>OW964825.1:17887932-18487932 GCA_943142095.1 Ophonus ardosiacus | reverse complement strand
ATTCCAATGTTTATAACATAGTTTGTAAATGACACATGTCATTGTCAAATATCAACAGTTTTAGTGACATTCTGA
The DNA here is from genome assembly GCA_943142095.1 of Ophonus ardosiacus. Lineage (NCBI taxonomy): Eukaryota > Metazoa > Arthropoda > Insecta > Coleoptera > Carabidae > Ophonus > Ophonus ardosiacus. Next base: position 18,487,857 of record OW964825.1, on the reverse strand, counting down.
TAGCTTTTTCTGGGAAGTGTATTTAATTTTTCTTATTGTTTTATTAATTAAATATTTGAAATTATAGGTAAAATTGTGGTAAAATGCATATATCCATCAGAAATATCGCCAATCTGGTTAATGAACTGGAACAATCTCTGACATTATAAACTTCCTCATTCAATGAAAAATAGATATAGGGAATTTATTTTAACATGCAACATATTGTGAATCATTTCCATGGTTACTCATTAATGTTAAAAAATGACAGCAATGTAATATTTGTCCATTTTAAAATGCAACATACAAAATTTGTAGTTTTGTATTATTAAAACTAATTTCCAATTTCTAAATCCGTGTCCGCGTGCCTAAGTGTCTGGTCGCGAATCCGGGGGAACCGGGTTCGATCCCGACAGACGCCGAATATTTCCAATTTTAAATGGCACAAAAGTGACCCCTGCGGTGCACTCTCCACACCAGCCGTGAGTGCCCGTGAGGTGACGCCTGGTAAGCGCCCACACGGTAAAATATATCGTCATCATTACCGATATCTACATGTGTCCTAGGTACTGGCACACTCAGAAATGGGTAATATGCCGTGATGATATATTTATTTTATTTATTTATTTCCAATAAATTAGCCTACATACGATTAACAAATAATCAAAACATGAATGTTGTACATCTTAAAAAACTTTAGCTTACAAAAATTCATAACTTTCATGTAATAAATGTTAAAAAATACCCCCAATCACTCTGAGGCAATATTCTAGTCGGTCGTAATAAGAATTGACACCATTTGTGATGTGTTTTGGAGGTATCTCCTGTGCTGCAATACTATTTATAATGTTGCATTTTAAAATGGACAAATATTACATTGCTGTCATTTTTTGACAATAGTGAGTAACCATACGTATAGAAGTGATGAACTATAATGTTGCATTTTAAAATAAATTCTCTGTATAATTAGAATTATATGTGTGCAGAAGACATGTTAAATACAATAAAAACAATATTTGAGTAAAGTTCTGTAATATTTTGTTATGAAACGACGGTTCGAAAGCGAAGTGCAATACAATACTTATATAGCCTAATATGGAATTGGCGAGAGGTCTTGTGCTGGCCACAACAGATTTTTTTACAATGAGGTATTGCACGATTTTTTTTTCTTTGCATTATTTGATAAAAAACTAAAAAATAATTACCCCATATTTTTTATTTTTATTTAAATTAATCTCTAAAAAGTGAAAATAATTATTAAAAGTGATATTCTCGGAAAAGCAGCAGGATTGCACCGCTTCTCCCCTTGCCTGCTGACGTCGACGGGTAGAAGCCAGAAGCCAATAAGGTAACAGTATGTTCCTTGGCGTTTGTTGTCATTTTAAACGTCAAACGCATAACAGAAATATACGTCATAGAATCATAAACGTTGCAAGTATGGATTGCTCCTAAACATATCGAAATTTTTAAATTTTATTAGATATATAAACATGTCGGAACCGTATTAAATAAATTAATTATATATTAATTACATTTAGCCATATTCAGAAATTTGTATTATTTTTTTAAATTAATATGCGTATGTATTTATAAGACTTAGTGATAGATCCATCTTGTTATCTGTTATATTAAATAAAACTATGAAGTTAAAATATTCGTATTAACGAATAAAATAGACATGTTAATATTTTTTGCAATACCTCATTACATATCTAAAATTTTAAGTTTGACAGTTTGTTAATAAGGTATTCAACAAGGTGAATAATTTTATTTGTAGTGAAAATTTCTATGTAAATAAAATATTACTTACATTTGTATTTGTTGTAGATTTTATTTGTTTATAATTTTGAAAAACAGAATTAACAGCGTTACAACGTGGTTACAATCACTAAATTGATTTTTTGAAAGTCTAAAAATGGCATTTACATGACAATGGGAATAAGTCACGCCCTCATCACTGGTCTTAAAACTAGAGTTTTGACCAGATTTTAAAATAAAATTTGTTTAGTAAAAGTTGTTTCCCAGCTTCTCCCAAGAAAATTTAAATTCTTTCTTGAAAAATTTGTTAGAAGGCTCACATTTTGACATTTTATAAAAAAAAAATATGAGTGTAAGCCCAGTACACTTAACCATTTAAGTTTATAAAGCTTTCCAGAGCAGTCAAGAGATGGCATTTCTTTATGATCCAAATGTCTATATTTAAGTTTCTGAACCCTGAGAAATATTCGAAAAGCGGCAGAAATATATGCGATTTGCTGAATCATGAAAAATATTACTGAAGAGTTTTTCATTTATTGTGGTTTGTGTATGTAAATAATATTGAATCATTTATATTATGTTTAAAAGAATATAAAACCCAAATCAAAGCAAGTAATTTTTATAGCAATTAAAATATCAAGTACACATGAAACATGATAGTTGTTATGATGTTTATGAGCTGTCATTAATTGTATGAAATATTACAATAAAATAGAAGTTTTTGCTGCGGACGTGCGTTTTTTCTTTTTTTTTTTCAAGTCTTACAAACTTCTGAGTGATGAGAAAAAAGGGGTTAAAGTTCGACAAAAAAATTATATTATTGAGAGCCTAGGGTCGAACAGCCTTGGTTTGTGCTTTCACAATAGATCATAAAGAAAATTTTACTACATAGTTCGCGTTCGAAAATAAATCTGGAAAAATTACATTTCTTGGTTTTTGAAATTCATTTTGTGATGTTTCTATAAGAAAAAATCTGATGTGGCCAACACATGACCTCCCGCCAATTCCATGTTTAAAATAGCAGTGAGCTTCAAGTAAAGTATCATTTCCGGTTAATCGTTTGTAAATAAAATCTAATTTGTTGTCCAATAAATAGAAAAGTCTGTAATACGAAATTTTGGATTGTTTTATTGTTTTTCCTCAAAAATTTGTTAGAGCTCCAAATTAAGTACTACATCCGATTTATCATATATGGTTAAAGTCTAATATGTTGTTTCAAATTATATATGAGTTTTAAATACCAAATTTGAGAAGTTTTGGATCATATTTTAATAGGCTTTAAGGAAAAATCGTCACACACGTACATTCTTATAAAAATCAGCATCATCTTCTAGGTGCTCGAAAACGCAATCTTTGTAAATTCTTCGCCGTACATAATCCATTTCGTAAATGTGTAGTAGTAAATTAATATTAATTTATAGTGCTGCAAAAATAGCAATTAGCAAATTTAAATCAGATCATTCTGTACATCTAACATTTATGTATGATGGAAAAAATATTATTTTTACAAACCTTAATAAAATATTTTACTATTATATTCTCATTAACACGGTTTTATTATTAATTTTAATATAATTGCTGCCTGTCAGTGACATTTGTTTAAATATGTCAAACCTGTCATTGAAATTATGATTTTGTTTGACGCATAGGCAAGACGATACATGGAAATAAATTATATTATATATTCATATTTAAAGTTATTTAGAGTTATTTACTAAATGTTATTATCGTAGAATTGAAGATTAAACCATTATATTCCATTTTAATTAGTAAAAGTTGCTAAAAAATAATATTCAATGAATTTTTTACAAGAAAAACTGTTAAAAGCTTGTATAAATGATACTTCCGGTTATCCGATATACACTAAAAACTAATGAGCACTTCCCATATTAGTATAGAATAGGTACACAAAATTTCAAATTTTTCTGATTGATAGTATTTGAGTAACCGTGTCCACAAGATCCACACACACACACACACAGACACACACACATACATACCTACAGACATCATTGTAAAAATGTTAAAATCGGATTCTGGGGACATCAAAACGTGCTTATTATATAAAATCTCTATATGCTATTTTTAGCACGATCCCTATACCTCCCTTACCTAGGGTAGCGGGAGGTAAAAATCTGATGTGGCCAACACAAAACCTCCCGCTACTTAATTTTTATTAATTTAAATACATACCTACAGATTTACTAACGCTGCAAACTGTTCCATTGCATAAAACTATTGCTTTATTTACTATTTTCTTTTTAAAATGTCACTATTATTAATTTGAAGTGATTAGTTTTTTGACAGTGACATTTACTATCAGTTTCATTAATTTGAAATATGAACTGTGTAACAAAGGAATTGTGTTTTTCTTAGGCTTCGGGACTTATTATTTTTAAATTTATCTGTAAAATACATAGAAAAAATATTAATGTATTCCTGTAGAAAATTCAATAATCTTTAATTTTCATAACGACAAAATGCGAAAAAATGGCATTTAATGGTATTTTTTGAAGAAAAACCATTATGAGTTTCAGATAAAGTGCCATTTTCAGTTATCCGATTTACACCAAAATCTAATGGCTTCTTTTCATATTAGAATAGGGTATAAATACAAGGTTTCAAAATTTTCTGAATGATAGTGTTTGAGTTAGAGCGAAGACAAAATCCCTACACATATTGAAACTTGCGATACAGTAAAATAATATTAAAGGAGTGGTAATGCTTTCAGAATATTGTTTTGGCTTTCCATTTTCAAATATTCTTCTGTTTTAAAAAAAATATATATAGCACCCTTCAATTAATTAAGCATAATGTATTTTTTATAGAAAATGATAATATTTCTATCAAAAATCTGAAAAATATACATACATAAATAAATATTATTGTATACAGGATACAATAATTATTTAAGTATTAGGACTCCATAATAAGCCGATTAGTCTGCAATCACAAGGTCGTTGTTTATAATCAAATTACAATTATAAGGTGTCCAGATTGTTATTGCCGCCATAGGGATCTCGGAAACTATAGAAGATACATCTTTGGTTAAATAAGACAATATATTTTGCGAGTAATTTTCTGCTTCCCTAATTATTTTTGGTAAAAAAGCTTCAGTAAAAGTTGTAGAGCATAAAATATATTACATTACAAGAAATAAGCAAAAGTTATTTTGGATGGTTTCTAACGACAGAAATTAGGTATGAAAATATCGAAAATTACACAAAAAATAGCGATAGCCATGGGTTTAAAACAAATAAGTTAATATTTTCCCAATGATGTATGTGTGCGGGTGTGTAAAGCTGGTGACACGAATTATTAGCTCCGCGGAGAATGCTAACACAAGGTTGGCACGAATCACTGTCAAATATATGCGTTCCGTTTAAATCTACAAGAAATACAGTTAATTTAGGCAGTGCTTACCTAATATAAAACATACAACAAGTTTTAAAGCTACGCAGCCTTTCTGAAATTGACAGTTAATCAGTGCAATTGGTCGGTCTTTTTTTGTTTATACTCGGACCATGAGCGTTCTCAAATATGTTTATTTATTTTAAGTTGCTATAATAACTATTATTTGACGACGCCTATGGAATTAGCCTGGGGTGCGCAAGTGTAGCCCTTTTGATGTTGGAAGGTGACCCTTTTTGAAAATTAGAAAATAATCAAAAATCTCATTTAGTGCGAAAATGTACAAATAAAATTATATATCCTCAACTGAGAGGAAGCACTTACTGCCCTTCATACTTAAATAACTTATATCTTTTATTCTAAACGGGTAGATTCACTATCTATATATATTTCTATATTGAATTCATCAAGACGATCGGGGAAATTTTATTCGCCTGTACAGCTTAAACGGTAAGAGCGATTTTAATGAAAATTTTTCCAAGATGTAGAGAATAACTCAACTTGATTTCCTGGTAATAGGTCATTTTTCTGTACGGTGCATAGTTTTTGTGTAAATAATTTTTAAAGGTCGTATTTTAGCTTTTTGAAACAATTTGAAATAAAAAATTTAGTCTTCTTTGAAAAATTTAAGACGAAGAACGTTTCTTTGACATGTCAATCAGAACATTTAAATGGCATTATTTATAAAATAAGGACATTTTGAGAAAAATTAAATTAATAAATACACATTATGGCAATGAGCGGTTATTCCATAGTAGTTTAAAAGACCTAAAACATTATATTTAAAAATTAAATTTTTTGAAGGTTCATTTCCGTGATTCATGTACATTTCCAAAGTGTTGCCAAACATCCCATAAATAACTAAGTAAAAAACAAATATTCCAATGTCAGAAATTTCAAAGCCCATCGTCTTTTGTTTTTTGTTTAAAGTTGTCAGAACCATGTCGTGTTTGGTATCAAATGAAAGGTAACATCAAGGGCTGTCTTGCAGATATTTCAAAAATTTGACAGCTCGATCGGCTTTTGTTTTTTGCTTAAAGTTGTCAGAATCATGTCGTGTTTGGTATCAAATGAAAGTTCACGTCAAGGGCTGTCATGCAGAAATGTCAAAAATTTGACAGCTCGATCGGCTTTTGCTTTTTGTTTAAAGTTAATAGAACCATGTCGTGTTTGGTATCAAATGATAGGTAACGTGATGGGCTACCATGCAGTAATGTTAAAAATTTGACAGCTCGCTAGGCTTTTGTTTTTTGCATAAAGTTGTTAGAACCATGTCGTGTTTGATATCAAATGAGAGGGTTCGTCAAGGACTGTCTTGCAGAAATGTCAAAAATTTGACAGCTCGATCGGCTTTTGTTTTTTGCTTAAAGTTGTCAAAACCATGTCGTGTTTGGTAAAAATGAAAGGTAACGTCAAGGGCTGCCATGCAGAAATGTCAAAAATTTGACAGCTCGATCGGCTTTTGTTTTTTGCTTAAAGTTGTCAGAACCATGTTGTGACTGGTATCAAATGAAAGGTAACGTCAAGGGCTGTTATGCAGAAATGTCAAAAATTTGACAGCTCGATCGGCTTTTGTTTTTTGCATAAAGTTAATAGAACCATGTCGTGTTTGGTATCAAATGAGAGGGTTCGTCAAGGGCTGCTATGCAGAAATGTCAAAAATTTGACAGCTCGATCGGCTTTTGTTTTTTGCTAAAAATTGTCAGAACCATGTCGTGTTTGGTATCAAATGAAAGGTAACGTCAAGGGCTATCATGCAGAAATGTCAAAAATTTGAGAGCTTGATCGACTTTCGTTTTTTGCTTAAAGTTGTCAGAACCATGCCGTGTTTGGTAACAAATGAAAGGTAAAGTCAAGGGCTGCATGCATAAATGTCAAAAAATTGACAGCTCGATCGGCTTTTGTTTTTTGATTAAAGTTATCAGAACCATGTCGTGTTTGGTATCAAATAAGAGGGATCGTCGAGGGCTGTCATGCATAAATGTCAAAAAATTGACAGCTCGATCGGCTTTTGTTTTTTGCTGAAAGTTATCAGAACCTTGTCGTGTTTGGTATCAAATGAGAGGTATTGTCGAGGGCTGTCATGCATAAATGTCAAAATTTTGACAGCTCGATCGGCTTTTGGGTGGGCAAGTTACGTAGGCAGTTTGAGTGGGCAGGTTGCTTGGGCATTTTGGGTGCGCAGGTTGCGTGGGCAGTTTGAGTGGGCAGGTTGGGTGGGCAGGTTGGTGGGCATTTTGGGTGGGCAGGTTGCGTGGGCTGTTTGGGTGGGCAGGTTGCGTGGGCATTTTGGGTGGGCAGTTTGGGTGGGCAGGTTGCGTGGGTCGTTTGGGTGGGCATATTGCGTGGGCAGGTTGCGTGAGCAGGTTGCGTGGGCTGTTTGGGTGGGCGGGAAAAAATATTTTGAAAGACTCTTAGCGGCAGCACTTTGCCTTTAAATTGTTCCTAGACGGATTGCACGTACGTAAAACTTTTATAAAACACTATCGGCGGAGCCCTAGGGAATACTCGGCGTAGCCGAGTTTTCGCTAGTCTTTTATTCTAAACGGGTAGATTCACTATCTATATATATTTCTATATTGAATTCATCAAGACGATCGGGGAAATTTTATTCGCCTGTACAGAATAAACGGTAAGAGCGACTTTAATGAAAATTTTTCCAAGGTGTAGAGAATAACTCAACTTGATTTCCTGGTAATAGGTCAATTTTCTATACGGTGCATAGTTTTTGTGTAAAAAATGTTTAAAGGTCGTATTTTGGCTTTTTGAAACAATTTGAAATCAAAAATTTAGTCTTCTTTGAAAAATTTAAGACGAAGAACGTTTCTTTGACATGTCAATCAGAACATTTAAATGGAATTATTTATAAAATAAGGCCATTTTGAAAGAAGTTAAATTAATAAACATCCATTATGGCAATGGGAGGTTATTCCATAGTAGTTTAAAAGGCCTAAAACATTATATTTAAAAATTATAATTTTTGAAGGTTCATGTCCATGATTCATGTACATTTCGAAAGTGTTGCCAAACATCCCATAAATAACTAAGTGAAAAACAAATATTCCAATGTCAGGAATTTCACAGCTCCATCGCCTTTTGTTTTTTGCTTAAAGTTGTCAGAACTATGTCGTGTTTGGTATCAAATGAAATGTAACGTCACGGGCTGTCATGCAGAAATGTCAAAAATTTGACAGCTCGATCGGCTTTTGTTTTTTGCTTAAAGTTGTCAGAACCATGTCGTGTTTGATATCAAATGAGAGGTATCGTCAAGGGCTGCCATGCAGAAATGTTAAAAATTTGACAGCTCGCTCGGCTTTTGTTTTTTGCATAAAGTTGTTAGAACCATGTCGTGTTTGGTATCAAATGAGAGGGTTCGTCAAGGGCTGCTATGCAGAAATGTCAAAAATTTGACAGCTCGATCGGCTTTTGTTTTTTGCTTAAAGTTGTCAGAACCATGTCGTGTTTGGTATCAAATGAGAGCTATCGTCAAGGGCTGCCATGCAGAAATGTTAAAAATTTGACAGCTCCATCGGCTTTTGTTTTTTGCTTTAAAGTTGTTAGAATCATGTCGAGTTTGGTATCAAATGAGAGGTATCGTCAAGGGCTGTCATGCAGAAATGTCAAATATTTGATAGCTCGATCGGCTTTTGTTTTTTGCTTAAAGTTGTTAGAATCATGTCGTGTTTGGTATCAAATGAAAGGTAACGTCAAGGGCTGTCTTGCAGAAATGTCAAAAATTTTACAGTTCGATTGGCTTTTGTTTTTTGCTTAAAGTTGTCAGAACTATGTCGTGTTTGGTATCAAATGAAATGAAACGTCAAGGGCTATCATGCAAAAATGACAAAAATTTGACAGCTTGCTCGGCTTTTGTTTTTTGCATAAAGTTGTTAGAACCATGTCGTGTTTGGTATCAAATGAAAGGTAACGTCAAGGGCTGTCAAGCAGAAATGTCAAAAATTTGACAGCTCCATCGGCTTTTGTTTTTTGCTTTAAAGTTGTTAGAATCATGTCGAGTTTGGTATCAAATGAGAGGTATCGTCAAGGGCTGTCATGCAGAAATGTCAAATATTTGATTGCTCGATCGGCTTTTGTTTTTTGCTTAAAGTTGTTAGAATCATGTCGTGATTAGTATCAAATGAAAGGTAACGTCAAAGGCTGTCATGCAGAAATGTCAAAAATTTGACAGCACGATCGGCTTTTGTTTTTTGCTTAAAGTTGTCAGAACTATGTCGTGTTTGGTATCAAATGAAATGAAACGTCAAGGGCTATCATGCAAAAATGACAAAAATTTGACAGCTTGCTCGGCTTTTGTTTTTTGCATAAAGTTGTTAGAATCATGTCGTGTTTGGTATCAAATGAAAGGTAACGTCAAGGGCTGTCAAGCAGAAATGTCAAAAATTTGACAGCTCCATCGGCTTTTGTTTTTTGCTTTAAAGTTGTTAGAATCATGTCGAGTTTGGTATCAAATGAGAGGTATCGTCAAGGGCTGTCATGCAGAAATGTCAAATATTTGATTGCTCGATCGGCTTTTGTTTTTTGCTTAAAGTTGTTAGAATCATGTCGTTATTGGTATCAAATGAAAGGTATCGTCAAGGGCTGCCATGCAGAAATGTTAAAAATTTGACAGCTCCATCGGCTTTTGTTTTTTGCTTTAAAGTTGTTAGAATCATGTCGAGTTTGGTATCAAATGAGAGGTATCGTCAAGGGCTGTCATGCAGAAATGTCAAATATTTGATTGCTCGATCGGCTTTTGTTTTTTGCTTAAAGTTGTTAGAATCATGTCGTGATTAGTATCAAATGAAAGGTAACGTCAAAGGCTGTCATGCAGAAATGTCAAAAATTTGACAGCACGATCGGCTTTTGTTTTTTGCTTAAAGTTGTCAGAACTATGTCGTGTTTGGTATCAAATGAAATGAAACGTCAAGGGCTATCATGCAAAAATGACAAAAATTTGACAGGTTGCTCGGCTTTTGTTTTTTGCATAAAGTTGTTAGAACCATGTCGTGTTTGGTATCAAATGAAAGGTAACGTCAAGGGCTGTCAAGCAGAAATGTCAAAAATTTGACAGCTCCATCGGCTTTTGTTTTTTGCTTTAAAGTTGTTAGAATCATGTCGAGTTTGGTATCAAATGAGAGGTATCGTCAAGGGCTGTCATGCAGAAATGTTAAAAATTTGACAGCTCCATCGGCTTTTGTTTTTTGCTTTAAAGTTGTTAGAATCATGTCGAGTTTGGTATCAAATGAGAGGTATCGTCAAGGGCTGTCATGCAGAAATGTCAAATATTTGATTGCTCGATCGGCTTTTGTTTTTTGCTTAAAGTTGTTAGAATCATGTCGTGATTGGTATCAAATGAAAGGTATCGTCAAGGGCTGCCATGCAGAAATGTTAAAAATTTGACAGCTCCATCGGCTTTTGTTTTTTGCTTTAAAGTTGTTAGAATCATGTCGAGTTTGGTATCAAATGAGAGGTATCGTCAAGGGCTGTCATGCAGAAATGTCAAATATTTGATTGCTCGATCGGCTTTTGTTTTTTGCTTAAAGTAGTTAGAATCATGTCGTGATTAGTATCAAATGAAAGGTAACGTCAAAGGCTGTCATGCAGAAATGTCAAAAATTTGACAGCACGATCGGCTTTTGTTTTTTGCTTAAAGTTGTCAGAACTATGTCGTGTTTGGTATCAAATGAAATGAAACGTCAAGGGCTATCATGCAAAAATGACAAAAATTTGACAGCTTGCTCGGCTTTTGTTTTTTGCATAAAGTTGTTAGAACCAATCGTGTTTGGTATCAAATGAAAGGTAACGTCAAGGGCTGTCAAGCAGAAATGTCAAAAATTTGACAGCTCCATCGGCTTTTGTTTTTTGCTTTAAAGTTGTCAGAACCATGTCGTGTTTGGTATCAAATGATAGGTAACGTCAAGGGCTGCCATGCAGTAATGTCAAAAATTTGACAGCTCGGTAGGCTTTTACTTTTTGCATAAAGTTGTCAGAATCATGTCGTGTTTGATATCAAATGAGAGATATCGTCGAGGGCTGTCTTTGCAGATATGTTAAACATTTGACAGCTCGAATGGCTTTTGTTTTTTGCTTAAAGTTGTCAGAACCATGTCGTGTTTGGTATCAAATGAGAGGTATCGTCGAGCAAATTGCTTGGGCAGATTGGGTGGGCAGGTTGCGTGCGGCAGTTTGGGTTGGCATTTTGGGTGGGCAGGTTGCGTGGGCAGGTTGCGTGAGCAGTTTGGGTGAGCAGTTTGCGTGGGCTGTTTGGGTGGGCGAGAAAAAAATATTTTGAAAGACTCTTAGCGTTAGCACTTTGCGTTTAAATTGTTCCTAGACGGATTGGACGTACGTAAAACTATTATAAAACACTATCGGCGGAGCCCTAGGGTATACTCGGCGTAGCCGAGTTTACGCTAGTCTTTTATTCTAAACGGTTAGATTCACTATCTATATATATTTCTATATTGAATTCATCAAGACGATCGGGGAAATTTTATTCGCCTGTACAGACTAAACGGTAAGAGCGATTTTAATGAAAAATTTTCCAAGGTGTAGAGAATAACTCAACTTGATTTCCTGGTAATAGGTCAATTTTCTATACGGTGCATAGTTTTTGTGTAAAAAATTTTTAAAGGTCGTATTTTGGCTTTTTGAAACAATTTGAAATCAAAAATTTAGTCTTCTTTGAAAAATTTAAGACGAAGAACGTTTCTTTGACATGTCAATCAGAACATTTAAATGGAATTATTTATAAAATAAGGCCTTTTTGAAAGAAGTTAAATTAATAAACATACATTATGGTAATGGGCGGTTATTCCATAGTAGTTTAAAAGGCCTAAAACATTATATTTAAAAATTAAAATTTTTGGAGGTTCATGTCCGTGATTCATGTACATTTCCAAAGTGTTGCTAAACATCCCATAAATAACTAAGTAAAAAACAAATATTCCAATGTCAAGAATTTGACAGCTCGAACGGCTTTTGTTTTTTGCTTAAAGTTGTCAGAATCATGTCGTGTTTGGTATCAAATGAGAGGGTTTGTCAAGGGCTGCCATGCAGAAATGTTAAAAAATTTGACAGCTCGATCGGCTTTTGTTTTTGGCATAAAGTTGTCAGAAACATGTCGTGTTTGGTATCAAATGAGAGGTATCGACAAGGGCTGCCATGCAGAAATGTCAAAATTTTGAAAGCTCGATCGGCTTTTGTTTTTTGCTTAAAGTTGTCAGAACCATGTCGTGTTTGGTATCAAATGAGAGGGTTCATCAAGGGGTGAAATGCAGAAATGTCAAAAATTTGACAGCTCGATCGGCTTTTGTTTTTTGCTTAAAGTTGTCAGAACCATGTCGTGTTTGGTATCAAATGAGAGGGTTCGTCAAGGGGTGCCATGCAGAAATGTCAAAATTTTGAAAGCTCGATCGGCTTTTGTTTTTTGCATAAAGTTGTCAGAACCATGTCGTGTTTGGTATCAAATGAAAGGTAACGTCAAGGGCTGTCATGCAGAAATGTCAAAAATTTGACAGCTCGCTCGGCTTTTGTTTTTTGCATAAAGTTGTTAGAACCATGTCGTGTTTGGTATCAAATGAGAGGGTTCGTCAAGGGCTGCTATGCAAAAATGTCAAAAATTTGACAGGTCCATCGGCTTTTGTTTTTTGCTTTAAAGTTGTTAGAATCATGTCGAGTTTGGTATCAAATGAGAGGTATCGTCAAGGGCTGCCTTACAGAAATGTCAAAAATTTGACAGCTCGATCGGCTTTTGTTTTTTGCATAAACTTGTCAGAATCATGTCGTGTTTGGTATGAAATGAGAGGTATCGTCGAGGGCTGTCTTTGCAGATATGTTAAACATTTGACAGCTCGCATGGCTTTTGTTTTTGCTTAAAGTTGTCAGAACCATGTCGTGTTTGGTATCAAATGAGAGGTAACGTCGAGGGCTGCCATGCAGAAATGTAAAAAAATTGACAGCTCGACCGGCTTTTGTTTTTTGCTTAAAGTTGTCAGAACCATGTCGTGTTTTTTATCAAATGGGTGGTATCGTCGAGGGCTTCCATGCAGAAATGTCAAAATCAGTTTAGAGAGGCATGTTGGGTGGGCAAGTTGAGTGGGCTGATTAAGTGGGCAGGTTGCGTGGGCAAATTGCTTGGGCAGATTGGGTGGGCAGGTTGCGTGGGCAAATTGCTTGGGCAGATTGGGTGGGCAGGTTGCGTGCGGCAGTTTGGGTTGGCATTTTGGGTGGGCAGGTTGCGTGAGCAGTTTGGGTGGGCAGTTTGCGTGGGCTGTTTGGGTGGGCAAGAAAAAAATATTTTGAAAGACTCTTAGCGTTAGCACTTTGCGTTTAAATTGTTCCTAGACAATGGACGTACGTAAAACTATTATAAAACACTATCGGCGGAGCCCTAGGGTATACTCGGCGTAGCCGAGTTTACGCTAGTCTTTTATACTAAACAGGTAGATTCACTATCTATATATATTTCTATATTGAATTCATCAAGACGATCGGGGAAATTTTATTCGCCTGTACAGACTAAACGGTAAGAGCGATTTTAATGAAAATTTTTCCAAGGTGTAGAGAATAACTCAACTTGATTTCCTGGTAATAGGTCAATTTTCTATACGGTGCATAGTTTTTGTGTAAAAAATTTTTAAAGGTCGTATTTTGGCTTTTTGAAACAATTTGAAATCAAAAATTTAGTCTTCTTTGAAAAATTTAAGACGAAGAACGTTTCTTTGACATGTCAATCAGAACATTTAAATGGAATTATTTATAAAATAAGGCCATTTTGAAAGAAGTTAAATTAATAAACATACATTATGGCAATGGGCGGTTATTCCATAGTAGTTTAAAAGGCCTAAAACATTATATTTAAAAATTAAAATTTTTGGAGGTTCATGTCCGTGATTCATGTACATTTCCAAAGTGTTGCTAAACATCCCATAAATAACTAAGTAAAAAACAAATATTCCAATGTCAAGAATTTGACAGCTCGATCGGCTTTTGTTTTTTGCTTAAAGTTGTCAGAACCATGTCGTGTTTGGTATCAAATGAGAGGGTTTGTCAAGGGGTGAAATGCAGAAATGTCAAAAATTTGACAGCTCGATCGGCTTTTGTTTTTTGCTTAAAGTTGTCAGAACCATGTCGTGTTTGGTATCAAATGAGAGGGTTCGTCAAGGGGTGAAATGCAGAAATGTCAAAAATTTGACAGCTCGATCGGCTTTTGTTTTTTGCTTAAAGTTGTCAGAAACATGTCGTGTTTGGTATCAAATGAAAGGTACCGTCAAGGGCTGTCATGCAGAAATGTTAAAAAATTGACAGCTCGATCGGCTTTTGTTTTTTGCTTAAAGTTGTCAGAACCATGTCGTGTTTGGTATCAAATGAGAGGGTTCGTCAAGGGCTGCCATGCAGAAATGTCAAAATTTTGAAAGCTCGATCGGCTTTTGTTTTTTGCATAAAGTTGTCAGAATTATGTGTTTGGTATCAAATGAAAGGTAACGTCAAGGGCTGTCATGCAGAAATGTCAAAAATTTGACAGCTCGCTTGGCTTTTGTTTTTTGCATAAAGTTGTTAGAACTATGTCGTGTTTGGTATCAAATGAGAGGGTTCGTCAAGGGCTGCTATGCAGAAATGTCAAAAATTTGACAGCTCCATCGGCTTTTGTTTTTTTGCTTTAAAGTTGTTAGAATCATGTCGATTTTGGTATCAAATGAGAGGTATCGTCAAGGGCTGTCATGCAGAAATGTCAAATATTTGATAGCTCGATCGGCTTTTGTTTTTTGCTTAAAGTTGTTAGAATCATGTTGTGTTTGGTATCAAATGAAAGGTAACGTCAAGGGCTGTCTTGCAGAAATGTCAAAAATTTGACAGTTCGATTGGCTTTTGTTTTTTGCTTAAAGTTGTCAGAACCATGTCGTGTTTGGTATCAAATGAGAGGCATCGTCGAGGGCTGCCATGCAGAAATGTCAAAAATTTAACAGCTTGATCGGCTTTTTTTTTGTTTAAAGTTGTCAGAACCATGTCGTGTTTGGTATCAAATGATAGGTAACGTCAAGGGCTGCCATGCAGTAATGTCAAAAATTTGACAGCTCGGTAGGCTTTTACTTTTTACAGAAAGTTGTCAGAATCATGTCGTGTTTGATATCAAATGAGAGATATCGTCAAGGGCTGCCTTACAGAAATGTCAAAAATTTGACAGCTCGATCAGATTTTGTTTTTTGCATAAACTTGTCAGAATCATGTCGTGTTTGGAATGAAACGAGAGGTATCGTTGAGGGCTGTCTTTGCAGAAATGTAAAAAATTTGACAGCTCGACCGGCTTTTGTTTTTTGCTTAAAGTTGTCAGAACCATGTCGTGTTTTTTATCAAATGGGAGGTATCGCCGAGGGCTTCCATGCAGAAATGTCAAAATCAGTTTAGGGAGGCATGTTGGGTGGGCAAGTTGAGTGGGCAGATTAAGTGGGCAGGTTGCGTGGGCAAATTGCTTGGGCAAATTGCTTGGGCAGATTGGATGGGCAGGTTGCGTGCGGCAGTTTGGGTTGGCATTTTGGGTTGGCATTTTGGGTGGGCAGGTTGCGTGGGCAGGTTGCGTGAGCAGTTTGGGTGGGCAGTTTGCGTGGGCTGTTTGGGTGGGCGAGAAAAAAATATTTTGAAAGACTCTTAGCGTTAGCACTTTGCGTTTAAATTGTTCCTAGACGGATTGGACGTACGTAAAACTATTATAAAACACTATCGGCGGAGCCCTAGGGTATACTCGGCGTAGCCGAGTTTACGCTAGTTATATAACTAAACAGTCATACAACAAAACATTTTAAAAATTAACTTTCTTAAAAAAAATATAATTTTATAAAAAATTAATAAAACTATTATAGAGAAACAAGAAATTTTATGAAATTTAAAATTTTGAGGATTATTTATATATTAAGGGGCAGTAAGTGCTTCCTACTAGTTGAAAATAATTTTGGAGATACAGATGAAGTCGAGATCTCGAATACATCCGATACCTGTAGAAGAGCACTTACTGACCCCAATACTTATTACATTTTTTTTTACGATCGACGCACAAAATTAAAAAAATAAGATATGAAAATTATTTTGACATATTAAAAATTTTTGGTTGTCATTTTTGAAATAAGCTTTGAGAGTTGATTTTATTTACTTACCGACCCCGTCTCGTGTGGTGAGAGCAGGCACTTCAGAATTCTGTCATAAAAAAAAGGCGAATGCGATTTTACTTTTACGAATCTCGGTAGCATGCACTTTAGAATTTCATATTCGTTTGCTGATATGGCAATTTTCGGGTTTTACACTATTAAAATCAGGGATGGTAACAGAAACCGGAACCGAAACCATTAACCGAAAAATACCGGAAAAATATGAGAACCGAAACAGAAACCTATACCGAAATTCGAAACAGATACAAAACCGGAACCGAAAGCAAAACCCTTTTTTATTTATCGGTTAATCGCATTATATACAGGTCTCTTGTTAGTTGTTAAATATTGTAAATTTTTATTATTAATATACTTATGTATAAAAAAGTATAAACATATTTTTTTTTTTTTTTTTGTTGAAACATATTTCAATTTTCAACGTAGTACTCCAATCGGCGACATAGGCATTTAACATGGGAAATTAGAATATTTTGTATATTTGCTTCCCATTAAAATTGATTGTTATAAAACTTTGTACACGTGTTGTGGACACTTTTTATATCATTATAATTAATTCTTCAATCAAAATCAATAATATTATTATTCTCGTAAATTACTTTTGCAAAACCGAAACCCTTTTAGTAAAACCGGTATACCAAAATAGATTGCTGTATAAAAACCGAAACCCAAATCAAAACCGAATTTTTATTTTCACGATGACCGAAACCGTAACCCAAACCAATTTTTTTTTTGTTTACCAGCCCTGATTAAAATAGAAAATGTTAGGACAGTTGTATACAGGGTGTTAAAAAATAAGTGTCACAAATTCTGAGGGCATATAGTACTGACCAAAATGAGTAAAAAAAGGTTAATCAACATGGGTGAATCTTCAACTGTTTTTGAGAAAGAAGCCATTTTGTATTAGAATCGAAGAAAAATTGACTAAGATAGTGGTCGAACAAAATTTTGTCTATGCCAGTAAATAGACTATAAAAAAAACAATAACATTTTATACGAAACATTTTTTTCACTTTCTTATAGTTACAAAGTTATTTGAAAACTAAATATTGGTCAAGGTCGCCACAACTTTTGTCTTAGTAAAATTATCCGATTTTATTTGAAAAACAAAATCACATCTAAGATGACCTCTGAAAGATAAACAAAATGTCTCATTCAATCAAAGTCTTAACTCTTACAGTTTTCGAGATAGCAGAGGTAAACACCGAAAAAACTCATTTTTCATTGCCTTATATCTCGGAAACTATTGAAGATTGGACCCATGTTGATTAAGCTTTTTTACTCATTTTGGTCAGTACTATATGCCCTCATAATTTGTGACACTTATTTTTTAACACCCTGTATAATAAAAATGTAAAAATTGGCTTTGAATTGAATAGTGACAAAATAATACGTTAGTTTAATACTTTCGTCTCGAGTCGTACACTTGCAGACGAATATTTTCAGACGAATATTTTCAGACACGTATGCTACCAAATTTTCGCTTTATATGGCGAAAAGCGAAAACAAATGCCTCATTTGATAGAATTCTAAAGTGCTTGCTCTCACTACATGCAGATCGGTAAATGATGTAATTTGTAAATAAAGCTTACTGCCTTGGAAACCCTATCGGTAAAGGTTAAAAAAAAAGAGCGTGAAAAAACAAATTTAAAACACAATTACCTACAGTATTAACTCAAAATTTTAGTTCCCTAACTAACTCATTATCATAACTTCTATTTAAAAATACATTGGTATGACTAAAAAACAACTGAATTTGTCATTTTAGTCAGAGCTTAATCTCCCCCGATTAAGAGTAAATACTACCAGTCAATATAACTTTTACCAATAAAAGGAGACAAAATGAGTTCAATTATTAAAAATTTATAAATTTTAGTTAGTGCTTTGAATGCCGGCGCCGAAATAAAAAAAATAATGCTAATAATTGTAAAATAAATTTGGGCATGGCTGTTTCTTTAATAATATAACCTAATAACCTAACGCAAAATACCTATCCCCATGCCTTATCTGCAACCACGATGAACGATATTATAATCGGTACCGGCTACCATTTAGTTTTTCAAGGCAAATTTTTATTGCGTTGTTGTCAATAAATATTTTAGTATACCACTGTGGATAAACAATAAAAATATCTATTTTTTTTTTACTTGAAACATTTTTCTCGATTACGAATAGGTATAATAATAATCCCGGGTTACAGAAACGTAATCAACACCTTGTTCAGTCAACTGTTCATCAAAACGAACAAATTCGAATCAGTCTCCACTTAAATCATTGCTGTCAAAAAATTGCATTGCATTTGTTCGTTTTTATAAGACGTTGATTGAACAAGGCGTTGATTAACGTTTCTGCAACCGGACATAAAGTTATTCGAAAATGTAAATTTCAATCAAAATAAGTTTTTTCTTTATCTAATTGTAGTAGCGTTTGAGAATTTTTGGTAAAACAGAAGCACATGATGACCTGCCTCAGTTCCGAGGTACCTCAAGTAGTCCATCAAATTGCGGACACCAGTATAATATAGAGTAAATTTATTATTAACTTGATCATGATGTTGTCAATTATGTACCATTTGTTATGAGTGACACGAATAATATCTATTTGAAAGCTAGAAAGCAATAATAATGTTATTACTATTCTAGCCTTCAAATGAATATTAGTATTATTGTCAATCATATTACTAAATAGTGAATAATGTCAAACAACATGATCAAGTTAATAATCATTTTGCTTTGTGCATTTGCAATCATAGAATATGTGGTATGTAATTGTAATGTAAATAAAAGTAATTTGAAATTAAACGGATTTCTTAATTTTAGTTCTGTTGGACAATAGATGTACATCATGGAGAGGTCGTTATGTTTGACAAGGAATTATTTGACGCTTCAATTAAAGTATATAAATACAATAGGACTACTCTTGCTCTTGATTATAACTTAACTTGTAAAATTGACATACCTTCATCTTTGGTGGTACTTGAAGTTTTCATTTTTTATATCTTCTTGATGATTTTTTTTAAATTGTGGTGTGTACGGTGTCTGATTTTCAATGTTTTCTTTAAGAGATTTTGTTCTTTCACCAGCAGTACTTCGTTGCTTTCTATAAGCGACAGAAGTTCTTTTTCTACCGGTGACAGAAAAATCAAACTTTAACTGTTGCTATAGAAATTTATAATACACTCAAGTGCAAAAAATGGGCTATTATTTTTTTACTTTTATTAATTGTCTCGAGAACTAAAAGAGCTACGAAGTCGGTTAGTTAGACAAAAGTTGTCCTTATATGCCATTTTAGCAATGTATTTTTTATTCTGAAGAAATGCACAGGTGGCAATGTATTTTTTATTCAAAAGAAATGCACAGGTCACTACATATAGGATATAGACAAGTATGTAAATTTTGCTTTATTTCTTTTTTTTTTTTTGTTTCGAAAACTTCAAAGTATGAAATAATCCCAGATTTTGATTTGCACTTTTTTAAGACACTTTTTTAAGCTCTTTCGAATGGCGATTCTCATTTTTTTGCTACTAGTGGATTCCAAACTACAATACCAAAGTTTCTTTACAATTTCATGTTTGATAATTATTATTTTCCATTAAGTCAACCGATCTGTTACCTTTTTAGTACATTGTAATAGTCTGTCTTTCATTGAACAAAGCTTGAAATTTTATTTAAAAAGATTCAAGAACAAAGTTGTCAACAAAAGTAAAAATTGGCCCGTATTTTTGCACCCGAGTGTATATTTGGAATATTTATATTATATATTTGAAAACAAGATAAAAAGTGCATTGCAACATAAATTATAAAATTACACTTTTGCATTTGGTAGAAATGATAAAGAACCTTTAAGTAAAAATATATAAATATGCCTGATCTATAGGGGCCTATTCAGAATTCAATATTTGCATAGTCGTTGTGGTCTTTATGATTATTATGTACCATAAAGATTGTTCAAATCAAATTGGTGCTCTCAGTTCTAAACGAGAAAGTGGTTATCGTCAATAATTTATTGTTAAGTACTTTGGCAGTCTTTATCATAATAACTGTATTTATAGTTGTTATCAGTATCACTTTGCTATTCCTAATATTTGACATGTGACAGGTTATATCAATCAAATATTGTTAATTTCTGCCAAATATTTTTTCCCTTTCGTCACCTTTAGGTAGATAATAAAGATAATGGCTGGTAGCACAAGCCCTGTTTTAACTAAAACACTGTTTTAAGAAATGTCAAATTCAAATTTCAATATTTAATTTCACCTTTATGTTTAAAGAACGATTTTTTAAAAAATATTTGTTTGAATACAAACTATGTTCTGCTTTAAAATCATATTTTGATAAATTTGATACTATTTATTTTTGTTATTAAATAATGAATTCTGACATTTCTTAAAACAGCGTTTTAGTTAAAACAGGGCTTGTGCTACCAGCCATTGTCTTTAGTCAAAAAATTCGGTAGTGCGTTTTTAATGAATAAGCACGTTTTAGGGTCCCTGGAATACGATTTTACTAGTTTTACGATATCTGTGTGTGTCTGTGTGTCCATGTGTAACAAATATCTTTCCGACGATAATTCCAATACTACAATTCTAGAAATTATTATTCCTTCGTATTCCCTTTCTTTATATGAAGATCTGATTAGATTTTGGTTAAAATTGGTCAACCGGAAGTTCCCTTATTTGAAGTTCTGAACAGTTTTTCTTGAAAAAACGCAGTTAAATATCATTTTTTGACATTTTATGTGATTATCAATATGAAAGAATATCTTATTCTCTATAAGATTTGATTATACATTTTCCCTCATAATGAAGTTATCTATTGTCCAATAGTGTGGTTCGTTCACAAGTATTATTTGTAAAGATTGACAACTAAAAAAATACCTACGTTGGTTCTGAATTGACAAATTCATAAAAATTGTTACAAATGTCTTTATAAACAATATGAGCTTAACAACATTTATGACTGTGCTTCTCTGAATAGGCCACTTTGTTTTTAAAATAAAAATGTTGATTATATTTTATCCGATCATCCGGTATGGATCACAAATTGGTATACGAGGGAGGAATATTTATTTTATAATTGTTTAATACATAATTCATTAGCTCACACGTTAATCTAAATTAATTACTTTTAGATGAGTGGTACAATATATGGAGAATTTAGTAACAGATATGTACAGCTACCATTTATATTTCGTAGAAATCTTTGTGAATTTATGAAAAATGAATTTAAATTTGTTGAAAATGAAATTAAAGGAAATATGATTCACAATTGCCCTCTTAACAAGGTGAGAAATATATTTAATTTTGTCGAACAAATTGATATAAAACAGAAAGTTTTAGGGGTTTTATTACATAAAAGAATTTGTTCCACAAACTACGAATATTCCGTCAAAAAATCCATGGAAAACAAATCATTTGATGCTTCAAATCATAGCTTTTTTGTATGGAAAGATGGTTATTCATGTCAATGTATACTTAATTACTAGTGATTACGATGAATTTTTCAAGGAATAATTAATGTTAATGAGATTAAAATATAACATTATTTCAATATGACAACATACACTAACAATTTTTTTATTATTACTTCTTTGTCTAGGGATTACTTCTTCTTCAATGGTTATTAGTACTCCGGTACAGATTTATTTACTTTATCAAAAATCCTGTTGCACATTTGACATCGACACGAAAAAAAGTTAGGCATTCATTCATAAGAATAATTAATAACTCTAAAACCAGATTTGGTACAGAATTCTGTAAATTTCATTCTACAGAGTTACTGAATACGTTTACACATCTGACACCGCGCGCACTAAATCTTTAGTCAGCATACTAAGTGACGTAACAAGAAGAATACTGTAAACATTATGCACCAAACTATTGGCACGCAATTGGTATAAATCTTTGGTACGCTCAGACGGGGATGTACTAGACCTTAGACGGTGTAAACACTAACAGCCGTATTCATAGTACCTGAGATAGTCCTGGTTTAACTTCGATTTACTTAGACTAGGTTTAAACCAGATCTAAAAATGGTTATTCATAGTCAAACTTAGACCTGATTTAAACCTGGTCTAAGTAAATCGAAGTTAAACCATTCTATCTAGTCGGCTATGCCCATACATTACATTGCTCATGCGTAGTGAATACAATTTTGACATTTGTGATCACAGATGTTGTTGACTGGGCTGATTTCTTACAACTAAAACTTTTTATTACTGTTAACAACGATATTAATACAATTAATTTTTACATTGATTGCGATAACACACATTGATTGTTTTAGTACATCAAGATTTGCAAGGGAATATGGTAATAAAAATGAAATGCTTCTGGATATGATGCAAATTTAGACGAACATAATTTGCAGTTCCCCAAAAATAACGCTCAAACTACTTCCAAAAATAAAATAATAGTATCAGAACCAATAGATCCAATTTAATAATTAAAATGGAATATGAAATGATTAAAAATAAATTACATTAAATAAAGAATATGAATTTGTTTATGATAAAATTACTGGATTGCAGTCAAATATTCATTTATTTTAATCAAATGGTTTCGTACAACACATGCAACTTCTTCAGATGAGACTTCTTAAAAAGTGTTCAAAAATTGAATACATTTAACAGTAATATAACACTGTCGCTTACATAATATAATACCTAATGTTACAATATTTTATATATTAAAATTCCTTAATATGGTTCACTCTTTCGTCCACTGGTATATTATGCAGTATTATTATTGTCCGAATATGAGCTTTGATGTAGCAGCTTTAGCTGGATGAAACACAAAAATCAATATAAATTATGGTGTGATCATAATTATTTTAAAAAGAGAAGCGATAGCTCTTGACAACTCCAAATCCAAAGCGAATCATTGTACTTTAGGAAAACTGTGTAAATTTGCTAAAACAGATTGTTTAACTTAAATAAGTTGTTACAATTTAACATTTTATTTAATAAATTATTACTAGATTCACTTTAATAATTCTCATTCAAAGATATAATGCTCAAAACTTGTATATCAACTGAAACTGATCGCTTTTTATTGCTGTTTGCATTTTCTAATATTGGTATTATTCTGTCGATTAAATTCTGTAGTTTTCTTTCTTAGATCTGCAAATTTAAATCACTTTAGTTTATAAAAAAAACAACAACTCAACTGAACATTTCCTGAAATACTACTTAACCTATAATTAATTTCTTAGATTCATATAATTTAAAATAAATCTTTTGATTCCTCCTCCTATATTCAACTATGTTTTGTTTTAATATCTTCCACATAGTTAATATGATCAAAAATTTCTTGAAGATCATTATCCATCATGAACTTCCTAAAAATGAAATAATGCAAGTTACGAATACATAGCAAAGTAATATTATAAGCATTAATATGATAATATTTATAACATACAACTTACCAAAAATATTATATTAAGTAATAATGTATTTAATTTGCATTAAACACACAAAATTATATTTTCATAATTCTGTCAACTGACTAATACCTCATTAAACTAGGGTACTCGCAGGTCTAAATTTTAGTCCAGAGTTAGACCTGTACTAGCCCTAAACTGCCTCTATGAATAGCTTTTTTCGCCGGTCTAAGTTAGACTAGAGACAGACTAGGTTTAGACTCGAACAGAAGCACTATGAATACGGCTGTAAGCGTACTATAGGCGTGTTTCTTCGAACTGCGATTCGTGATAAAATTGAACATGATCAAAAAGAAAGTTGTTTCTTCGTTCGTTATTCGTTATCCCCACTCTTTCATTTTGTGATCACAAAACGCCATTCCCCTTTCCCTTCTGAATCAGTCTTTTCGCATGATCACTGTGATTGAAATAACAAAAGATTTGAAAATGGCAGAAAAGGCAAGCAATGAAATATTGGAATGTGCAAATTTATGTCTACATCAGAATCATCCGAACTACTAGAACTTGAGTCAGTAGATTCACATTCATTATTGGTTTCGATTTTTCTAATATTAGATCCTGCAGGTACAAAAAAAAGTTAAAGAAACTTGTTTTCATATTTTACTTCACATTCCATACCAAAAATATTACATCTGCTTCAGCACAATACATCTTTAAACTATCATTTATCATTTGACGTTTGCCGCTAGTTCGTTCGAAGTTGTGTAGGTTTCGAACCGATCGAGTTAATTTTGTTCTTTCTTTGGAATTTAATTTAATCATAATTCGAAGGAATCATTATTGAACAAATCAGTATTTAGAAAATCATAATCACAGTCCGAAAAAACACGCATTAAATCGATTTTACTGCCATTTATGATACGCCGCCTTTGGTTCAGATTCTTCAGTTACAGGAACAAGAATGTATGAACATGCATCTAAATAAGTAGTACCCGTACACAAAGTTAAAAATTTTAGTGCAACAACCAAAGTTACTAATAAAATTGTGTCTGGTGGGGTACACCTTCTAAAAGCTACTGTCTAATGAAACATTTACGGACATCCCTCATATAACAATTTTTAACTAAAATAAAATAACTGCTTCGATGTTTAATTTTAGCACGCCCGTTATGAATCACTCTTATGCCCGTATTCATAGTCGATGCTCAATCTCGTACTTGAGTATTATTTCGCCAAGCATTACTCCGATCGTTCTTGACCTCAAGCACATCATATGTTTCATAATCGAAACTTCATGAATTCTCGGTTTTCTAGGGAGGATTTCAGAGAATTTGTAATAACTATGTTGGTATATTTGTAAATTTTAATATTTTTCTCTCAAATCGTATATTTGACATCTACATATATGTCACAGGTTACAGATATATGAGTCATATCCCGGTTATATCTTCTTGAAGCAACCCTTTTTCGTTGTTATTATTAACGCTTCTTCTACTATGTCTACAAATTCTAAAAATTGTTGATTATCTTCATGATTCATTATTTAACTTAGATGTCATATGAAATGACAGTTTGACAGTTTTTTTTTTAAATATTGATCAAGTCTACCTAAATTTTTTGAAAAAAACATCAATCAGTACTTGAGCATTACTCAAGTAAACCTTCGATCGAAGTACGAGTCAAGAAACAAGTAGCGACTATGAAACGAAATCTGGTACTCAAGGCACACTCACGTATGAGTCTAGGCGAAGTACTGACTATGAATACGGGCATTAGTCCAGTCAAGGAATGGGATCTAGACACATTTCTTTGACTTTTGGGCTGTGTTCAGAGGTGTTTGGAGATGAATATACCAAAAGTTCTGGGTAGTGCCGTCAAAAGTATTCAGTTTACCGATTAACCGGTTAGTCGGTTTATGCGGTTTCTTAAAAATTAAAAACCACTTAACCGCGGTTAGCAGCGACACCGGTTAACCGCGGTTCGCCGTAAAACCGGTTAACTGCGGTTAGCCACAGAACCGGTCAGCCGCGGATAGCCGCAAAACAATTTAAACCCAAATAACCGACAAAATCGGTTGACCGCGAATAGTCACCATCAACCGGTTAACTAGCTAGTCTTCAAAAACTGGTTAAAGGTTATTCGGCAATAAACCATTAATCAATGAAAATGTAAATCGATATTGATATATTTTATCACTTGTGATTGAGAGATATTCTATATGAAATATTTGATGCACAAAATTCAATATTATAAACGTTTTATAACTACTTTAGGAAATAAAATGTTTTTGATTTTGGTATAGAGATAGATTAGACCTTGGAGAAGGGCATAGACTATCTTTTGTCGCAAAAATAAAACTTGAAAGGGTGAAATAGGGGTCCTACAAATTATGATTTCACATTTGATTGACTACAATGTATTTGTCTATCTCACTGTCTCGTTTAAAATGACACATGAGGAATGAATTTGACAGAAGTATTATATTTAAATATTGTAAGAAATATAGCCGAATCAGAAAACCACTCGGGCACAAGGTCACACTATATTTTTTCAACAACTAATTTTAATTTAGAATGCAGGTATTTATTTAAACAAAATTAACCTCTATTGACGTCTTATGAAATGTCAAATTCGTTCCCTATGTTTCATTTTAAATGGAACGGGCAAATACATTGCTGTCAATCAAATGTCAAGTCGTAACCATGGATATGACCGAGGATATGACAAACCCAATGTTTCACGTTAAAAAATACTCACGGTATTTATAACAAAAACAGTGATTCTCTCGAAGGGGTCCAAAGAATTTTTTTTAAAATATGGTACGTATATCTTAAATGAATGTTACCCGCCAAGCAGAGTTGTGCAATTTATTTACATCGAGTAATTTACTTGGTCTTTTACATGTAAAAAACTCTAGTAAAAAACTCAACCTAAATAAATAAATCTTCACGGCATATTACCTATTTCTAGGTGTGCCAATCTGCTTTGTCGCAAATATCGGTAATGATGATGACATATTTGTACCGTGCGGGCGTTTACCAGACGTCACCTCACGGGCACTCATTGCTGGCGTGGAGAGTGCACCACAGGGGTCACTGTTGTGCCATTTAAAATTCTAAATATTTGGCGCCGGTCGGGATCGAACCTGGTTCCCCCAGGTTCGCGACCAGACACTCAGGTACGCGGCCATGGGACCCCATAAAAAAAACTAAAAAACTAAAAACTCAACCTAAATGTAAAAAACTAAAATACCATATCAACATTTCACAATTTCTATTATAAAATATATACTTCTATTATTATTTATTGTTTGTATTTTTGGCAGGTATTTATTTTTATGAGAAATATAAATCTGACAGTGTTTCTTCAAAGCAGCGATGACAGATAGAGTTACATTGCGGAAGCGCAGTTGACTATTTTACGTTTTTGACGTTTTTTATATTTTCTACATGTAAATTACAGTTTTTGACACCAATTTTGTATAAAACTATATAAATACGTAAAAAACACAACTCTGCTGGCAAGAGGTATCTCACAAGAATTACTGTTAGAATCGTTTAACTTGAATTACCTTCATCAAAAGGCAAACTATTAATTCTGTTTTTTTATTACAAAAAATTATTAATATTAACATGGACTGTCCCCTCATTTTGAACAACATTTCGTTTCGAGTACCGAAATTATCCGCTCGACATACCAGTACATTCTATGTCAAAACTCCGCGATCAAATATTCTAATCTAAATAATATAATTTGCTACAATGTCACAATCAGATTGAATTGTATGTTGATATTTTCTATCTATAACCTATCTTACTTAAATTTATATTCATATTTGTAATATTTATCTTTTCTCCTCACCCTAGAATTGGACAGAAGTCTGTTGGGTATTAAACAAATAGTAAAAATAATAATAATAAAAATAATAATAATAATCTGTCAGTTGCTGTCAGTCAAACAAACAAACTTATGTTGCGAACCTTTGGACATTGAAGTTGTCGTAATGAAGACAAAATTATGTGTGATATCTCAAACTCCTTCATCGGAATTATATTTAATTCCTTCTTCTTGCACATATTTTTTGTCATTTTACATACATATTTACATCGTACGCCTACTCAAATTATTTACAATAATTATCATAAAAGTGGGCAACACTGCAGTTACATGAAATCGTCGTATAATAGATTACTTAAGTGCCGATTTCTGAATTTTTAATAACGATTTTTGTGCAATTAGTAACGATTTCAATTAATAGAAATTTTCATTTTCGACGTGCGGTCTTAAACACACATTTTTTATTATCATGTCTTACAAACTTCTCAGTGATGAGAAAAAAGAGGTTAAAGTTTGGACAAAAATTACAGTATTGGGAAACTAGGGTCGAACAGCTGCGCTTTGCGCATTCACACTAAATCTTAAAGTCCTTCTCACTTAAAGGAAATTTTGATATATCGTTCGCGTCAAACACGTCCTATTAAGAAGCTTGCCTTGTTTGAAAATAAATCTGGAGAAATGAGATTTCTTGCAAGTCTTGTGGTGTTTTTATAAGAAATAAACAATTGATACTTGAGACATAAGGTAAAATAGTATTCGAGGAGTGGTATACTCTCAGAATATTATTTTTGTTTATCATTTTATAAATATTCATTGATCAGTAGTAACAGTTTTAATTTTATTTTGTGCCTTCATTTAACAGGCTTCTGTTTAAAAAGAAATTAAAATTATTTACATAACACCCTTCAATTAATTTTAAAAAAATCTGATTTGGCCAGCACATTACCTTTCATTAATTCTATGTATTTTGTATAAATCCCATACCAAAAATCAAAGATTCTATTTATAACGAGAGTTCCTTGGAAAAAATTCTATAAATCCAATAAAATTCTAACACGAATATACTATATAAATTGCAGTTGACACTCACATCTGTCAAATAGAATTATTTGAATATAACAGCTGTTTCCATGATTATAGCAAAGCTATCTCATTTATGAAAGTTAATCTCTTTATAATTATTTAACTTTATATCTATTGAATATGAAGAAAAATGTATAATCAAACCGTATAGCGAATAAGATATTCTTTCATATTGATAATCACATAAAATGTCAAACGTGATATTTAAATGCGTTTTTTTAAGAAAAACTGTTAAGAACTTCAAATAATGGAACTTCCGGTTGTCCAATTATAACCAAAATCTAATCAGCTCTTCATATGGATGTAAAGAAGAGAAATTGTATTATTGGAGTTAACGTCGGAGAAAAATTGGTGACGGAAGGTAAAAATACAGAATTTCTATTTTTATAATTTTAATAACATATAAAAACAAAAAAAAATTGATGAGCCTTAATTATAAATCACAGTGACGAAGCACTAGAGAAAAATCCGCGTAGCCGAATATTCACTAGTAACAATTCAAGAATGCAAAACAAAAATCTAATTATTGTTGATTACTTACATTCAAAATTTTATGAAGATCTTGTGTAAAGATTACTTACTTGCAAAGAATATAAATACAGATACCCAATATCACTGAAGATCTCATTATATTTGTTTGTATATTAGTGTTTTTTATGTTTGTGGCTGGATATTTATTTACTCTGTAGTAATCTTATATTTCTAATTGTCAATTAGCTAGGTAATACTTTGCTAATGAATGTCATATAAGGAAAGCATCTCCTCGTCAATTCCAATTACTTTTACACAAATATTGAATTAATCACATTAAAAATAATATTTACTTACTCGTGTTGAGGGAGACATTTTATCATGAGGAATCTTTTAAAATTAATTAATAACGCAACTGGCAAATATCTCCTTCATCTCAGCGAAATAAACTTATCGCATTGTGTTTACCTTACCGGTTACACAGCTACGGAACCCAACTTTTATATTTATGTTTCGGTTCGTAAATTAAAACCGGAGATGCGATGTTTTTTACAACACTTCATTTCGAGTAGTCCCAAAACGACACTTCTTCTCATTCCTTGCCTTTAGTTCTGCATTTTGTCATGGTCGACACTGTTTCATACAAATGTAAAATAAAATGTAACTGGAAATACGCATCGCTCCAATTGAAGTTGGGTAACAAAACCGCTTTCAGATGGAATACGATTTTATAAACCATCTAGGTCTGCTTATTCTTATTCTCGTTTTCTATAGCAGAATTTTCATTTCTAATTCTTCTAATTTTATTTTCTTAACCCTTACAGCGTTGTTGGTTTTTCTTTGCCCAGCTTAGTTCTGCTGAAATTTTAAAGATACAAGAAAAAATTCAATGTAAGGATTGATTAATTCAACTTGATCTATAATTTAGCATGAACATTTTTTTCCATGGGCTATTAATTTTCCGGAAAAATATTTAACTTTGATTTTTAAAATGAAACACTCTGTATATATTCGTGGAATAAGGTTCCAAGTCAATTTCTCCTTACAATGGTGTACGTATAATAAGCAGGGGTTTGCCTTTCAATTATATCTAATAAATAAAATAATAAAATGATAACAGTTGGCTGTGATATTTCGATACACACTTGTACATTCATCAGGGAAAGTAAGACATTGCAGATTTATAAACATAAATTTATGTATACGCAAATAAGTTGTTTAATGTATACAAAAATTTATGTATATGAATCTGTAAACATCTTTCTTATCCTGTTGAAGTATAAGTGTATATCGAAACGTCGGTTGTGTAAAAGAATAAATGCTGTTTGACTGAGATTTCGAGTAATTAATTGCTAAAACCTTATCTATACCACAGTTAAGAAATTTATCCATAATGTGATTTATATTTATTTACTGTACAGGGTGGAACAAATTCGAGTTCCTTATATAAAAACCATCTTATGCACGCTACATAAAATCATAAAAATGATGTAAGTCTTTATGGGCCAACTTTTTAAGACAACTTTAATAGGCATCACAGGAATTTTCTATCTTCTTTTGTATTTGAGCTACAGGTTAAAACTTGTTTTTCGCTTATTTAGAAAATACCTCATATCTCGCTTATTATGATAAATACAATAAAAAATATTTAAATATTTTTATACAGTTTTTTATGTAGAATAACGTGGTGTAATTAGTTTTTTTCAAAACTTAATAGTTCTCGAGTTATAACAAACACATAATATATTTTAAATAGGAACATATATTGAAAATAATCTCATCTTCTTACTTATTTTATAAGCTTTTTAACGACGTATAGCAAGTCTACATTCTTTTGTTTTAAACATGAATTAAACTTGAATTATTAATTTTTTGGGTGAAAAACATGATATTTATTGGAAACAAATGATAAAATCAATTACAGATCATCATTTAAAAAATATTATGTTTGTGTTATATCTTGAGAAATATTAAGTTTTGAAAAATTCTAATTACATCACGTTATTCTACGTAAAAACGGTTTAATCCTCTAAATATTTTTATAATAAGCGAGTTATGAGGTACCTAATTTCAAAAACAAGTTTTAGCCTTTAGCTCTAAAACAAAAGAAACTAGAAAATTCCAGTAGTGCCTATTAAAATTGTCTCAAAAAGTTAGCTTATAAAGACTTTCATCAATTTTCTGTAGAGTGTATAATACAAATGTTTTTCATATAGGGTACTCAAATTTGCTCCACCTGTACACTTTGGCTGGTAGCACAAGCCCTGTTTTAAGAAATGTCAAATTCAAATTTCAAAATTTAATTTCACCTTTATGTTTAAAGAACGAACTTTTTAAAAATATTTATTTGAATACAAACTATGTTCTGCTTTAAAATCAATTTTGATAAATTTGATACTATTTATTTTTGTTATTAAATAATGAAATCTGACATTTCTTAAAACAGCGTTTTAGTTAAAACAGGGCTTGTGCTACCAGCCTTTGTGTTTTGTTTGTTCATTCTCTGATCATAGTCAAAACAAATAAGAGCCAAAATTTCAAATAAGAAAAAATATAAATTATAACTCGATACTAATTTAAAGAAGAAATGCACATTAGGCACATTATAGAAATAGATATTTGAAATAAATTAAGCTCTAATTATGATTCAACAAAATGTAATTATTAAGTTAAAATTTATTTTCCAGAAGGGCTTGTTAGCTAATAGGTTGTACATACATAGTCATAAGTAGAACGAATTTGACTGAATTTGCACGACAAGCTCCGGCAAGTCAAGATTGTCGAGATCTCGACCTCAATATCGAGACTGATTTTAAATCTTGCGGGTCAAGATTAAAATTGTTTTCAATCTCGGATAAATTTTTTGTCAAGATCGAGATAATGAAAAATCTCGACAAATCTTGATTCGCTGCAACAGTAAGTGCAAAGAGTTATTAACTTTCTTACTTAAACTAAACATACAATTTAGTAATTAAAAGAGCATGAATGAATTCTACATGCAAGTACTCAGCCTACATATAGTCTGTGCATACATCCACTAAAGAATGACGGCGTTATGATTTGTTGTATTCGTACTCTTCATACATATCAAATATAACACGAAAAGCCAGCCCAAAAGTGACCTATTCATTTTAAACAATAATGCCTTAAATAAGTGCTGTGGTGTCATTCCCATCTACTGTTTTAATTTTAATTGTATGTTTTAATCGTAGAAAAGATATGCTAATTCTTGCAGTGTTTTAATTTTTAGTTTTTAATTTAAACATAATGCGCAACGCACGCATTAGTACTGTCATCAGCGGTGTGTGTGTGTGTGTGTGCGTGTCCGTGCGTGCTAAATAAAATCGAAAATATGAACATAGAATCATAGTTGCAACAATAGCACAAATCCTAATTTTTTCACAGTGTCTGAACACAATACAACATACTGCATTTTAAACTCGATTTTAAATAACAATAAATTATTAATATGTATAATATATTACAATTACAAGAACGTATATTTAATAGTTATTTACGATATAAGTGGGGTATAGACATTATTAACGTACGTATTGTGAATTACCCTACGAGCCCGTAGGGCGAGTTAGGGTAATCACATAGTGCGTTAATAATGTAGTACATGACGGTGAAGTTAGCAGACGATTCGCAGCAGACGATTCAAAATTTAAGCTAGTGTGTGGCAGCCTTACGCTGTGTTAGACCATGGCCCACTGTATAGTTGCTAAATATTATTTTTTAATAAATATCAAATTTGAGCGTTTTAAAGGTACAGAATTCTGACAAAAGCATTAAATAAATGAATATTTAATTCTTATGATCTATAAATAATAATTTTATAATTATAAAATTCGTTACTCTGTTAAGAATAATGGCCAATAACTATTTTAATAGAAGATGTCTCTCAGATTTTATTTTACATTTATAACCCTTAGCTATGTACTATCCTAGACATATAAGCATTTTTATCAAAATCGCTTCAGGTTAATGAAAAAAAAAAAAATAATTGAAAAATCGTTACTCTACTAAGAACAATGGCAAATAACTTTTTTAATAGAAGATGTCTCCAAGATTTTATTTTACATTTATAACCCTTAGCTATGTACTACCGTAGACATATAACAATTTTTCTCAAAATCGCTTCAGGATAATGAAAAAAAAAATAATTGAAAAATCGTTACTCTACTAAGAACAATGGCTAATAACTTTTTTAATAGAAGATGTCTCCCAGATTTGATATTACATTTATAACCCGTAGCTATGTACCACCCGAGACATATAACAATTTTTCTCAAAATCGCTTCAGGATAATGAAAAAGAAAAATAATCGAAAAATCGTTACTCTACTAAGAATAATGGCTAATAACTTTTTTAATAGAAGATGTCTCCCAGATTTGATTTTACATTTATAACCCTTAGCTATGTACCACCCTAGACATATAACAATTTTTCTCAAAATCGCTTCAGGATAATGAAAAAAAAAAAAAATTATTGAAAAATCGTTACTCTACTAAGAACAATGGCTAATAACGTTTTTAATAGAAGATGTCTCCCAGATTTGATTTTACATTTATAACCCTTAGCTATGTACTACCCTAGACATATAACATTTTTTCTCAAAATCGCGTCAGGATAATGAAAAAAAAAAAATAATTGAAAAATCGTTACTCTACTAAGAACAATGGCTAATAACTTTTTTAATAGAAGATGTCTCCCAGATTTGATTTTACATTTATAACCCTTAGCTATGTACCACCCTAGACATATAACAATTTTTCTCAAAATCGCTTCAGGATAATGAAAAAAAAAAAAATTATTGAAAAATCGTTACTCTACTAAGAACAATGGCTAATAACTTTTTTAATAGAAGATGTCTCCCAGATTTGATTTTACATTTATAACCCTTAGCTATGTACCACCCTAGACATATAACAATTTTTCTCAAAATCGCTTCAGGATAATGAAAAAAAAAAAATTATTGAAAAATCGTTACTCTACTAAGAACAATGGCTAATAACTTTTTTAATAGAAGATGTCTCCCAGATTTGATTTTACATTTATAACCCTTAGCTATGTACCACCCTAGACATATAACAATTTTTCTCAAAATCGCTTCAGGATAATGAAAAAAAAAATAATCGAAAAATCGTTACTCTACTAAGAACAATGGCTAATAACTTTTTTAATAGAAGATGTCTCCCAGATTTGATTTTACATTTATAACCCTTAGCTATGTACTACCCTAGACATATAACAATTTTTCTCAAAATCGCTTCATGATAATGAAAAAAAAAATAATTGAAAAATCGTTACTCTACTAAGAACAATGTAACTTTTTTAATAGAAGATGTCTCCCAGATTTGATTTTACATTTATAACCCTTAGCTATGTACTACCCTAGAAATATAACAATTTTTCTCAAAATCGCTTCAGGATAATGAAAAAAAAAAAAAATTATTGAAAAATCGTTACTCTACTAAGAACAATGGCTAATAACTTTTTTAATAGAAGATGTCTCCCAGATTTGATTTTACATTTATAACCCTTAGCTATGTACCACCCTAGACATATAACAATTTTTCTCAAAATCGCTTCAGGATAATGAAAAAAAAAAATTATTGAAAAATCGTTACTCTACTAAGAACAATGGCTAATAACTTTTTTAATAGAAGATGTCTCCCAGATTTGATTTTACATTTATAACCCTTAGCTATGTACTACCCTAGACATATAACAATTTTTCTCAAAATCGCTTCAGGATAATGAAAAAAAAAAAATTATTGAAAAATCGTTACTCTACTAAGAACAATGGCTAATAACTTTTTTAATAGAAGATGTCTCCCAGATTTGACTTTACATTTATAACCCTTAGCTATGTACCACCCTAGACATATAACAATTTTTCTCAAAATCGCTTCAGGATAATGAAAAAAAAAAAATAATTGAAAAATCGTTACTCTACTAAGAACAATGGCTAATAACTTTTTTAATAGAAGATGTCTCTCAGATTTGATTTTACATTTATAACCCTTAGCTATGTACTACCCTAGACATATAACAATTTTTCTCAAAATCGCTTCAGGATAATGAAAAAAAAAAAATAATTGAAAAATCGTTACTCTACTAAGAACAATGGCTAATAACTTTTTTAATAGAAGATGTCTCCCAGATTTGATTTTACATTTATAACCCTTAGCTATGTACTACCCTAGACATATAACAATTTTTCTCAAAATCGCTTCAGGATAATGAAAAAAAAAAAAAGATTATTGAAAAATCGTTACTCTACTAAGAACAATGGCTAATAACTTTTTTAATAGAAGATGTCTCCCAGATTTGATTTTACATTTATAACCCTTAGCTATGTACTACCCTAGACATATAACAATTTTTCTCAAAATCGCTTCAGGATAATGAAAAAAAAAAAAATTATTGAAAAATCGTTACTCTACTAAGAACAATGGCTAATAACTTTTTTAATAGAAGATGTCTCCCAGATTTGACTTTACATTTATAACCCTTAGCTATGTACCACCCTAGACATATAACAATTTTTCTCAAAATCGCTTCAGGATAATGAAAAAAAAAAAAAAATTGAAAAATCGTTACTCTACTAAGAACAATGGCTAATAACTTTTTTAATAGAAGATGTCTCCCAGATTTGATTTTACATTTATAACCCTTAGCTATGTACCACCCTAGACATATAACAATTTTTCTCAAAATCGCATCAGGAAAATGAAAAAAAAATAATTGAATAATCGTTACTCTACTAAGAACAATGGCTAATAACTTTTTTAATAGACGATGTCTCTCAGATTTTATTTTACACTTATAATCCTTACATAAGTACTACTCCACACATAAAACAATTTTTGACAAAACCGTTTCTGGATAATAAAATAAAAAGAAAGAAACTTTACAAAATTTATGTAGATATATTCAGACGTATACCTGTAACAAGTAATGCAAAAATGTATATCTTGCTGTTCTTATTATTTGCAAAAGTATTTCTTCCCGTTTTTCTCGGTATATGCGAGGGGTGTTTTAAGAAGTCTGCAATAAAGAATGATAATAATGTCACTGGTGAAAACTGTTTCAGAATAATAATTCCAAGATTTTTAAGGAGAATAGAAAGTTTATTTAAAAAAAGAAGAAGAAGCAAAAATGAAATAATTCCTTGAAGAATGATTCGTTAAATATAAATTTGTCACAAGAAGTATTGGAGGAAAGTTGGAACTTCAGTACAAGTTCATACAAAAAATAAAGATACATTTTTGGACTTTTTGATTAGTTCATTAAAAACTGAAAATTTTGTAATATTGTCTCCCGATTCAAAAAGTATATTTCCGAATGAGGAAAAAATTACCCATTCAAGTTGACGAAAGTACACCTGTTCCAAATTAAAAAAGGAAAAACCTTAATATGGATTATGGATGATTCCCCAGTAATGAAATTAAAGTAAAAAAAATCTTTGAAAATATCTCGGAATCTATGAGTTCTTCAGTTGAATATAATCCTCCATGGGAACGAGTTGCAAATTATCCCAATATAATTAAAAATCAGTACAAAATTAACAATTTTGGTCTAAACAAAAAATCTTAATTTCTCTTCTAGCGTCTAATTGGACTGACGATCAAATTATAAATTCTTTCTTCTCTATCAAATCCCGGAAACCTGCCAACACTAATGCAAGAATTCTAAATTTTGATACATTTTTCATTACTAAATTAATGGGTGAGCGCCACTTTACCTTCAACGACTGGGGCCGAAAGGTAGACGTTCTGAACAACGACAAATGGATTATTCCGGCTAATTTGAATAAATGACATTGGACTCTAACTGTTGATTCTGTTAAATACAAATATATAATGTATTTCGATTCGCTTCATGGCTCTGTTAAAAAAAATATGGGAAATATCTTCTCATTTTTAAATCAGCTATTTTTAATAAATCACAATCAGAACATCATTTCAGACGCCTACTACATGTGCAAGCGTATTTATAGAATAGGAGTACAGTGCCACATGAAAATTGTTAATTATTGTTTTTTTTTTTTTTAAATACAATATTAATGGTATAATTATAATTATTTATTAAGCCAACTAAAACTTGCGGGAAATATATTTTGTAGCATTTTATTAACATATTTGCATTTTAATTTACAAAACACGCATAACAATGATTATTTTTGGAAAAAAAAATTAACGACAATATTATAGGTATGCTAACACGATTTAGAAAATGTATAAATTACTAAAAGTGTAAAGTAAGGTTCGCAATCAAAAATTAGTGGCAACGATAGAAGTAGTGTTAAGGTTAATGGCACAGGTAATCATATATAACAAAAATTATAAAAATTAACGGGGGGTGTACCTTAATAGAGAAATAAAATGTAAATGATCTATAAATGATGCAATAAAAATGATGAAATTAATTGCAACTACAGGCAAGATATTATTTTTTAAATTTTATTATCCTGAAGTGATTTTGAGAAAAGTTGTTATATGTCTAGGGTAGTACATAGCTAAGGGTTATAAATGTAATATCAAATCTGGGAGACATCTTCTATTAAAAAAGTTATTAGCCATTGTTCTTAGTAGAGTAACGATTTTTCAATTATTTTTTTTTTTCATTATCCTGAAGCGATTTTGAGAAAAATTGTTATATGTCTAGGGTAGTACATAGCTAAGGGTTATAAATGTAATATCAAATCTGGGAGACATCTTCTATTAAAAAAGTTATTAGCCATTGTTCTTAGTAGAGTAACGATTTTTCGATTATTTTTTTTTTTTTCATTATCCTGAAGCGATTTTGAGAAAAATTGTTATATGTCTAGGGTGGTACATAGCTAAGGGTTATAAATGTAAAATCAAATCTGGGAGACAACTTCTATTAAAAAAGTTATTTGCCATTGTTCTTAGTAGAGTAACGATTTTTCGATTATTTTTTTTTTCATTATCCTGAAGCGATTTTGAGAAAAATTGTTATATGTCTCGGGTGGTTCATAGCTAACGGTTATAAATGTAAAATCAAATCTGGGAGACATCTTCTATTAAAAAAGTTATTAGCCATTGTTCTTAGTAGAGTAACGATTTTTCGATTATTTTTTTTTTTTCATTATCCTGAAGCGATTTTGAGAAAAATTGTTATATGTCTAGGGTGGTACATACCTAAGGGTTATAAATGTAAAATCAAATCTGGGAGACATCTTCTATTAAAAAAGTTATTAGCCATTGTTCTTAGTAGAGTAACGATTTTTCGATTATTTTTTTTTTTTCATTATCCTGAAGCGATTTTGAGAAAAATTGTTATATGTCTAGGGTGGTACATAGCTAAGGGTTATAAATGTAAAATCAAATCTGGGAGACAACTTCTATTAAAAAAGTTATTTGCCATTGTTCTTAGTAGAGTAACGATTTTTCGATTATTTTTTTTTTCATTATCCTGAAGCGATTTTGAGAAAAATTGTTACATGTCTCGGGTGGTACATAGCTAAGGGTTATAAATGTAAAATCAAATCTGGGAGACATCTTCTATTAAAAAAGTTATTAGCCATTGTTCTTAGTAGAGTAAAGATTTTTCGATTATTTTTTTTTTCATTATCCTGAAGCGATTTTGAGAAAAATTGTTATATGTCTCGGGTGGTACATAGCTAAGGGTTATAAATGTAAAATCAAATCTGGGAGACATCTTCTATTAAAAAAGTTATTTGCCATTGTTCTTAGTAGAGTAACGATTTTTCGATTATTTTTTTTTTTCATTATCCTGAAGCGATTTTGAGAAAAATTGTTACATTTCTCGGGTGGTACATAGCTAAGGGTTATAAATGTAAAATCAAATCTGGGAGACATCTTCTATTAAAAAAGTTATTAGCCATTGTTCTTAGTAGAGTAACGATTTTTCGATTATTTTTTTTTTCATTATCCTGAAGCGATTTTGAGAAAAATTGTTATATGTCTAGGGTGGTACATAGCTAAGGGTTATAAATGTAAAATCAAATCTGGGAGACATCTTCTATTAAAAAAGTTATTAGCCATTGTTCTTAGTAGAGTAACGATTTTTCGATTATTTTTTTTTTCATTATCCTGAAGCGATTTTGAGAAAAATTGTTATATGTCTAGGGTGGTACATAGCTAAGGGTTATAAATGTAAAATCAAATCTGGGAGACATTTTCTATTAAAAAAGTTATTAGCCATTGTTCTTAGTAGAGTAACGATTTTTCGATTATTTTTTTTTTCATTATCCTGAAGCGATTTTGAGAAAAATTGTTATATGTCTAGGGTGGTACATAGCTAAGGGTTATAAATGTAAAATCAAATCTGGGAGACATCTTCTATTAAAAAAGTTATTAGCCATTGTTCTTAGTAGAGTAACGATTTTTCGATTATTTTTTTTTTTTTTCATTATCCTGAAGCGATTTTGAGAAAAATTGTTATATGTCTAGGGTGGTACATAGCTAAGGGTTATAAATGTAAAATCAAATCTGGGAGACATCTTCTATTAAAAAAGTTATTAGCCATTGTTCTTAGTAGAGTAACGATTTTCCGATTATTTTTTTTTTTCATTATCCTGAAGCGATTTTGAGAAAAATTGTTATATGTCTCGGGTGGTTCATAGCTAACGGTTATAAATGTAAAATCAAATCTGGGAGACATCTTCTATTAA
Source organism: Ophonus ardosiacus (assembly GCA_943142095.1). Taxonomy (NCBI): domain Eukaryota; kingdom Metazoa; phylum Arthropoda; class Insecta; order Coleoptera; family Carabidae; genus Ophonus; species Ophonus ardosiacus. Next base: position 18,448,114 of record OW964825.1, on the reverse strand, counting down.
AAAAGTTATTAGCCATTGTTCTTAGTAGAGTAACGATTTTTCGATTATTTTTTTTTTCATTATCCTGAAGCGATTTTGAGAAAAATTGTTATATGTCTAGGGTGGTACATACCTAAGGGTTATAAATGTAAAATCAAATCTGGGAGACATCTTCTATTAAAAAAGTTATTAGCCATTGTTCTTAGTAGAGTAACGATTTTTCGATTATTTTTTTTTTCATTATCCTGAAGCGATTTTGAGAAAAATTGTTATATGTCTAGGGTGGTACATAGCTAAGGGTTATAAATGTAAAATCAAATCTGGGAGACATCTTCTATTAAAAAAGTTATTAGCCATTGTTCTTAGTAGAGTAACGATTTTCCGATTATTTTTTTTTTCATTATCCTGAAGCGATTTTGAGAAAAATTGTTATATGTCTAGGGTGGTACATAGCTAAGGGTTATAAATGTAAAATCAAATCTGGGAGACATCTTCTATTAAAAAAGTTATTAGCCATTGTTCTTAGTAGAGTAACGATTTTCCGATTATTTTTTTTTTCATTATCCTGAAGCGATTTTGAGAAAAATTGTTATATGTCTAGGGTGGTACATACCTAAGGGTTATAAATGTAAAATCAAATCTGGGAGACATCTTCTATTAAAAAAGTTATTAGCCATTGTTCTTAGTAGAGTAACGATTTTTCGATTATTTTTTTTTTTTCATTATCCTGAAGCGATTTTGAGAAAAATTGTTATATGTCTAGGGTAGTACATAGCTAAGGGTTATAAATGTAATATCAAATCTGGGAGACATTTTCTATTAAAAAAGTTATTAGCCATTGTTCTTAGTAGAGTAACGATTTTTCGGTTATTTTTTTTTTTTCATTATCCTGAAGCGATTTTGAGAAAAATTGTTATATGTCTAGGGTGGTACATAGCTAAGGGTTATAAATGTAAAATCAAATCTGGGAGACATCTTCTATTAAAAAAGTTATTAGCCATTGTTCTTAGTAGAGTAACGATTTTTCGATTATTTTTTTTTTCATTATCCTGAAGCGATTTTGAGAAAAATTGTTATATGTCTAGGGTGGTACATAGCTAAGGGTTATAAATGTAAAATCAAATCTGGGAGACATCTTCTATTAAAAAAGTTATTAGCCATTGTTCTTAGTAGAGTAACGATTTTCCGATTATTTTTTTTTTCATTATCCTGAAGCGATTTTGAGAAAAATTGTTATATGTCTAGGGTGGTACATAGCTAAGGGTTATAAATGTAAAATCAAATCTGGGAGACATCTTCTATTAAAAAAGTTATTAGCCATTGTTCTTAGTAGAGTAACGATTTTCCGATTATTTTTTTTTTCATTATCCTGAAGCGATTTTGAGAAAAATTGTTATATGTCTAGGGTGGTACATACCTAAGGGTTATAAATGTAAAATCAAATCTGGGAGACATCTTCTATTAAAAAAGTTATTAGCCATTGTTCTTAGTAGAGTAACGATTTTTCGATTATTTTTTTTTTTTCATTATCCTGAAGCGATTTTGAGAAAAATTGTTATATGTCTAGGGTAGTACATAGCTAAGGGTTATAAATGTAATATCAAATCTGGGAGACATTTTCTATTAAAAAAGTTATTAGCCATTGTTCTTAGTAGAGTAACGATTTTTCGATTATTTTTTTTTTTCATTATCCTGAAGCGATTTTGAGAAAAATTGTTATATGTCTAGGGTGGTACATAGCTAAGGGTTATAAATGTAAAATCAAATCTGGGAGACATCTTCTATTAAAAAAGTTATTAGCCATTGTTCTTAGTAGAGTAACGATTTTTCGATTATTTTTTTTTTCATTATCCTGAAGCGATTTTGAGAAAAATTGTTATATGTCTAGGGTGGTACATACCTAAGGGTTATAAATGTAAAATCAAATCTGGGAGACATCTTCTATTAAAAAAGTTATTAGCCATTGTTCTTAGTAGAGTAACGATTTTTCGATTATTTTTTTTTTTTTTTCATTATCCTGAAGCGATTTTGAGAAAAATTGTTATATGTCTAGGGTGGTACATAGCTAAGGGTTATAAATGTAAAATCAAATCTGGGAGACAACTTCTATTAAAAAAGTTATTTGCCATTGTTCTTAGTAGACTAACGATTTTTCGATTATTTTTTTTTTCATTATCCTGAAGCGATTTTGAGAAAAATTGTTATATGTCTCGGGTGGTTCATAGCTAACGGTTATAAATGTAAAATCAAATCTGGGAGACATCTTCTATTAAAAAAGTTATTAGCCATTGTTCTTAGTAGAGTAACGATTTTTCGATTATTTTTTTTTTTCATTATCCTGAAGCGATTTTGAGAAAAATTGTTATATGTCTAGGGTGGTACATACCTAAGGGTTATAAATGTAAAATCAAATCTGGGAGACATCTTCTATTAAAAAAGTTATTAGCCATTGTTCTTAGTAGAGTAACGATTTTTCGATTATTTTTTTTTTTTCATTATCCTGAAGCGATTTTGAGAAAAATTGTTATATGTCTAGGGTGGTACATAGCTAAGGGTTATAAATGTAAAATCAAATCTGGGAGACAACTTCTATTAAAAAAGTTATTTGCCATTGTTCTTAGTAGAGTAACGATTTTTCGATTATTTTTTTTTTCATTATCCTGAAGCGATTTTGAGAAAAATTGTTACATGTCTCGGGTGGTACATAGCTAAGGGTTATAAATGTAAAATCAAATCTGGGAGACATCTTCTATTAAAAAAGTTATTAGCCATTGTTCTTAGTAGAGTAAAGATTTTTCGATTATTTTTTTTTCATTATCCTGAAGCGATTTTGAGAAAAATTGTTACATGTCTCGGGTGGTACATAGCTAAGGGTTATAAATGTAAAATCAAATCTGGGAGACATCTTCTATTAAAAAAGTTATTAGCCATTGTTCTTAGTAGAGTAAAGATTTTTCGATTATTTTTTTTTCATTATCCTGAAGCGATTTTGAGAAAAATTGTTATATGTCTCGGGTGGTACATAGCTAAGGGTTATAAATGTAATATCAAATCTGGGAGACATCTTCTATTAAAAAAGTTATTTGCCATTGTTCTTAGTAGAGTAACGATTTTTCGATTATTTTTTTTTTTCATTATCCTGAAGCGATTTTGAGAAAAATTGTTACATTTCTCGGGTGGTACATAGCTAAGGGTTATAAATGTAAAATCAAATCTGGGAGACATCTTCTATTAAAAAAGTTATTAGCCATTGTTCTTAGTAGAGTAACGATTTTTCGATTATTTTTTTTTCATTATCCTGAAGCGATTTTGAGAAAAATTGTTATATGTCTAGGGTGGTACTTAGCTAAGGGTTATAAATTTAAATCAAATCTGGGAGACATCTTCTATTAAAAAAGTTATTAGCCATTGTTCTTAGTAGAGTAACGATTTTTCGATTATTTTTTTTTTTCATTATCCTGAAGCGATTTTGAGAAAAATTGTTACATTTCTCGGGTGGTACATAGCTAAGGGTTATAAATGTAAAATCAAATCTGGGAGACATCTTCTATTAAAAAAGTTATTAGCCATTGTTCTTAGTAGAGTAACGATTTTTCGATTATTTTTTTTTCATTATCCTGAAGCGATTTTGAGAAAAATTGTTATATGTCTAGGGTGGTACATAGCTAAGGGTTATAAATGTAAAATCAAATCTGGGAGACATCTTCTATTAAAAAAGTTATTAGCCATTGTTCTTAGTAGAGTAACGATTTTTCGATTATTTTTTTTTTTTTCATTATCCTGAAGCGATTTTGAGAAATATTGTTATATGTCTCGGGTGGTACATAGCTAAGGGTTATAAATGTAAAATAAAATCTGGGAGACATCTTCTATTAAAAAAGTTATTAGTCATTGTTTAAAATTGTTATATGTCTAGGGTAGTGTATAGCTAAGGGTTATAAAAGTAAAATAAAATATGGGAGACATCTTCTAAGAAAACAGTTATTAGCCATTGTTCTTAGTAGAGTAACAATTTATCGATTATTTTATTTATTTCATTATCCTGAAGCGGTTTTGATAAAAATTCTTATATGTCTAGGATAGTACATAGCTAAGGGTTATAAATGTAACATAAAATCTGAGAGAATCTTCCATTAAAAAAAAATTGGCCATTATTTTTAATAGAGTAATCAATTTTATAATTATAAAATTATTATTGATAGATCATAAGAATTAAATATTCATTTATTTAATGCTTTTGTGAAAATTCTGTACCTTTAAAACGCTTAAATTTAATATTTATTAAGAAATAATATTTAGCAACTATACAGTGGGCCATGGTCTAACATAGCGTAAGACTGCCACACACTAGCTGATAATTTGAATCGTCTGCTGCGAATCGTCTGCTAACTTCACCGTCATATGTAGTACCCCACGAATATCGTACAAAGTTTTATATATCACCGTTAAAATTATTTCAAAATAGCATCATTTTGATAAAAAAATAAATTAATCAAGATGACGATAGGATCTATTTTGTTTGAAAATCACAGAAAAGCGTTAGTAGTCTATGATCGTGTCTCAGTTACCGAATAACAACAAACTGTTATTCTAAATAAATTTTTCTGATGTCAAACCGTTTTGTTGTGATTTTCTTCGAAAATGAGTTTGCCAGGCTGTTCTTCTGAAGAAAAAACGTCCGATGTGCCCGTAAGTATTGAGGAAGAAGCAAATAATGTAATATCCGGACTTGTCCCATCAAAATCTGGAGCCAAATATGAATTGGCATTTAAAAAATATGAGCAGTGGTGCATTTTGAAAAACATAGAGAACATTACCAGCGAAAAGGCATTACTAGTATATTTTAAAGAACTAAGTAACAGCCAGAAGCCCTCATCCCTTTGGTGTTACTACTCGATGCTGAAGACGGAAATATCGATCAAGAAGCGCATTGATATAAAAAAATATGTCAATCTCACAGCTTTGCTGAAAAATATAGCAAAAGGTTATAAACCTAAAAAGTCTAAAGTTCTAAACAGAGAAGATACTGTTAGATTCCTGCAGACAGCAGGGAACGAGAAATATTTATGCATGAAGGTTAGTCATATACAAGGTAATCATGTATTTTATTGGTTGTAACGTATAATAATTTTCAGGTTGTTTTGATTTTTGGTTTGGCGGGTGGATGCAGAAGAGAGGAGCTTACATTTCTGAGGATAAACAACGTCATAGATGAAGGATCATGTTTTAGAGTCGTAATTCCGGATACCAAAACTAATACAAGTAGAGAATTTTTATAACGGTTGGAAATATTGATGGTATTAATCTAGTTCAGACTGTCAGAAATTACGTGAAACTTCGTCCTAAAATTTGCTACAATGATCGTTTTTTTCTGGCATACAGAAATGGTCGATACACGAATCAACCTATTGGGATAAATACAATAGGAAGCATGCCGAAAATAATTGCAGAGTTTTTGGGGTTGCCTGATGCAAAGGAATTTACTGGTCATTGTTTCCGGCGCACCTCCACTACAATGTTGGCAAATGCAGGAGCAGATCTCCGCGACATAAAAAGGCACCGTTGGATGGCGTTCTGATTCCGTTGCGGAAGGCTATATACAGACTTCCGCTGAGAATAAGAAGAAAATCGCTGTCCAAATTTTGGGGAAGAATGCAGCAGTTTCATCCGAAAAATCTGATGCCACCGTCTCGGTTACTAATTCTAGTTGTACAAGCACACAAGTAAAAACGGCCAGTGTTAACGAAGGTGTTAATTTATATAACTGTTCAAATTGTGTTATTAATATTTATAAACAATAAATAATTATCTTTTCTTGGATTTGTGAGTTGTCAATTTCATTACCGCACTAGTGTGGTAATAATTTCATTAAAGCACTCATTGGGCTAACAAGTCCATTACATAACTAAAATGAGTGGGATATGGTATAACTTATCCCACGGTGATATATAAAATTTATTTTATTTATTGCAGATTTTAGGTTAAACACGGTCGGTAAAAAACCATTGTTGTGTCAAATTTTAATTTTTAGTATAGTTATCTCAGAAAGCCTATAAAACTACTTTTTCGAATTGTTCCAAATCCAACTACAACGTCGATAATATCTAATTAAACAAACCTAAAAATAATTGATTAAGAATAATTTTGAGAACGTAATTAATAGATATAGAATTAAAATAAACGTGTTCCACTAGAGCGCCGAATTCCTGAACGTGCCGCACTAGCCAATCGCCGATTTATCGTTTGTACCGTATATAGTTACATTTCAGTAGGCTATGTGTTCACATTTTCTATATGTTTGTTACCATTTTCTATATATTTTGTGTAGCATTTTAGAAATAAGTGAAGGTTATTAGCCCCACTCCTTCTAAGTAAACAACTTGTATTATACTCAGAGAGTAGTACAGACTCAATCGTAAATATACAGTCGTAAGATGGAGACATCTATAATAAATATTCATTTAAACAAAATCACTCTTATTTATAAAACACTACCTTCTCCATATCCCCAAACACTAAGTTATGAAAAACAAAAACTGCTATACGTCAATTTAAATGATTTAGAATGGAAATCAACAAGAACACTATTTTCTATAAAGTTATTAACAGATATTTATGTTTTGTTTTAATTTAAGCTCAATTGTTTTCATTCATAGCCTACTGAAAAATAACTATAAAAATCAAATTTATATCAATTTCAATTGATTGTGTGAAGTGAAATTATATTATTGAGACTGAAGTTCGGGAATTAAAATTTGTTGTAAATATTGTTCTGTTTTTTTAACAATGTAAACCTGAGTTTTGAATTTATTTCCCTTAGTGTACAGTATTTGTTCTGAGAAATATTTATAGTCTTGAGTGATGTTATTTGATTCGTAAGTATAACTCCAATTCAGGTCTTGATTTTGGTTAAAATTTAGTGTCATTCTATCAGAGGCCGTATTGGCAAGTACATTTTTTACAGTAAGAAATTAATTAACATAAGTACATGGAATAAACTCTCGTCTAATTCCCAATATCTCCAGGCCTAATTACTTGATGACGCGGGGCAAACAACATATTTCAGAGAAAACTAAATTTCAAACGAATTTTCTAGTTAGTTAGGGGCGTCTCTCTCTTTCAGGATGTTGCTGTCTCTGTCTCCCACGTTGCAGTTTCCGCTGCGATGATTTCTTAAATCACGAAACGGATTACGCTACGCAGCAGAAATACTCACACCTGTATTTACAGATATATTTATGGAGAATTAGTTACCAAAGGAGTAAAACGCTTCAATAAATAGAAAATTCAACATTATGCGATATATTATTTAGTTATAAATAAAAATAGGCATTTTTATAAAAAGGGAATATTCTTCTTTGTAATAAATGTCAAAATATTAACAAAAATAGAGTTGTGCCATACTCTGAATTTGAATTTTGTGACCAGCAATACACTTATGTATTTTAACCATACCATATATAGACACAGTGATGCATCGTGGATGAAAAAAAGGTTTAATACATGCTCCTTGATGCCATATGGATGAACATGAACACATATTCTTATCAGGGTGAATTCACTTTTGGAAGAGCTTTCAATTCACTGCTCGAGGACTGGCCAACGACCTTAGAAAATTTTTTTGCGTCTTAAAGAGGGCTGTTTAATTTTTCCCTGTTGGGAGATATTGCTCTGTTTCTCAGATACTGTCTTTTAGTTGTTTACATCTCCATTTTGAGATGTTTCATTTGACAATAAAACTTTAGAATGTGTCGGTACAGGCGAGATTTTAATTAATGATTTTTACCTCTCGCTAAGAGAGGTATTGGATTCATGCTAAAATTCGCATATCCAGATTTTACTAAATAAGCACGATTTAAGGTTCCTAGAATCCGATTATAACATTTTTAAAATGTCTGTGTGTGTGTATGTATGGATGTTGGAGGGACGATTCCTCAAAAACTATAAGACTTAAAAAATAATTAACTACAGTTTCTTCAATCTGACATTCCTGGGAAGAGCTGAAAAGGTTGTGGTAACAATTGAACAACCGGAAGTAGTAGTTTCTTAAAAAAATTCTTCTAAATATAATTTTTTGGGAGTTTTTTTTATTAAGTATTGAAGAACATAAAATTGGAGTTTTTTTTTATTAAATATTGAAGAACATAAAATTCTCCATTTAATACACTTAAAATTTTTATTATATCTTGTATAGATTTAGAGATAAAGACACTATAATTTATAGAGTAAACTAATCGCAGAGGCCAAGGCACTAAGGAAACCAGTTGACAAATTCCAATGTTTATAACATGACACATGTCATTGTCAAATATCAACAGTTTTAGTGGCATTTTGATAGCTTTTTCTGGGAAGTATATTTAACTTTTCTTATTGTTTTATTAATTAAATATTTGAAATTATAGGTAAAATTGTGGTAAAATGCATATATCCATCAGAAATACCGCCAATCTGGTTAATGAATTGGAAGAATCTCTAACATTTAGAAACTACCTCATACAATGAAAAATAGATATAATTAGAATTATATGTGTGCAGAACACATATTAAATACAAATTTGCGTAAAGTTCTGTAATTTTTTGTTATAAAACGACGGTTCGAAAGCGAAGTGCAATACAATACTTATATATCCTAATATGGAAATGGCGAGAGGTCTTGTGCTGGCCACAACAGATTTTTTATTATTATTTCGGTTTGTGTTATATTGATTTATTGCAGATGGCATATTGTGTACAACATTAGCAATAATTTTTATTAGAACATGTTCGTTTAATATGTTAATATTTTGTTATTGACCGTTAATATAATAAGAAGCAATTTGAAATTATTGGAAATACTTGCATTTTTTCTGAATGTCTGTTTGCTGTTATTTTTAAATAAACTTGGCAAATCTCTAAGCAAATAAATATACATAGAAATTTAAACATAATTTGTATGAAGAATACCTACCTTCTGTAACACTCCTCGCAGGAGACGTGATGATATATTTATTTAATGGAACAATGAAAGGAAAATAGTTTTCATATATTATTTATCTTTCTCCAATTAAAATAATCTATCACCTACTATATAATCATACACTCGTTTGAAAGTAATCTAGATCATCTTAATCTATAACTATCTATAAAAATATCCAAAGGTTCAGTTATTGTAAGTATAGAGTAAAAATAGTAATGCATTTTGCACTGCTAAATACTTTTACCGGGTAAGGTAAAAAGTCTTAAACATAACATTACAAAAACCTTTATTACATGCTGTGATCGAGTTTGTCCGCCCAGCGTATAAACAGGACCCGACTACGGAAAATTTCTCATGGGACGATTACATTTCGTTCAAATTCTTATCTGCGTAGATTCATATCGTAGTATTGTTTTCCTTTTTTGAGTTACGATTATTTATGAAAAGAATAAAAAAATTGGTTTGGGATATATTAGAATTTTAGAATACAATCAGGAGGTTGTTTCCATAAATAAATAGCAATAGATAATTTATTTTTGCCCTTAAGTAATTTCAAACCAAATTTCAAGAGCACTTGAACACTATAGTTTATACAATACAAATCGAAATTTTAACAGCAATGCATTTTGATTCATTTCACATTTTATTTCGATGCAATATTGTCAATTTAAGGAACGCTTAAAATTTAAGTTACGTTGGTGCAACCGGCCACAAGTTTTCTGTCACTGAAGCATAAATTTATAAAAATTGACGTCTAAAAATTGATAATTGTATACTCAAAAAATTCTATGCACATAGCAGCCTGTGAAGTTTTCAGGACATATATTTTTTCAAAGAACTGTTTTCTTACCTGTGTAAGTTGTTCTGAAATTGAATATCTCGAAAGAAAAATATTAAAACAATTTCGAACCAAAGATTAGCAGCACCAATTACAACAACATGTACCTAATTTTACATATAAAAAATATGTTGTGGCCAGCACAAGACCTCTCGCCATTTCCATTTTATGTTATATAAGTATTGTATTGCACTTCACTATAGAACCGTCGTTTTGTAACAAAAAAAAATACAGAACTTTACCCAAATATTGTTTTTATTGTATTTAACATGTCTTCTGCACACATACAATTCTAATTATATCTATTTTTCATTGTATGTATTAGTAAGATTGGCGGTATTTCTTATGGGTATGATATATGCATTTTACCTATAATTTTAAATATTTAATTAATAAAGCAATAAGAAAGATTAATTATAATATATTGAAATACTCGGTTTTTTAATTTCATAAAATTTATTGATTGATAACTAGTTTCGCTACTACAATAGCACAAATACAATTCTAATTATATGTATTTTTCATTGTATGAGGAAGTTCCTAAATGTCAGAGATTCTTCCAATTCATTAACAAGATTGGCGGTATTTCTAATGGATATATGCAGGTTACCTATAATTTTTTATTTTTGACACTGACATCTATCATTTACAAATTATGTTATAAACATTTGAATTTGTCAACTGGTTTCCTTAGTGTAATTTAGCCTACTCGACTTATTACATCCAGTTATTCTATATATTATAGCGTCTTTATCTCTAAATTTATAGAAGATATAATAAAAATTTTAAATGTATCAGATGTAAAATTTTATGTTCTTCAATATTAGTGTTATCAAAAATTTTCAAAAAATAATAATTAGAAGAATATTTTTAGAAACTACTACTTCCGGTTGTCCAATTGTTACCAAAACCTTTTCAGCTCTTCCTAGGAATGTCAGATTCAGGAATTCATAGTTAAACGGGTCTTAAGTCTTATAGTTTTTGAGGAATCGTCCCGCCAACATCCAGACATAAATACACACATACACACACATATACACATACACACACACATTATTGTAAAAAAGTTAAAATCGGATTCTAGTGACCTTGAAACGTGCTTGTCATTAAAATCTGGATATGTGATTTTTAGCATTATTCCAATACCTCTTGGTATTGGAGAGGTAAAAATTGTTCAAAGATTTTTAGATCAAAACGGAAAAATATTAACAAAAGAAGAAATTGCAGCTGTCGTTATTGCTTCGTGCAAAACAATTTCTATTGAATAAGTTTAAACTTAAACCACTTAAGTCCCCGTGGAATTCAATTCTTCAATTACTCACAAACTAATTTAAACGTCAAAGGGGACGCGTGGCCGAGTACGTTATTAAATAACTAGTTATAGTTTGATCAACATGGATTCAAATCCGATCGGAAACATGAAAATTATTTCCATTTTTACGCAAGTAACTCATGGTGCTCTCTCCACAATACAGATTTATCATCGTTATCAATATTGCCAAATAAAATCATATTGGCGCAACCAGAAATGGTTAATAGCGTAATATTTGCATTTATTTATACATGGTGTTATGTAAGTAAGCGTACAACGCTTAACCGATGGTAGGACTAACCCCGTAGAAAGAAAATCTGACAATAATTTTTGTTTTACATACTTTCTATAAGAACTGGAGCCCCTTAAAACTGTCCAATTAAGTCATTATTCCATCGACCTTCAAACTAATGGACCAAGTGTCTCCTATTCTTTTATTGTTAGAATAATGCTCCAACATAAAAGGATAGAAATATACATTCTGTCTTTCAACAGTACGGAAGTTCTCAGTTAAAGTATACTGCGCATACGTTCGTACTCATTGTACATCTTTTTCAGACATATGTAAACCTCTATACATCGCTCTCTATCACTAAATAGTTGTCAAAATCTACATTTGACGTTTCGTGACTGCGTATTATTTACTTTTTTTGGAGAACATTTACAATTATTTCTGTCAATATATACGTAAATATATGTGTTGTGAGGTGTGTGTGCGACAAAATAATGGGGAAACGGTGTATTTCGTGCAGTCAGCAGTACGTACGCGGTTCAGCTGTGTGTTATTTCATATGTAAGTTCTTATTAATTATTACTTGTCCCCTATAATATACTTATGTATATAAAGATTATATTAAAAATATATAATAAAACGAATTATGCAATAACAAGTAGGGACAAATCAAATTTTTTATTTTGCCGCGTTTTCTTAACTTCCGTACTGTTGAAAGATAGAGATACTGTGTCTGCACCGTTATGGCGGGACAAGCGTTTTGCTCGTACGCTGCATCTATTAGTTTAAAGGTCGATGCATTATTCAAAATATTGTAAAAAAGTAAAAAAAAAATCAATGTGTTCTCTGTGAAAAATGTCACAGCTGTCACAATTGACATATAAGATCATTGTCATCTCGGCAGATAATATATATTCAAGACTTTCACAATGTAAAACTACGTGCTTAACACTGATTTTTAGAAAAATGTTACTTGCTTATAAGTAATAACTAGTAATCAAATTTAAATTGTACGCCATTTTAAAAACACGTTTTACGTCAGTTTTGACAATCAACATTTTTTCCAGAGTTTTAAGAGGCTTCAGTTCTTATAAAAAATATCTAAAACAAGAATTATTACCAGATTTACTATCTATGGGGTTATTTTTACCATCGGATAAGCGTTGTACGCATCCTGTATATTTTAAATAAAATATAAAAATGGCACTTGAATCCCTTTAAATTTCAATGTTTCAGAATTGTAAAAACCCTAAAATACAAATAATTATTTAAGAATTTGTAGTATGATTGAATGAAGATCCGGTTTTAATACTAAATCCGGCCAGTCTTCAAAAATGTTAATCTATCAATAATTTTATTGAATAATATGACAATATCTATGTATATGTTATAGATTTAAGATAAAACGTTGTCAATACTGTTAAATAATAAAACACAATAATTGGCATCAGAAAAATGTTTAGATATACAGGATGGTGACCGACAAGCCGTATAAGGAACTTTATCATGTAAAATAATACTTCTGTAATATCCTGCTTTCCTAATTATTTTAGATAAAAATGCTTCAAATGAAACTTGCATGCTTCGTAACGGCAGAAATTAGGAGCATAAGTAGTGATAGCCATGGAATATAACAAATGTGCAACGATTTATCTGTCGAGTTAAATTAATTTATTATTATCTGTAATTTATCTTCAAGTGAAAATGTATTGAAAATTATACATAATAGACCTTTTAATTTAAAGAGATAGAAGGGCGGGAGTCATATGAGACCCATGACGTTCGTTTTTAAAAATTTTGACGTAAAATGTGATAAAAGTCTTTTACAACTTTAAAATACCTCTCAAAAGTATTATAAAAGCTTTTCTCACAACTAGCCTATAAACATATCATTATTGTCCAAAATCAATAATAATGTTATCGTTTTCATTCCATTATTTTTGAGTTGCCAATATAATTTATTTATTTATTTATTTATTTATTTGAAATATTTGGGAAGCCAACAGTTGCCCAATTAAAGGCTTCCACTGATTAACAGCAACAAAAGTAATAAGATAGTCACACAGTCCACAACATATAAAATAATTGTAGATAACATAAAAAATATAAAAAAGAATTACATGAAAGACATTAAGTTACTTTGTGTAATACACCCTTGAACTGAGCTAGGGATAAATGAAAGATGTCTATGTGTTGATATAGTTGATTATAAGTTCCCATAACTCTGTTGAAGGGTGAATTCCTGTAATTATTTGTATTGCATTTTGGTACATAAAAAAAGTTTCTATTGCGAGTATAAATAGATGGAATATGAATTCTTATATAGTCTATAATATTATAGTTATCAATATGGTTATTTAATAATTTAAAATTTTATCAATGTTTAAAGATAAATCGTTAAGTTCACAGTAGTTCTGTAACCGTTCTAAATCACATTGGAGTTCATAACAGTCAATAGGAGATGAAATTGGTTTAAAAAACTTTAAATCATCGGCGTAGAGGAAAAAGTTACTGTGTTCAAAACACTCTCCTATAGAATTAATGTAAATATTAAATAAGAGTGGGCCTAAATGCGATCCTTGAGGGACTCCTGAAGTCACTTCAATTTTCAGTGATTTAAAACCGTTACATGAAACTATCTGTGAGCGATTTTTAATATAAGACTCTATCCATCTTAATAGAGAACCGTGAATGCCATATGCCGATAATTTAGCCAACAACTTAAAATGATTTACCCAGTCAAAGGCTTTGCTGAAATCTGTATACACTACGTCGACTTGTACTCTTTTATCAAGACAGCCGCTAACGAATTCTGTAAATGGAATGAGATTGTTTAAAATTGATTTTTTACTACAAAAACCTGTTTGTTCTGGAATTATTACTTAAATTCGTAACTAATTCTTACAATTAGGTGTGTGCTAGTAGTGAAAAAAATAATATATATACCTCGGTTCCCTCGGGATTATAATATTTCACTCGGTCAATAATGATACTCTTCATAACCTTGATGTATAATATACTATTATTGCAGCTAAAATGTCAAACAATGCACATTTTCACCGAGAATGCAGGTATTTAGTGACTGCAATATTTTTGACGGTTCGTTTGACAGCCCAGCTGGGCAGTTGCAGGTGCCATGTTACTTACTATGTGCAAAGGTAGAAAGAGATAAAACGTTAAACATTTGTTTTCTTTTTGTTAAATTCCGTAGCTAATAGTTATTTATGATATAAGTGTTAAAAGTGACATTTTATGAGTGAGTGGGGAAGTTTGTGAAACGAGGCGAAGCCGAGTAAAACAAACCCCACGAACGAAATAAAATCACTTTTAACGCGAATATCATACACTATTTTTCCTACGACCCTAGTTATATATTAGCAAAAACTAAAAATTATAAAATGACATTTATAACAGTCATGATGTATTTGCTATGAACAACTGAAAATTGTTTATTCTAACCTCTACTTCCAACAATACTGTTTTAAATTCCAATTCTTCAAGCGCTTTGCAAGGAATTACTATAAACAATTGTAATAATTGTACTATAACAATAAACGTTTCAAAGTAATCTGTACTTCTAATAAAATATTTATAAAAATAATTTCAGTACAAAAATAAATATAAAATGAAACTACATTTACTTATTAACACTAAATGTAACTAGATTTAGTTATATTTTTAACACTAAATGTAACTAGATTTAGTTCTTTTTTAACACTAGTGTTAAAAGTAAATTTGTTTTTTACTTTTAATTTGTTGTCAATGACAACGATTTAAAAGTATTCACTGTGTTATAAAGTGTTATTTTTAACTCGCTAAGTAACCGTTAAAAAGACTACTTTTAACAGTGGTCGTAGGAAAAATTATTTTTGTGGTGATTTTCAACATTTTCAAACCAAATTTATGTCGTTGCTTAACATATAAAATTAATTTTGCTTATTGTTTCAAATTGAAAATTTTATGCCCTACAACTTTTATTTCGTGGTTTTGTAACCTAAAATAGGTAGTTCTTACATCTTATTTATAAGGGATTAATCGCTACACATTCTAGTATTGACGATTGAACGATATCAAATTATTTATTTTGTCTACTGTTTTGTAAATAAAACCAGACTTTGTGATTTTTCGCACTGATTCATAATTAAAACTGAGTACATATGCAACTGACGACAACTAGTAACTTGCAAGATTAAAATGTAGATTAACACATCCGACCCGAAATTAACTGATTTTAACAAAAATAACCGACGATCCGGCGGCCGAAATTTAGGCAAACTGCAAATTTTAAATCGGAATTCCGATATTCGCTAATCGTCTTTCGACTATCCATTCCATGACTATATACAACCATTTCAATTTTTAAAAAAATTACATATCTGTATGTATAATATATAAAATTTATACAGCTCCCCGAAGCAAACATTTGCACCCGGAAAAAATAAATTTGTAGCGATAAATCTATATCCAAGCAGGACAACAGAATTGTGAATCTATACACACTCTCAAAATCATTTACGGTGACTGGAATACGCCATTTTTGAATTATTAAGTTAGTTTTGTCAAAACAGTCTTTCAGGCTTATTCTTGTGACTCTTGTAATTGTAGCAAGATGGCTAAAATAACAATTTTCCTAACAAGGCTGTTAGCAATATTGTTTTGATTTTGTATTCAAGTGGCACCCTTGTTATTGACGATCAACAATTTCAGTATCATAACAATTGTTATAACTTAGCAATGAATTTAGGGAAATTTTTGATGAAATCTAGGGACATTAAGCAGTTGCCTGAATATATGAATCATTTGACGTTTAATCTACTGGTTATGGCCCGTATTCTAACATCCTGAAATAACGCTACTTCCGAAAAATCGCTATTTCAACTGTCAAATGTGAACTTTAATATTAAAAATAAGAGAAATAAAAAAAAATGAAATTATAAATGCCACTTATTAACATCCGAATATTCAAAATCAGAATATTTAACACCAGAATATGCACGCACAGAATCATTTAAATCCCGAATATTCAAGAACCGAATCGTGCATCGCCAGAAAGCGCTTTGCCCGAATGATTCATAAACCGAGTATGTGGGCGGGGCCAGGAGGAGTAAACGTTAGATTATGTTTACGTTTGTTAGCGATGGTTCTGCTGATATGCTTTCGGGCAATGCGCGATTCTGTGTTTGAATGATTTTGTGTGTGCATATTCCGCTTTTGAATATTCTGTTTTTTAATATTCTGGTTTTGAATGTTCGGGCGTTCAGTATGCACCCGGTTTCATTTACAAAAATATGAAACCTATTCTTGTCTATTCATAAAATAAAATAAAATTTAAAAAAATCGAAATAGAGTTACTTCTTTAACGGATTACTTGAATCACGAAGTTGTTGTCGTTCTAACCTTAAATTGTATCTGAAATATTGTAAGTTCCAATATTTAAATTACAAGAAAAATATTGATTATTATTTTACCTCTGTTCTTCGTTCTCAATTGGTTCCAAAAGTAAAACAAAATCTATATTTGCCATATTTATTCAAAATATACTTAACTTTAAAATACAACAATGTTGCACTCAGGCGACAAGTTTTAGTTCTCGTCTGTCTAGCAATCAGAAATAACAATTCTTGTTTTAATAACAAGGTAAACAAAGTCACAAGAATTAGGAGATTGCCAAAATAACAATATTAATATGAAGCGTAACAATATTGCTCAGCAGACAATTGCTAACAAACATCAATGATTACGTGAATATAAATTCATCATTGTATTGTAATATTAACAATATTGTTACATATAACAATTGTTATTCGCTTAACAAGGCTCACAAAAATACCTAAGGCTGTTTGTCAATACTACTTTGGTCAGTGTTTTTCTTAAAAAAAAACGGTATGTAGCTATTTTGTTATTTTTAACTGATTTTACAATGCAAAACCTCAAAACTACTTTTTACTCTTATTGTACCGTAGAAACATAACGCCCCTTCAGGGACAATGTTTGCTTCGGCGCGTTGTATTTTCTTCAAATTTATATCAATACCTACCCAAAAATATGATAGCTTTAGATATATTTAAATGTCAACTTCGTTCAGTAGATGGAGTATAAAATATTCGTGATCTTTCTGATCTGGTTCCAGGCTGATACGGCCCTGTTGTCCGCAGGTGTGTTATCATCCCTCGGCGTAAAATCGTTGCACGGTGTGTGAACATCGTATAAAACACATGTCGCGTTATAATCATCGTAATCCCTGCAATGCTGAATTATTTTATACAGCATTCGTTCACCGATATCACACCATGGTGTATAACATCCTCTACGCTTCACTGCTTCTTCTAGTCTCCTCTACATGTGTATGCGTGCGTAACCATAACCACCGACTTAAGATAACCACTGATGTGTGTTATCAAACAGGACGAACGGGTAATGAATTTGGATGCTAGGGATAGCTAGAAAATTAGGGTTCTAGAGAAAAGTGCTACGTGAAAAGATAACTATTGAAAAAAATTATTACAATGGTATACAATTCAGCACATAGGGTATTACACGGTATTATGAAAGAATATAAATTCTACAAATTCATACTTCGCTATATAAGGCTCAGTGGAAAATTAGAGAACTGCAGGATATATGATATCTAATGTTTGTATTATTTGTTTACAATATAAAAGGTACAACTGATTCTTTAGTCCTATCTTACAATCTCCGGTTGTCAAATGGCAAATTTTTCATTATCAATAATCCGATTTACATAATATTGTTTTTCTATTTTGGTGTCTTTTATGAATATATAAACGCACTGAGAATACGTCGTTAGGAAGATCTATATACTCACAGTTTTTGGCGCATTTCGTTTTCTAGATTCTTGAAAACTAACACATTAATAGCATATAACCTCAAATTTCTGTCAATCAACAATGGATTTTCCTCTATGAAGTTAGCGCGAAGCACTACCAACATAATAAAAAAGACCAAGACATTTTTTTGTCATATACCAGTTAAGAAAAGTGAAATATTGTTTGATGAATATAATATTTGCCGAAACGAGAAAGCAAGTTTTGCAAATTATGTGAATCAACTAATATAACGTTTTCATAATGTATTATGTACAATTTTTTTTCTAATTCCGCTAAAATAATTTAAAATTCACAGAATTCTAGGTTTTTCTATGACAGTTCAATATACTTATAATTATTTCAAAATCAATTTTCCAAAGCGTTGCCATTAAATAGTTATTTACATTCGAGTGCGTGTAAGTTGTATTTTACAGCGCGACAGCTTTGTTTAAGGCACGAGCCCTTAAGGCGAGTGCCTTATTAGCTGGAGCGCTGTAAAATACTTCACGCACGAGAATTGTATCAAATTTTTTGGCCGACGATAATGAAAATCACTTTTTTCAATGAGATAGGTTGTACTTCTGAAAAGGGTTAGTTTAAAATACTGGGGTTGTCAATTTCCAAATTTGATTTTATTTACCTTCATTAGAGTACTTCTTCTAACAAAAATTTATCTGTAATAATAGACGTTGTTTATGACTGATAATATATTTATTTGCTCATGTTTTCTTCGTAATAAATAATAGGTAGGTGTCGATATTTGACATTTCAGCAATGCTCGCGTATTTGACAGGTATATCGATCGGTGACTATGTCGGTAACGGCGGATTTTTACAATAATGACAGATGTCGCTACCGTGAGTTTGGTTTAAATAAATTAATTTTAAATATAGGAAATGTTAAAGTAAAAAAATAACTTAAGCAGGTAGTACTTTTTTACATGAACTTTATTATAGTTAAGATGATTTCTTTTCTAAATGCCCATAAACGTCCAGTGTATTTTGATTATTTTACCGTATAGTTAGACAAGTTACAACACAGTATGCGTAAAATGTAGGTTACACTTGCTGTATATACAATTGTAAAGTTCCCATTACACTTCAGGAGGGCAAAAATAAATTAATTTAATTTTTTTGCGTAACTCAGTATCAATTATGTAAAAACTGACATTTGAAAACGTCAAAAAGATAGGTAAAACTCAATTTTTTAAAACGGAATTAGACAAAAACATGTTTCATAACGCCTGTACAGTACTCTTCCTTTGTAAAACTCGCCGCGAGGCAGCTCCTTGTCCATATTTGGACTCGTGCGTTGACTTATTGCCTAATGAAACTTGTTTTTTAATATAATGTTATTTAACTAGAAATTAAAATTTTAATTGGAGATTGCAATACGGCAGTGTGGTTAGAGTGTCATCTTTGTGATCGGCAAGTCCGAGCAGGCTACACAGCAGCAATGTGTTGGATGGGTGAACGCTCAGCAACAAAAATTTATCACACTGCGGCTCGGTGCGCCCCGCACCCTTACACCGAAAGGTATTAAAAAGAGTTACAGAGAATAATAATAATAATAATAATAATAATAATAATTGGAGATTGCAAAATCGGTCCTTTATAATATTATTAGTATCAAATTTTTAGAATGTTCGTAATCATACAAATTTTTCATTTAAAGTTTAACTTTATTCATTGTTTTCTCAACTTATTTTGTCACTTATACGTACGTACATATGTACAGGGGTAAATCGAAAAGTAACACATAGGCGTTTAACATGGGGATTCAGCAAACTTTACCTAATTATTTTATGCAAAAATGTTTCAAGTAAAAGTTATAGATATTTAAATTCTACAATCATGTTAACGATTATTCTAGCTTTCATATAAACGTAAAAATTTATTATAATGTTACAATTTTTATGAGCTTTTAGTCTAGAGAGCCATAGATTTATGACAAAAAATTAACAAATGCGATATTTTTAACTGTAATTTATAACTATACTCACCGTCAAATAAATATGGACTGATGCTCAATTTCTTTCCCTATCTTGCCCTTGCCCTGTGATGTTACCGCTTCATCATAACTTTTTCAACAAGACCTACGGATATGAAAACAGTGTACAAATCTCCAGTCCATATTTATTTGACGGCAATTATAACACAAAAAGGTAAAATGTTTTATTTCTAATTGACTGTTAAAAACAATGCATTTGTTTATTTTTTGTCATAAATCCATGGCTGCCTAGACTAAAAACTAATAAGAACTGTAATTTTATAATTAATTTTTACGTTTATATGAGGTCCCGTGGCCGCGTACCTGAGTGGCTGGTCACGAATCTGGGGAACCGGGTTCGATCCCGACCGACACCAAATATTTCGAATTTTAAATGGAACCAAAGTGACCCCTCCCCGCCAGCAATGAGTACCCGAGAGGTGATGCCTAGTAAACGCCCGTACGATACAAATATGTCATCATTACCGAAATCTGTGATAAAGCAGATTGGCACACAGAAATGGGTAATATGCAGTGATGATAAATTTATATTTATTTTATCAGTAGCTAGAATAATCGTTTCGCATGATTTACTTGCAAAATTTAAATATCTATAACTTTTATTTGGGTTTTTTTTGCATAAAATAATTAGGTAATGTTTGCGCAAAGAAAAACTGAATTCCCATTTTAAATGCCTATTTCTCATTTTTCGATTTACACCTGTACAAAATCATAACAAGAGTTCCAAGAAATAGGTTTTAGATTTACCCCCTAAAAAATCTTGTTTAACGCCAGTAAACTACGTAATACCTAAGCAATATTATACTACTTTCTGTTTAATCGAAATAGACATCAACTTTCTTATTTTACATCGTATATATTTTTCAAAATATAAATTCCGCACAGAATTCTGAATTCAGCCAGTTCCTCTTTATCTATCGTTACCCTTGATATAATAATAAAGGGATCGTGCTAAAAATCACATTTCGAGATTTGGGTAATGTTACATGTGTCAAGGTTCCTATAATCCGATTGATATAAGATATAAATGCAGTAATATTTCAGACATAATGGAAATGTAAGGTGAAAACTATATTTTATGCTCAAATGGTTGTATAGATAATATTTAAAATGTATTGAAGCAAAATGGATAAGAATTGTTACAGCTATCATAATTGTATCTTGCAAAATACTTTTCGTTACATATATTTAAAACAAAACAAGATGTATACCTATATCGTTAATATTTCCTGCAAAACACTTTATGTAATCATAGAAATAATACATATGTTTTTGAACTTTAATGCTTCATTTACTCCACTACAAAATTAAATCATCCTGATATCTGTCTCATTTTGGGGGATATGTTTTTCTTCGTCCGGGTTTATGCTGGCGAGATTTTCCGGCGCTTCTAACTCGCGGGCTGGGCTGAAATAGTAAAGTTTACAAACCTGTTGCGCTTGTTTCTAAATTTCATTATCGGAATAGAACTTAGCTCACCTTCGTCAAACATATAAACTAACTACCTACTTTACAGCGCTAACTTCGCCTCAACATTTATTTATATTTCATCGTCATAATAACATTTTTATCCACGATAAAAATGAGAAACTTTTTACATTATACATTCTACTTAAAGTTTATAGTAAATAAAAAAGGTATATTATCACAACTTTACCTATATTTTTTGTGGTGCAACTCTATACGTGGATGTACTTATCTTATTTAAATGTATTTTTCAGTGATAATGAAAGAAGTATTTTGTAAATATAGATTTAAATTATATAAGTATAATTAGAGACAGTAAAACAGAACATCTAATTTTTTCATCATAAATGGTAAATTTTTTCGGGAATTTTTTTACCTCTCTCTGAGATATTAGATTCATGCTAAAAATCGCATATCTAGATTTTAGTAAATAAGCACGTATTGAGGTTACTAGAAGCCTATTTTAACATTTTTACAATGATTTGTAGGTATGTGTGTGTGTGTGTGTGTGTGTGTATGTGTGTGTATGTGTGTGTGTGATGTGTCTGGATTTTGGAGCAACGGTTTCTCAAATTCTGTAAGACTAAGATCAATTTAACTACGTTTTAATCTGACATTAATAGGATGAACTGAAAAGGTTTTGGTAACAATTAGACAACTGAAAGTAGTAGTTTTTTAAAAAAATCTTCTAAATATTATTTTTTGAAAATTTATATTATTACAAAGGCAAGAATATAAAATTCTCTATCCGATACATTAAACATTTTTATTATATTTTCTATAGATCTAGAGATAGAGAATTATAAATATATAAAATAATCCGTTGTAATGAATCTCACAGCCCAAATAACTCCGTGGAAACAATTGAAAAATTAAAATGTCTGTAATTGGCAGAAAAATGTCATTGCCAAAAATCCAAATACATTATAGTTAAGGCTTTTTCTGAGAAGTACAGTTAATATTCCTTATTTTATTATTAATTAAATATTTAGAATTATAGATTAATACTTATATTACACATATACCCATTAGAAATACCGCCAATCTGTGAATGAATTTGAAGAATCTCGAACATTTAAAAGAGTAAGAAGAAACTTATTTATAGAATGAATTAAAAAATATAAAAATATATGAATAATAGATGTAATTAGAATTTTTTGTGTGTGTACCAAAAATGTTATATATGATATGTACTTATATAGCGTAATATAGAAACGGCGAGAGGTCTTGTGCTGGCTACAATAGATTTTTTTAGATTGTTACGAAAGTTAGTTGGCAATTTATCGAATGATATTACAAAAAAAAAATCACGAACTGTCAAGCAAGTGATTTTTGATCAAAGTCGAGATAAATTACCAATAGGCTCTGTTAAAGCAATCGGAAAATTTTGCCAGGATAAAATTTTACCACGAATGGATTCAGATGACTATTTCCAAAGTAAAAATAAGTGAACAAAAACCAACTTTGAAAGGTATATAAACAATATGTTCCTATACTCGCCGTCAAATTACTATAAACTGATGTTCAGCATCTTTTTGTCTCAAAAGATGCGAATTTTTTTGTCACTGTATTTTGTAAAAATAAAACCTGGTAACTATACTTGTAGATAGAATCCAGAATTTGTATTGGTTCATAAATTTTTCGTAATACAATACTGTTATTATGACATAACAAGACTAAAAACAAAAATGAAAAGATAGAAATAACGGCCTAGGCCGTTATTTTTTATAACAGTCGCCTACAATTAAGGACCAGGTGTTCCTAGAAAAATAACAGCATATTAATGGAGTGTTGTCTAGGAGAATTTATAAATTATCCACAAAAGTTGTTTAGTATGACAAATATAGAAGAATTTTATTAGGTATTCCTAATGTTCAAATTTTATGTTATTACGAAAAATCTTGAACGCCACACGGCCATTATGCAAATAACGAATTCGACTGATTATAAACCTCAGTCGCGTCCGTTATTTGCCTCATATCGGCCTAATGACGTTAATAACTATATAAGTAAAATAGTCAATTTAAATAGTTTCTGACTTATTTTAAGTATTAATTTATATGAGCACCAAAATCTCTTTTTATCATATTACAAAATTACTTGGACACAAAAAAATAATAAATGAGCACTGTATTGCTGTTACCAGAAATTAAAAGGTTATTCATCTTAAATGGGCCACCAATGTTTAACTTGAAAATTATAAGAGCTACAGACAAGATTAAATTGCCAATTTTTATGTTACAAGTTTTAGCATTTATTACTCCTTTACTTAAGTACTTTAAAATTACTCCAGTAATCCGGTATTTCCTATACTCCGGATTGAGCTAGTTTTAATTGATCCGGATTAGCGGTGCTTTACTGTAACAGTTACATATCAGGTCTGGCGCCTTGGGATCCATTTAAATTATTGTTCTTTGCTTTGTAGAAAAAGTCAGTATTAGTTAAAATTAAATACTCACAGTTCGAAAAAAAAGAATAAAAGTAAAATATTTTGTTGGAGTAACTACATTTTTATTCTTTTAAGTATAAAATTTTACTCTTTCGTTTTGCATTTATTACTTTCATGAAATGAGTAAAAATTTAGTAAGAGTAATAAGTACCGCTTTTATAGTAAATCAGAATAATACTCTTTATATTATTTCTTTTTAATCATTTATTTTTTAAAATCTGCTCCCAAAAAGTGTAAAGTGATTCAAATTGCACTAATTTGAATAATTTTTACACTTTTCTTAGTAATATACTCTTTAAAATAAAATATTTAGTGAAATATAAATTTCATAAGGGTAAAATATACTATTTTCAATGTACAATCTATTACAAAAAGAGTACTTTTATTATTTTTTATTCACCACAGATACAAATCACTTATTTGTAGAATGAAAATAAAGTACTCTTTTTGATTTACTCTTTTATTAGGAGTAGAACAATCTTCGGACTTATATAGAGTCTTTTAAAGAGTAAAATTTTTTAACTGTGACAGTTCTCTAAATTTATTCATACATATACATAGGTTAATAATTGTCATCTTTTAATTATATTTCCTTCTATCAATCTTCCACCCCATATGCTTCACATGATCCTCCTCGTAATTTACTCTTTTCTTGTGTTCTTCCGTGCTTCTTTTTGGCTTGCTTTGCTTTGCTTTGCTTTGCTGACTTGGCTAGTGAAGCAATGGATGGTCTCGCATTAGCCGTGTGTCCGCGGGCCGAGTGTGGGAACCAGGCATCACGGTGGGCTGTGCCGACTCACGGAGATCTAGATCAAGCGTGCTCATCTCCCATCAGGTACAAGGGGGCCAGGGGAGCACGCAGATGAGTATCGCACAATCGCGGAGATTTCTACGAAGGTATATGGAGATGGAGAGAAGGAACACTTACAAGAATGGTAACACCTTTTAAACACATGCTGAGGATGAGGAGATTAGTATTTATGTTTTACGCACATGGATTCTGTCTTTTGAATCTGTTAACCGAAGATTTTTTTTGAAATACTTGGAAGACTGTTTAGGTCATTGCCTTCAATTTTCTATAAATCCTTTATACCTCGATTACTAAAAGGAACAATCGACAATGTATGCAATAATCTGAGTAAATATATGTATGTATCTTCTGAAATTGCTTAGGAGTAAGCTAACATTTAATCTTATATTTAAAAACGAAGAACCATTTTCAAGCAATTATTAAAATTTTAAACAATTAAAATTTTAAATTTTTTATTGTTTAAAATTTTAATAATTGCTTGAAAATGGTTCTAAACAGAACCGAAACGTCGCAATTGTACATTGTAAATCTTTGAGTATGTTAAAATAAATTGAATCATTCATCCAAAAACCACTTCGTTTTTAAAAATTTTTATTTGCTTTTAAAAAGTGAATCAAATTTAATCGTATAACAATGCCAGAAAAAACTCTTACGCCGAACAATTGAATAAATTACAGTTTTAGGATATTGCGAAATAAATTGTTGACAAACCATAAATAATTGTGATTAAAAATTTATTAGTTGTTTGTCAATTGAATAGACTACTAGATTAAATTTATTTTAAAAATTTCACGGCGAAGTTACTCGGATTTTACTTTTTTACCTTCCGTCACCTTTAGGTAAGGAAGGTATTGTCTTTGGTCAAAAAATTCGGTGGTGAGTTTTTAATGAATAAGCACGTTTTAGGGTCCCTACAATACGAATATACCATTTTTAAGATTATGTGTGTGTGTCCGTGTGTGTGTATGTCCGTGTGTGTGTGTGTGTATGTCCGTGTGTGTGTGTGTATGTGTGTCCGTGTGTATGTGTGTCCGTGTGTGACAAATTTTTCTCCGACGATAACTCCAATACTACAATTCTAAAAATTATAATTCTTTCGTATTCCTCTTCTGTACAACCATATGAAGAGTTGATTAGATTTTGGTTATAATTAATCCACCAGAAGTTTTTGACAGTTTTTCTTAAAGAAACACAGTTAAATATTATTTTTTGACTTTTTGTTATTATACATATTAAAGAAAATACTCCTCTCTATACGGCTTGATTATACATTTTCCTTCATATTCAATAGATGTAGATTTAAAGCGTTATAAAGGAATTAATTTTCGAAAATTAGTCAGCTTTGCTATTTATCATGTAAACAGCTGATAGGTATAATCAAAAAATTTTAATTGACATGTCAATTGCAAGTGCAAAACCAAATATAGAAAGTATAGGATCTAAAATTGGTATGTCATAGTGTTCCTCGCAAATGACATGCAGAGAAAGGCCAAAGAGAAGATGGAAAGACTGTATCGCAGACGACTTGAGAAAGAAAGGACTGTGTGAAGAAGATGCGTTGGACAGGAATGAGTGTAAGAGAAGAGGAAACAGCGCCCCCTAATAAAATAGGGGAAAGCTGAAGAAGAAATGAAGGAAGTGTCAAGTGCATTTTACTTAGTGTGTGTTTATGTTATAATTTTATTGGATTTGTAGAACCTTTTCAAATGAACTTTTGGTATGGAATTTGTAAAAAATAGTATGTATTCGTGTTCGATTTTACATGATATTATATAGAATCTGTTCCAAGGACCTTTTGGTATGGGATTTGTACAAAATACATCGAATTGACGGAAGGTCTTGTGCTGGCCACAACAGATTTTTTCTGTCTAAATTTTAACAGATATTAAAAATTACAAAGATACAAATATGTTTGCTAATAAATATATCTTACTGAAAATATATATATTTTTATCCTGATCAGCCATTGGACAGTTACTGTCAATTCATGCGTTCGTGACTCGTGACACTCAAGTTTCATACACGAGTTGCTCAGTAATATTAACAAATATTATTTTGAAAGATTACTTATACCCATTTGGAGTGTCATGCCAAATTTCATCATAATCGATCAGAGCATTCTGTTATTATAAGCAAATATGTATATTATTTAAGCAGAATACTGACTATATGGTGTACATTTGGGTATAGGTAAATTTAGGTAAGCTAAGTTTACGCATTTTAGGAATAAAAAATATTTTTGCGTGAAAACGTTTTAGGCCCAATGTTTTTCAAATGATAGAACATTCCAGTCGTAGTTGAAATGTATAGCCAAATATAGAACTAAATTTATGAATAAAGAATTGCACAAGACGACAATATAGATAAGAATATTAATAAAAGAAGAATTTTCAGATACATAATATTATACTAGTTTCTTAAACGCTTTAATATATTTTCACTGAATTTAAGAGACTTTTTTTACCTCCCGCTACGCACTATCCTAGGTAAGGGAGGTATAGGGATCGTGCTAAAAATCGGATATAGAGATTTCAGTTAATAAGCACGTTTTGATGTCCCCAGAATCCGATTTTAACATTTTTGCAATGATGTCTGTAGGTATGAATGTGTGTCTGTGTGTGTGTGTGTGTGTCTGTGTATGTGAATGTGGATCTTGTGGACACGATTACTCAAATACTACCAATCAGAAAATTTTGAAATTTTGTATACCCATTCTATACTAATGTGGGAAGAGCTCATTAGGTTTTAGTGCATATCGGATAACCGGAAGTATCATTTATACAAGCTTTTAACTGTTTTTCTTGTAAAAAATTCATTGAATATAATTTTTTAGCAGCTTTTACCAATACAAATTGAATATAATGGCACAATCTTCAATTCTACGATAATAGCATTTAGTAAATAACTTGAAATAACTTTATATTATTTTATAAAATAATTTATTTTTGTACATCACTTTGCCTCTACGTCAAACAAAAACAATACTTTAATAACAAATTTGACATATTTAAACAAATGTCACTGTCACGAAGCAATTTTCATTAAAATTAATAATGAAACCGTGTTAAAAAGAATTTAGTAGTTTAAATATGATTCTAATGAAATTAAGGTTTGTAAAAATAATATATTTTCCATCATACATAAATATTAGATATACAGGATAATTCGATTTAAGTTTGATGTTTGCAGCATTATATATCAAACAGCTCTCAATAAGAACGTGATTCCAAAGTGTCAAATAATAGTTTGCAACAACACATTTACGAAATGGATAATGTACGGCGAAGAATTTACACAGATTGCGTTTTAGAGCATAAGAAGTTAGTGATGATTTTGACAACAATGTATGTATGACGATTTTTCCTTAAAATATATTAATGATCCAAAACTTCGCAACTTCGTACTTAATTTGAAGCTCTAACAGATTTTTCAGGAAAAACATAATAAAATATAATCCAAAATTTCGTATTACAAACTTTTCTATTTATTGGAACGACAAAGTAGATTTTGTTTACACACGATCAATCGGAAGTGAAACTCTACTTAAAGCTCAATGCTATTTTAAACATGGAATTGGCGGGAGGTCATGTGCTGGCCACATCAGATTTTTTTCCTTTTCATACATGCCCATAGTGCGAAAAAATTTATAGTGCGATTCTGTAATTTTCTGTAACGCTATAGAAATGTAAAAGTGAACAAAATCGCAACAATTTTTGTTTACTAATACATTTATTATCGTTTGACATTAAAAAATGATGCGCTTTTATTGAGAGTTACAATTCTATAGTGTTATATAAAATTACAGAATCGCACCGTTAATGTCATTTTATGATTTTTCGAAAACTGTAATTTCAGCAATTTCTCTGGGTATTTATAGTAAAGAGTAACATTTTGAAACTTATTAAAAGCCGAACACGTTTTTATTTTCTGATTTGTTTGAGGCGTTTAAATTATTACTATTACTACCGTTAAACATATATGCTGCTCTCAAGACTTATTATTTAATTTCACCTTTATGTTTCAAGAACGATTTTTTCAAACTATTTGTTTGAATAATATTTTTTATTATTGTATTATGTTAATAAATTTATGTGATATTATCCTGATTAAAAAATGGAATTTGATATTTTTCAAAACAGCGTTTTAAAACAAGGCTTGACAGTCGGTACGCACTTGTTTATTATTTCACATGCTGGTACCTCTGATTTTATTAAAAGTTAAATTTCTTCGATTTTTCTTGCTTCGGATAATAGAAAAATTGAACTAGGATATCATTAAATGCAAAATTTTTTCTCTTCAAAAAACTAATTAACTGTTATGATAAAAATTAATTAGGGAAGATAATATTTGTACATTTGAAAATTAGTATTGTAATCGCTATGGTGCGTGTTCCGATTCCTCAAGAGTATTCATATGTAGTTGTTGAAATATATTCTATCCGATTAAATTTTCATAGATTTCTAATATTTTTTTCGGTTACACTCCCCTGGTACCTACTTATGTTTAATTTACCATCACAGTGAATACCATCTCCCATTTTAGTGGCTTGTGTTTTGTGTTCTTTGTTGTGTGTGTGAGATTGGATGTGCATGCGAGTGTGACGGTTCGTGGTTCGATTCCCGCGGCAGATGATCTGTTTGTGCCGAATCAGCGTGGGCAGTGATGCATGCTACAGGTGTGAGGAATGGCTCGTGAAATCACACAAAAACACCTCTCCAAACAACGACCAAATTTATATAATCACGGTTACTTTACCTACAACGACAGCTGATCTGAGACACATTCAACCATGTACAAAACACATACAGCGTAGCTAAATAACTACAAATAAAAACATTGATGCGTTGATTCAATCCTAAGACAATAACGAATACTACCCGTGAAATTAACTTTAAACTAAAATGTATCATCTAGTACGCACAGAAACATACTTATGTCTACGAGCCCTTTGTTAAAGTAACGTAGTTTGTACGTTACCAAAATTTAATGATTAGGATGAATTGTATAGAAAATATAGGTACTAAACATATAAATTAATGCCCAATTACACCAACAAGGCATAACTATAAGCGACCCATAAACAAAAAATTTGATATGGCCAACACAATACTTTTCGCTATTTAATTTTTATTACTTAAAATACATACCTACATAATTACTAATGCTGCAAACTATATTAAGTCCTTTTGCATATAACTATTACTTTATTTACTATTTTCTTTTTAAAATGTCACCATTATTAATTTGAAATAATTAGTTTTTTATCTGTCAGTTACATACATTTGAAATATGAACAATGTAACAAAGGAATTATGTTTATCTTTAATACATACATTATATATAAAATATATAGAAAATGTATGAATGCATATCTGTAGAAAATTTAATAATGTTTAATTTTTACAAACAATATTCAACATAAATTGCGAAAAAAATTACATTAGAGGCTATTCAGGCAATCAAGCGGTTTACGTCATAAATACAATATCACTAAAAACAATGACATGTGTTAAAAAGTTTATGTGAACATGTAAAACGGTTTAGAATATGATCTACGGGTTGCCTTCATAAATCCAAATCTTTCAAGGTAACACGTTATGGTATCACTTTTTTCCAGTGAAATCCAATTTTATTTAAAATATTCTCCTTACGCCTTTATAAATAATTCATTTTCGTAGTATATGCAACAAACTATCTAGTATTATGTGTGATCCTTAAAAAAATACAGAATATTGCAACCACCATACAATTTCTCACTGTTTCTGTATATTTCGTATAGCGTTTGCCACACGCTGTACATATAGATTTAATTTTCAAATTATTACTAACAAATAGAACAAAATATTACCTCAATAATACAATTTAGTATAAGTAAGAGCCCACCATTCTATTTTTCATTTACAAAATAAGTCAATAAATTGACCTCAAGCTCTTGAATTTGACATGTCAGAGCATTTGACTTTTTATCAATGAACAGCGAAACAAAAAACAAAATGAAATCACAATACAGGTTAAAAAGTACAATGTATTCATACAATATTTAGTAATATACATGTTCAGAATTACCAATAATAAAAAAATATAATCAAACAAAATTTTACTGAATAATAATATTTCCAAACATAATTATTTCTATTAAAAGTTTTCAAAGCGTAATAATAATAATAATAATAATAATAATAATAAAAGAACCAATAAAATACCGTTAATAAAATATATTTAAAAATATATAAAAAAATTCAAAAATCCCTAAACGATGACGTATACCGCTTGATTGGCTGGAGAGCATATAATAGTTATTTATGATATAAGTGTTAAAAGTGACATTTTATGAGTGAGTGGGGAAGTTTGTGAAACGAGGCGAAGCTGAGTAAAACAAACCCCACGAACGAAATAAAATCAATTTTAACACGAATATCATACACTATTTTTCCTACGACCCTAGTTATGTATTAGTAAAAACTAAAAATTATAGAATGACATTTATGACAGGTCATGATGTATTTGCTATGAACAAGTGAAAATTGTTTATTCTAACCTCTACTTCCAACAATACTGTTTTAAATTTTATTTCTTCAAGCGCCTTGCAAGAAATTACTATAAACAATTGTGATAATTGTACTATAACAATAAACGTTTCAAAATAATGTGTACTTCTAATAAAATACCTATACAGTGTGTCCCATTTAGAAGTGCCACCATTGGGATCTCGAGAACTATAAGAGATACGATGTCGGTTAAATGGAACTTTTTGTGCGCCTTTGGGAAGCCATCTCAGATGTGCTTTTGTTTTTCCAAAAATTCTCATAGGGCACTAGATAATGACGAAAAACTGAATATTGTTGATTTTTTCTTCTTCAAATAACTTCTAAACTATTAGTAATTGAGAAAAACGTTGCAAATACAAAAGATAGATATTTTTATTAACTAACCAGTGGCGTGGGAAATAAATTTTTATATCCGTAAATTTTCGAGATATAACACAAACTTATATTTTTTTAAATGGAACCCATATCTGATTTCAGTCTCAAAAAAATTATTATTTTTTTCTCTTTTCAATGATGTAAAGGTTATTATGTTCTATATTTGTTTTGCTCCTAAAATTTAATTTTTCTCTTTATTTTCCTGAACTTTCTTATTATTTCCCTAAAAAACATTATTATTTTTATTAATTATATTGTATTTGATCGAAATAATGTTATTTATGCCTTTATTACTTAATATTTTCATTGTATACTTATAATTACAAATTATACTATAATGTGCCAAGGGCGACCAGATACAAAATATAAATAAAATTAGTTTGATACGAGTTTTGAGCAAATTTTTCTAACGAAATAAATTATTTAAATACAAGTAGTATTTCTAAATAGAAATCTACCAATATTTTCAAAATAATTATAAATTTAGTAAAAAATAAGGAAAAAATAATAATTTTGAAGGCAAAACAAATATAAACCATAATAACCCTTACATCGTTGAAAAGAGAAAAAAATAAAGATTTTTTTGAGACTAAAATCAGGTATGGGTTCCATTTAAAAAAATATAAGTTTGTGTTATATCTCGAAAATTTACGGATATAAAAATTTATTTCGTACGCCACTGGTTAGCTAATAAAAATATCCATCTTTTGTATTTGAAACGTTTTTCTCAATTACTAATAGTTTAGAAGTTATTTGAAAAAGAAAAAATCAACAATATTCAGTTTTTCGTCATTATCTAGTGCCCTATGAGAATTTTTGGAAAAACAAAAGCACATCTGAGATGGCCTCCTAAAGGCACACAACAAGTTCCATTTAACCGACATCGTATCTCTTATAGTTCTCGAGATCCCAATTGTGGCACCTCTAAATGGGACACACTGTATAAATAATTTCAGTACAAAAATAAATATAAAATGAAACTACATTTACTTATGAACACTAAATGTAACTAGATTTAGTTATATTTTTAACACTAAATGTAACTAGATTTAGTTCTTTTTTAACACTAGTGTTAAAAGTAAATTTGTTTTTTACTTTTAATCCGTTTCAATGACAACGATTTAAAAGTATTCATTGTGTTATAAATTGTTATTTTTAACTCGCTAAGCAACCGTTAAAAAGACTGCAGTGGTCGTAGGAAAAAGTATATTTCGAAGAAAACCCATTTTGAGCTTCAAGTGAAGTGCCATTTCCGGTTATCTGATTTACAGCCATATCTAATGGTTTCTTTCCACATTAGAATAGGGTCGAAATACAAGGTTTAAAAATATTATATAGGGTCACTAGCCAGTTAAGCGGTTTACGTCATAAATACAATATCACTAGAAACAATGACGTCATATGTTAAAAAGTGTACATGAGCATGTAAAACGGATTGAAATACGATCTGCGGGTTGCCTTCTTAAATCCAAATCTTTGTTAAAAATGTAACATGTCTGTTATTTTTTCCACCGAAATGCAATTTTATTTATTTTTATTAAAATGCTCCTTCGGCCGTTATAAATACTTCATTCTCGTAGTATATGTAACAAACAATCTAGTATTATGTAAAATCCTTTAAAAAAATAAAGAATACTGCGTAAAAAATACCATAAAATTTCTTACTGTCAATTTCAATCACAGGGCTTAATTTTGGCTCCATTTTCTTCGGTGATTGAATTGGAATGCAGTTTTTTTTTTCTAGTCGAAATTTTGCTAATAGTAGGTACTTTCTCAACTGTGAGGCGTTTACTACACGCTGTACATATAGATTTAATTTTCAAATTATTACTAATAAATAGAATAAAATATTACCTCAATAATACAATTCATTGTAAGTTTGGCCCATCATTCTATTTTTCATTTTCAAAATAAGCCAATAAATTAACTACAAGTTCTTGAATTTGACTGACAGAGCATTTGACATTTTGTCAAGGAACAACGAGACAAAAAACACAATGAAATCAAAATACAGGTTGAAAAGTATAATGTAGATATAATAATAAATAAATAATAAATTTTATTAATTGACTGCAAGTCCGAAGAATTTTTACTTTCCTGTATCTAGACTTATAATATTTAGTAATATACATGTTCAGAAATACCAATAATAATCATATTTCCAAATACAATTATTTCTTTTAATGGTTTCAAATACATAGTAATAATAAAAAACAATAAAATACCGTTAATATAATATATTTAAAAATTTAGAGAAAATTTCAAAAATTCATAAAGGATTACGTAAACCGCTTGACTAGCTGGATACCCTATACCTACTTTTTTAATCAAACTTAGTATAAGCACTTATTCAGTGTAGCAACTCTTAATCTCTGGCATTAAATTGGCAACCTAATCACGTTTCCCTCTTCACATATGTTTGTGTGAATCCTCATAAGTGGCTTTTAACAACTACTCATTACCATATGAGTCCCTTGTGTGTCTACGTGCGTGTGTGTGCCTGTGTGTGTGGGTGGGAATTTCATGCATAAACACGGTAATTATTATCCCGGGTTTACGTGGATTACCGCGACAACACGAGGCTTAACACACACACAGCAAATTAACAAATTCATTTACCATGTGCGGAGAAAGTGTTTGTCAAACCGACACATTACACATTCACATAGGACAAACACGACAATTATTTAAAAGCTTTCAGTTATGAAAAGGATAAATTGGTTTACGAAATTTTAAAATGGAATATAATTAAATAAATGGGGTTGCTTCGCTGAGTGCGTTGTATGACCGGAATTCGAATCTTAGTTTTCAAATAGTTCTCTGCACGACAACTTTGAGAGCGAATGAGGTGATGCCTCAACGATATAGTATATACACATACAGGGTGTTATGTAAGTAATAAACATTTTTGATGAGATTTTATAAGCTATTTTAAAAAAATTTTCACAGGGAAACCGCTCATAGCAGCTGTAGACACGTGTTTCGCTCTTATTAGAGCTCATCAGTACAGCATAGCATGTTAACAGATCGACATTAACTGGAAATAGTGAATAGAAAATCAACAAAATGTAACAGCACCTGTAAGCAGCCAAATACACATTTGTTGCTTTGCAATAAGTTCCACCAATTGTGGATAAATATAATAAGAGCGAAACACGTGTCTACAGCTGCTATGAGCGGTTTCCCTGTGAAAAATTTTTTTAAAATTTTGACAGCTTCACGCTTGTTTATAAAAATCTTTCATTTATAAACAATCTTTTCAAAATGACGAATGATAGTTGGGTTGTTGTCACGTTGCGCCTCTAGCGGAAAAAGTAAAAATAAGTAACTTAAAAAAATCTTTTTCTGCTGTTTTAATATGAAGTGATATGTGACTCGTTTTTAGTACACTCGCTTCTTTCTTGTCAAAAAAACTCGTACGTAATGCGACATTTATAAAACTTATTGCATAATAATTATATGTTAGTACGATAATGGGGTAGGTCATGTTAATTTTAACATTCTGTTTAAATTTTACACTAATAATGGTAGAAGACATTAAATAAAAATTATTCAATTTAACACTATAGAATACAGAATACACCTCAAATGCTAATACTACAAGTCTTGTTTTAAAAATTGATTTGAAAAATGCCAAATTTCAATATTTAATTTCACTCTTATGTTTAAAGAACGATTTTTTAAAAAGAAATATTTGTTCGATTATAATGTTCTGTTTTAAAATAATATTCTGGTAAATTTGTGTAATATTATTTATTCTTTGGAGTAACGATGATCGACTGGAGATTGATGTGTGGAGAAGAAAATAAAGTACTCGGAAACTGCAATCAGTATGGTTTTATTTGATTAGAACCTACGTTTCGACCATTACAATGGTCTTCCTCAGGGTTAAATCAAGTCATAAACAAATATCTTCTTCGTAGTTTATGACTTGATTTAACCCTGAGGAAGACCATTGTAATGGTCGAAACGTAGGTTCTAATCAAATAAAACCATACTGACTGCAGTTTTCGAGTACTTTATTTTCTTCTCCACACATTATTTATTCTTATTACTAAATAATGAAATGTGACATTTTTTAAAACAGCGTTTTAAAACGGCTTATGGTACAAGACAATGTGGCTTTCTCTTCTATCTGCTTTTCGCCTTAAATGTATGCAGTACCCGTTGCATAGGACTATCGCTTGTTGCAGTTGTCATTTTCAAGTAAAAAATAATATTAAACAAGATAACAAGAATGTCGTATGGATTAAAGACTCAAACTATTCAAGTAAGAATCGGATAATAAAACCGATTACATAATTGTATACAATTTCAATGACGTAGTTATTCGAATTTAAATTATATACACTTATAACATTGACTATAAAAATCTATTTATTTATTAACTAGCATAATTATAAATTTATAAAAATATAATATAACAATGTGTGTAAACTTTGTTTATATTTACAAAATATGTAAAAAGAAAATTGATAAAAAATTGAAAAATTGAGATTTGAACTATGGCTCTTATATTTAAAAATCAATCCTTCGAGCCGGATTTGAACCAGCGACCTATGGATGTCAGTCCCCGGGGTCTTTTTTCACCGGCTTCACCCCTTCTGGACGAAGCCAGAGACATCCCGTGCCAAATTTGTGCATTTAAGCAGGAGTCCGGACCAAGCTTAGCTCAGAATTCGGCTCAGGATGTACACTGATCATAGACGTCGCGCACACCTACAGTCCACCGCTCTACCAACTGAGCTATCGAAGGCGATGAAGTCAACGCTCAGAATACTGGTTCATATTTACATTCACATGACGTAAGGTGTGATACAAAATAAGTATGTAAAAATATACGAATGTTTAGAATGATATGTATTTCATTTTAGACAGACATTTCTACAAGATGATGGCGATTAAGGATGAACATAGGGATTTAATACAGGATTTTAATTTTATGAAATTTCCTGCTCTGTGTTCATTTTATGTCAAGGAGACTTCAAAGTTGTACAGAATTAAAAGTTGCATCATATAGTACAGTTTTACTGTTTTATTATGTTTTTGTTTTCTTCACAATTTTAAAAAGAAATTTCAAATTTCGGCTTGTTGGTAGCAATGGCCATGGAATATGTTTTCTTTTTTTGTGGTTTTCTTAAATTATTTATAAACGTCAATTTGATATATGGAACAGATATAAATTTAATAATGAGTTTCAAAATTACCTCTGATATGGATGTACGCTTTTTATTTCGTATAATTTTGACAAAATCTACAACCTTGTTTTACTTTATATAAATCAATTAATAATTTTCAACAAAATTTAAATTTTAAACATAACCCTGATGATGGTGTAACTGAGACCAAAACGTTGGTATTGTTTTTGTTTCAATAAACCAATTGCAAAAAATGGAGATTGCATCTCTATTCATTTCACCACTCCAAATAAATAATAAATGTTTATTCGAATGAGAAACGTGTGTATACTGTAAAGAAAGGAATATTACGACGGAAATAGTTACAAAAGTGTACGGAATTTATTTATCGTAAGTCAAATTGACGTTTAACGTTTATAAATAATTTTGTGAAAAGTAGAAAAACAGAAAACAAGTTCCATGGCTATTGCTACTAATAAACCAAAATTTTGAAATATTTTTTTAAATTTGTGAAGAAACCAAAAACATAATAAAAAATGTAAAAAATACTTTTATATGCAACTTATAATTCTGAACAACTTTGCACTCTATAGTTTTTGCCGAAAAATGAACAGGGGAGCAGAAAATTTCATAAAACTAAAATATTATTTTAGATCCCTATATTCACACTTAACCACCACCAGCTTGTAAGCTACTATAATTTGTCTTGCCTAATTCAAATGGTAGAAGCACAGATTATCTATACTACCGTATACAGATGCGACACCCGGCGTCTCGAAAGTCAGTGCCGTGAAAATAAAATGGAACACTTTTTTTTCAAAATTTTGAAATTGTAGCCATACAATTTAATATCAAAAATATTGTAAAGTAAATTAAAGAAATTGAATTTACCCAACCTTGACAGGAAAGTTTATAAACAAGAACTTTAATACAAAAAAAGGGAAAAAAAACTATTATTATTATAACAAATAATAAGAAATGGCTTAATTGATTCTTAGTTTTTTTATGTTATGTTGTCATTTAATGCATAGTGTAGCAGTTGATTTTTACAATTATAAATAATAGGTATTGTATTATTTCATTCTTTGTTTTTATATTAAAAAAAAAAACATTGAAAAATAGGAAGTTCTTTATACGGATTTGAACTCGCGACCTCACATAGATTCGGTGTTTGCTCTAACCCTCGCTCTAACCAACTCAACTACAAGCCAAGCTGTGCTGTACTGCCTTCATATTTGTAGGATTTTGAGGTAGTAAATTATTTCATTAAAAACATGGCCGCCAATAAAATTTTTTGGAGATACTAACTTCAAAGGTACCGTTAGAGAGTGTCGCATCTGGTTACGATAGTATAGGTAATCTGTGGTAGAAGCATACATCAAAATATTATAATTTTAAAATTATTAAATGTATGTTGCACCACTACAAAGCTAATTTAAAATACTTTCCGAAAATATAAAAATATACAGGGTGTCTCTTAAATAGGGGGACATGGCTTAACCACAAATTCCTGAGGCTAAAATAAGACGATTTAACTAAACTTGCTTCTACCGGAAAGTGTATCATTTAGCCAGAATTCCGCTTCAAAGTTCTTCGAAAAAAAATTGATATTACTTATAATAACCGGACGCTTTATTTGATTTGGATGAAATTTGGTATGGAAGTTTACATAGTTGTAAGTCATCTTTTAAGGTGATACTTGTTATTATTAGTGAACCACTAGTATATGAAACTTAGATGTCCCAACATTGATTAGACCGTAACTTTTTAATAGCCGCGCCGATAACGTAAAATTATTTTTTTTCAGAAAGATACATTCAATAGTAAACTTTTCTCTCTCTGTTTAATTTGTGATATCTGTTACGGTTCAGACAGAAAAAAATAAAACCTGAGTGACTGCATCGTGAATTTTTTTAAAATAAATTTAATCTAGCAGTCTATCCAATGTCAAATTTTTAATGACAGTAACAATTGTATATGGGTTGTCAAAAAATTCCTTCGCAATATTCAGAAATTAGTAACATCCGTTTATTCGGCCTAATAGTATTTTACTACCATTATTATAAACAACACGAATAAATATGTTAGTTTACTCCTAAACAAGTTGAGAAGATTGACAACTCGTTACTGTCATTAAAAATTAGATGTTTGACATTTGGATAGACTGCTAGATTCAATTTATTTTAAAAACATTCACGATGCAGTCACTCAGGTTTTATTTTTTTTCTCTGAACCGTAACACATATCACAAAATAAACAGAGAGAGAAAAGTTTACTATTAAATGTATCTTTCTGAAAAAAAATAATTTCATGTTATCGGCATAGCCATTAAAAAGTTATGATCTAATCAATGTTGGGACACCTAAGTTTCATACACTAGTGGTTCACTAATAATAACGAGTATCAGCTTAAAAGATGACTTATAACCATATGAACTGTCATACCAAATTTCATCCAAATTGTATAAAACAAAATTAATTTTTTTTCGAAGAACTTTGAAGCAGAATTCTGGCTAAATCGTACACTTTCCGGTAGAAGCAAGTTTAGTTAAATCGTCTTATTTTATCCTCAGGAATCTGTGGTTAAGCCATGTCCCCCTATTTAAGAGACACCCTGTATATTCCATTCCATTTAAAAATTCCATGATTTCATTCCCTGTGACACCGGAAGTAGTATTCAGGATTTTTCTCCATAAAAAGTGGCAATTAACTTCGTCCTCAACTTATTAATTTAAAAACTATAGATCTAAAATTAGTGACAAAGAAAACAGCTATTTGTTCCTATCATCGTATAGCGACATTTCGCACATCTGTGTGTCTTAAGCTATGGCAGATGACAATAACAAAATATTGTTTTTAATAAAAATGTTAATAACAAATGAAATACAAAACTTTGTTTGACCATCTGAACTAATAGTCTTGCCAGAAGTCGAGACGAGACGAGACTTGGGGTCGGTCTCGTCTTGGTCTTGACTTGGTCTCGACTAGAGTGGTCTCGTCTTGGTCTTGTCGAGACGAGACTTGATGTCAGTCTCGTCTCGTCTCGAGTCTCGACAAGACTCTCGACTTTGCCTCTATTAATATTTTTTTTAATAATCGTATCTAATAATACATAAAATTCTAAGAACAGCAGGACAATCGCGATTAAAAAATTCCAAATAATATTTGAGATATTTATTATTAAGCGTTCCATGAATGTCATCAACTTGATACTTGACCTCTTCAAACAATTAATATGAAAATATACGTATATATCGAGTGTTGTTTATCATTACAAAACATAAAATATATAATTTCAATTCCTTAACTACAGAATGCATTTCTATTATTAGCAATAGTTAAATAGATATGTATATGTTTAAATGAAGCAGTAAGTAAATGAATAA
This sequence comes from Ophonus ardosiacus, assembly GCA_943142095.1. Classification (NCBI taxonomy): domain Eukaryota; kingdom Metazoa; phylum Arthropoda; class Insecta; order Coleoptera; family Carabidae; genus Ophonus; species Ophonus ardosiacus. Next base: position 18,407,787 of record OW964825.1, on the reverse strand, counting down.
AAATCCCCAAAAAAGTAACTTCTTCGCTATTTTTTTATTTTTTTCTAAATATATGTTAAATAAGTAGATAACTAAAACTTAGACTTTTGAGTATCCTCTGGTACGTGTACTACAGGTTGAGAACCGCTGTTTTATTTCAAAAGTTTGACCTTGAGTTATGTTTTGAGGTAACGTTATATAATCATACTGACTATAAAACTTAAGGGATGGGGGACAAAGCAATGATTTTTCCAAAAATATCACTTCCTTACAAACTATTCTAATCTTTACATTATGCTTATTTTTATTAATTATATTCTCGCAACAATTTTATCAACGAAGCTGAAAATAAGAAAATATGAATGAACAAAAAATTATGAATTACAATCCCTATACAAGGATATCCCTAATTCCAGTATTTTATAATACCCAGTTGAACTGAACCTTAGATTAAAATACGCCGAAAAGAAAACAAAGGCTTTTATGACCAATGACACCGGGCGAGGAAAGTGTACTTGTACTTTGCACGTGTTTTTACGAGAAATGTTTAATACCAATTTCTTAGAATGTTTGATACCAAATTTCCCAAATTATTATACCTGTAACTACATATTTTAACAATGTCCCTTACATTTCACTTTATTGAGATAAAGTTTTACTTTCATTATACATCACATAATAGATACATAAACAATTATCTTTTGAAGTACATATTTTCCAAATTTTTGTTTATATACGATACAATTTTTTTATTGGCATTTAATGACTAGAAAATGTTTTATTTTAATTCGCAGGAAAAGTATTTTTACATAAATTATAGATACAAAGTTTGAGAAGAATTAAATCTTCGTTTTTTATACTTTTAGTATTTCTTTACAAAATAATTATATAACTGATTTGTTAGTATTAATAGTTTACATTATTTGCATTTAATATATTCCTATTTCTACATGCAATATGTATTCATATGTTTGAATGAAGTGAAATATTTAGGCGAATAAGAAGTACGTGCGTTGAACAAGTACAATATGGTTGTTTTAAACCGGGACACAGACCGGGAATTTCCCTAGGATCGTAAAATCTTTGTCTGCATTTCCGTAAAATTCTAAGAATCACAATAGATTCTTTAAAAATGAAAAATACTGTATATTTTAAGAGAACGTTACTTTGTTATAATAAATTAATTTAATAAATAAAACTGTAGTATATTGCTAACGTGGAGAATGCACCACAAATGTAACATTTTTGCTATTTGAAAATTGGAAATATTTTCCAAGATATAGTCAGTTGTACCAATATTTTAATTGGGAATTAATCAAAAAATAAATTAAAATCAACATATTTATGAATATAAAACATGTATATTATAAAATAAAGGTTGATTTTAATTTAATTAAAATATTGATGCATTAAAGTAACATAAGAATTCTAAATTTATATTTCTTTCATTTCATCCCACCTACATTATAAATTCATTTAAAAGTTACATTTGGATTATTTAGATGAATAAGGAAGACATCATATTTACATAATGTTTTTGGAACACAACTATGAAAGTAGAAAATTACAAAATTTGAAAAATTAATATCTCTCTTATTTATATGAATTTTCGAACAGTATTTACAGCAATATTCTCAATTTTTGAAGCACTTTTAGAATATATGTTTTAAAAAAATACCTTTGAACTGAAGTCGAGAGTCTTGTCGAGACTCAAGACTTTCTCGACAAGACTTGATACTAGTCTCGTCTCGTCTCGACTTTTCTAGTCGAGACCAAATGATGGTCTCGTCTCGACAAGACCAAGACGAGACGAGACCAAGACCAAGACTGGTCTTGGTCTTGTGGCAACACTATGAACTAATAATAAAATGTTAAGAACAATGTAAATAACAAAACTGTTTATAACAAATTTTCAGATCAGAAAAATGAAAAATATAAAAGTTACTAACCTGTTATCAACTAGGAAATAGCTGAATTAATTTTGTTATTAATAATGTTATTAGCAGTTTCTCCAGTTTAACGGGAATATGTTACCTCCAAAATAACTTGTTAGTAACATTTATCTTTTTAATCTAAATCGCCTCACGAGTGATCGCAAAATTTTTCTTCTTATCAGTGTTAGCAACTATGTTTTCAACATGTTAATGGAAAAAGTAATAAATGTTATTAAAAAAGTTAATAATAAATGTTATTAGCAGAAGTTAATGACAAAATTAACATTTCTAATAATTTTCAAAAATTATGCTATCTCCTGATTTATTTTTACCGCAGATAATATTTGACGAAAAATTTTTTTTTTCGATATTGATTTCCTGTCAAGAATTTGCTTGGAACACCTGGTATAAAATATAGCATTTTTTTAGTTACACAATCAATCTATTGTGGACAAAAATTGACACTGCATCAAGCATTGAACAGCTCTCTTCTTTTTGTTTGTTGAAATGTATCAATTATAAATAGAACTAAACAAAGTGATATGCTTGCCTCACACCTGTGTACTATTCGGCCAACTTCACGCTCAAATTACAAACGTTAGCGATGAGCGTGATTCGAACGTGAACATGAACGTGACTGTGTATCTAATGTTAGTTGTGTGAGGGTAGCTAACTGTTTCCACTTATACAGAACAGAACACAATATGTGCTTACAGTTACAGATTTCTGTTATACACAGGGAATTCTCAATATTCAAAATAGAAAGTTGATACTTCTTTTAGTAAGAAAATATTTTATAAATCAAAATCATATTAGGCATCGGACATTTTTAATATCAGGCAATATACTATTTAATTTCTTGAGTACCCTGATTTTTTTTTATTCGCTCAAAACATACTTCTGTGATATTCTCTGCACAGTATACTTAACTATAATCGTGCACATAAATAAAATAAATAAATTTATCATCACGGCATATTACCCATTTCTGGGTGTGCCAGTATCTACAACACATGTAGACATCGGTAATGATGACGATATATTTTACCGTGTGGGCGCTTACCAGGCGTCACCTCACGGGCACTCATAGCTGGCGTGGAGAGTGCACCACAGGGGTCACTTTTGTGCCATTTAAAATTGGAAATATTTGGCGTCTGTCGGGATCGAACCCGGTTCCCCCAGGTTCGCGACCAGACACTCAGGCACGCGGCCACGGGACCCCATGTGACGTTTAATTAGCTATCCATGGTAAAAATATATTAACCATACTGAAATCTGCATAAAGAAAACTAACATTTTTAGTAGTGAATAAAAAGCCAGCATGATTTATCTATTAATTTATAATTTATTTAAAAAATATAATAAAATATTGGCAAATTGCACTTATAGTCAATGAAGTATACGTATACATCTACACACCTTAGAATATGAAACCCTAATTTCACAACTAGAAGAACAGATTTTCCACTACAACTACAAAATAGATCAACAGAGACACAACAAACTACAAATACTTATCGACCAAAAGCAGAAAGAAAATCAACAAAAACAACATCGAGAACAACAGGAACGTCAACATACATACAGGAACAACAGCCATAAATTCCCACCACGCACTACAAATCTTTCGTCTACAATTTTCACTCAAACAGAAGAACAAATACTAAACCATGGATTCAAATACACACCACCACCAACAAAACAAGCAAACATCCCAATCATCGCAATAGCAATAGAAGCACAACTCCAAAACCACCCGAAAAAACAAGAACTTCAAAAAAACATCACCACAACACTAAAAAATTTTAAGGTAGGTGAACATGACAATCATAGAAATCCAAATATCAATAATTTTAATAAAAATTTAAAATCGATAAAACAAAAAATTACTCAAAACAATCTCACTGTCACAAAAGCAGACAAAAATGCTGGCATAGTAATACTAGATACAGATCAATATATAGAAAAAACCAAAAAATTCTTTACAGAAAATAATATAACACTTCTAAACAAAAATCCCTTAACAAACTACAATAAAAAACTCAGAAAAACAATCAATAATGCTTCACAAACACTTTCCAAATTAAACACTAACATATATCAAAATTTAGAGTCAAACCCAAGAACACCGACACTCTATAGCCTTATTAAACTTCACAAACCAGAGAAATCCATACGCCCCATAACCTCTTCCGTACAATCTCCAGCACACAAAATTTCAAAAACTTTAAATCATATTATAAACAATAAATTTCAATACGAATCACAATACTCCATAAAAAACTCCACTGATTTAATCACAGCTTTAAACAACACCTTACAAAATAACAATCAAAATTTTATATTAGTTTCTTTTGACATTGTTAATTTATATACAAACATACCAGTTTCTGATACACTCAGCTTATTAAAAGACATGATAAATAATAATCAAAATTTCATCAACAATTATAATTTAGACAATACAGACATTTACAATCTTATTGAAATATTTAACGTAGTCACACAACAAAATTTCTTTAACTTTAACAATAATACATATAAATTAAACGACGGTCTTCCAATGGGAAGTCCAATCAGTGGTTTACTAGCCAACATCTTTATTGACAACTTAGAAACAAAAATCATGAATCGACAACTCAGTGAGAATGTGTTGTTCTGGAAAAGATATGTAGATGACATAATTCTTCTTTGGACAGGATCCATTACAGATTTACATAAATTCCATAACGCTATAAATAATCTTTCCAATATCAAATTCACAATAGAAATACAAAACCAAAATAAAATTAACTTCCTCGACCTAACCCTACATAATATAAACAACATCCTGAAATATAGTATTTACAGAAAACCCACATCCACAGACATTATTATACCAAACGATTCATACAACAATCCAAAAACAAAACTAACTGCTTTCAATTTTTTATTCAACAGACTCCTTTCCATACCTCTAACAAAAGAAAATTTCAATACAGAACTAAACAGCATTTTTACAATAGGCCTTAACAACAACTACTCACTACTTTTCATGAAAAACCATTTTAATAAAATAAAATATACAAAATTAATAAATAACAAAATATATACACATATAAAACAAAAACAAAACTATATTTCAATACCATATTACAATAATCTCCACAAAACCCTATCTAAAACAACACACCAACATAATACAACCCTTACGTCGAAATCCCACCCGAATCTATACAACATCCTCAAAAATAATACCCCCAAAACCAACCAACTACTCAATAGCGGAATATACAAAATAGATTGCAATAACTGTGAAAATTGTTACATTGGGCTCACAAAAAGAAATATACAAACTCGTTTTCAAGAACATTTAAAAAATAATCCACTTTCAGCAATAGGCACACATCTCCAAAATACAAATCATAAAATTACTCTAGATAACTTACAACTACTACATTCAGAAACAAAAATTCAAAATTTATATCTTTTAGAAAAATACGAAATTCTTAAACATATACATAACAATTATACATTAATAAACGAAAACGTATCTTTTCCGGAACAACACATTTTCAAAAATCTCCCGCCTTTTTCACAATAAACATTTAAACTAAAAAACTAAATTCTACTATAATTTCAAAACATACTTCCGCTAAACAAATATTTCCGCATAAGTTCCATTTCTCTGGCTCTGTGAAGACGTGAATCTACAATAAATGAAAAAATCAATTTAATCAAACAATAATTTTGTACATCACTCAATAAATATGTCAAAGACAACCTAATTTCTCTATGACGGTTAGTATTTTTACATTATTTTTGTAATTTTTCTCATAATACATTTTTTTATGATTGTCATGTTCACCTAACCTTAAAATATACAAAACCATACCTTATTAATAATTTATCTACCTACTTAATGCTTGTCATGTAACACCAATTATAATAAATTTCACTCCTCAGCATTTTTCCCCTTCATATCACATATATATTATATTTTAATATTTTTATATTTGCAATGTACATATTTTTCCAGCTGTTACGGCTCTGAAGATGCTATAAAAATAGCGAAATCGATCAGCCAAACAAAGTATAAATATATAAAATATTTTTTAAAATTCAGAGTTATTTCACCCCTAATATTTCATGAAGTATACGTGTTTAAAATTTGTTTCCACGTGTGATTAATTTCATAAATCTCTGCAGAATATGAATTTTATAAGGTCTACGCACAGTACTTAGCAAAAGATACAGGTGGTCAAAAAAAAAACTGTCTCGGAGTAGGCTGTGAACAAAAAAACATATGTATGGATTACATTAACATCTAACACTATTTTCCATACCCTATTTAAAAAATTTATCATCACGGCTTACCCATTTCTTGGTGCCAATTCGTATTTTATTCGTAGATTTCTTTATAACAATAGTTATTCATGTATCAAGGCATTGAAGTTCTATTTTTTATTACGGGTATGGAATTTATTTGCCAAGGCTCTTAGGGCCAAGGAAAATAAACCATATGTGTGATAAAAAGGAACTTTAGTGGCGAGATGCATATTAAATTTTATTTCCAATCCAAAAATTGTGAAAACGAAAGGAATAATTATTTTTATAGGTTATGTAAAAGTAACTTTCAGTGTGACATTCAATGTTGCTATTCTCGGACATTGAAATTATCGCAAAGAATCGGGATTATTTATTTCGTTCTACTTGCACATATTTTTGTCATTTACATGCAAATTTACTATTATCTATCGTATATCTGGCCAAATTATCTTACATGTACATAAGTTGGCAACATTGCAATTGCATAAAATCTTCGTATAATGGATTACTTTAGTGCCGATTTCTGAGTTTTTAATGACGATTTTTGTGTACTGTAGTGACGATTTCAAATAAAAACATTCATTATTTTAGAAAAGAGAATAAATTAGAAAACCGCGAATGGCAATATTAATTCGCTGCCTTTCAGGAAAATTATATTTCAAGATCAATTTATTTTTGAATGGAATATGGTCAAACATACGTTTCTCTGTGCATAACCTACTTCGAGTTAGTTTTTTTTTTTTTTTATTGAACACTCTTTTGCTTATAAATATTTATCAACGTAAAGACATAATTCTACTAATATTTGACAAAACCCACTTTTGTCGAACGCAAAACTCACTTTTGGCGAATGTCAAAACAAAAGAGTATATCTTCGTCGAACAATAGAGAATTATTAATTTTTATGCCAAATTAAGTTAGGTATTAATTTTTCAAAATTATTAAACAATGTTTTATCAGTTTGCTAAGATATCTGTACTTTCCTTGTAAGAGAAAATATTTTGTTTATTGAATTTGAATATGAATACAAAAGGTGAATTATGAGGTTAAGAGGAAGTACAGCATTTTAATAGTGCGCCGTTAATTTAATTTTAAAAATAAAAATATAATTTTTAAAAACTTGTAAATATGAACCTCGACTTTGGGCTCGTACGCTAGTAAATTATTGTTATTTAAAAATAGTAATTATTCATTTTAATATGTTCCCATTTGTCTAAATATATTTATAACTATAACAATTTTATTCCTCATTTTGTAAACCTAGTAATTAAAACATCTAAACTAATATATCATCTCAAATTCTTTTACAATGTTTAAAAAAAACTGTAACACTGTTAAGTACCTCATCCATTAGTGCATCTTATATTCTGCTATCTTTTTCTCTCTTCTTAGCAATCGTGGAAACCGAAACAATACATGATATGTAACACTCACTCTGTAATTTGCAAGAGGAAGTGTTGGAAGATGCATCATCTGGACACATATGTATTTATCTGTAATTTGCAGACGGTTTATGATAAATAATTGCCGTGCTTCACATAAACGTTTTACGGTTCAAAAATATTCTGGGAAATAAATTTTTAATAATATTTTGTAATAATTTTAAAGAATTTGTTGAAAAATATGATATGAAAAATTATAAAAAGTTCCGGTACCGGGAATCGAACCCGAGCCTCCTGGGTGAAAGCCAGGTATCCTAGCCACTAGACCATACCGGATTGGTGAAAATAAGAAGGGAAAGCTGTAATTTCTTCTAAACAATGTTTATAATTTCACAATATTTTATATAAATTTAATTTTATTTATAAATTATTATAATATAAAACATTTATATAAAATATATAATGTATCAATCAACATAAGTTATCAACAAATTAAGAGCATATAAAACATACTTAATAAATAAATAAATTTATATTATGACGACAATGCTATAGTATATTTCATAACGAGTGTCGAAAGTGGGAAATATCGCGCGCAATATTATAAAGCGATATGTCATAATTACGATATTTATAGTTTTATTACTGGACTCGACAGAGTCAATTTTTCTGACTATATCTATTATTTTCTTAAGTGATCATCTAAAAAGTTATTTTATTTTAAAAATGACAAAATATTTTTCTCATAAGAGGTAAGAGAGAATTTCCAGATGTCATTTACAGGCACTTATAATGTGTAAATAGAGAGTGAATTACAAAGATATATTTTATTGCTTTTATACAATTAATAAAACAGGTTTAATAAAATAATATTTATGATATTACGACATCTATGCAAATATTTACAAGCATACGAACTTTGTACAAATTTCAATGACAAAATAATTTTATCATAAAGTATTTACAAAAAGTCATATGACAAGGACATATTATATTAAAGATTATGTACTTTTACAATAAATTTGTATTGTCATTATCAAATAATTTCTTTGAGTCGATACGAACCCTGTCATTACCTCACCAGGATGCAGGACCACAGTCATTTAAATTTGTTTTCCATTGATCGTTTTTTTATGGGATCCATTAATGTATACAAAATCGCCCAGTTTTCTATTACACGGTTAAACAAATAATATTAAAATTGTAAGTGTTAAACGTTATTAATCTAAAAAAAATATTCACTGAATAAAAATTACATATTCTCCAATTTAATAAGATACAAACAACGGAAAAAATATAAATAACCCTTATTAACACACTAGATAGTTAAATAAATTTTACATCTTTTATCTATTTAATTATGTTTAACACCCATCCACTTTTTGCCAATATGTATTTAGATCAACTTAACTAAATTTTATTCACAACTTTACCCGCAATGCTATCCACTACAAAAATAATCATATATTATTAAAAAATACAATGGCGAATGTAGGTTGATAAGAACCCTTACTTCAAACATTCATTACACATAGTAGTTTCACCTCATCCACATTCATAGAACCTTCAACATAAAGGTGATTCATTGGTCTGTTTTTTTTTTTCTAATCGATTATTTTAAATAATACGGAAAAAAGTTTATTTTACATTAAAAGTTTATAAATCTGTAATATATACACCCTATATGTATATTTATTCAAATTGAAAATGTAGACAAAATTTGCTATCCATTATAGTATAAAAATAATCATATGTTATATTATTAAAAAATACAATGGCGAATAATTAAAATATTAACTTCATATCAGCAAATTTCACCGTCTCGGTTTGCGGTAGACGCAAAATAACGGTATAGTATAATATAACATGATTATTTTTACCTCCCGCTACCCTTGGTAAGGGATGTACCTATAGGGATCGTGCTAAAAAATTGCATGTCGAGGTTTTGGTAAACAGCCACGTTTTAAGGTCCCTAGAATCCGATTTTAACATTTTTACGATGATGTTTGATGTGTGTATGTGTGTCAACACTCTAACTCAAATTCTATCATTTAGATAAATTCTTTTGTATTTCGACCGTATTTTAATATGGCACTAAACCATTAAATGTCATTTTTTCGCATTTTATCTCATTATGAAAATTACAAATTATTGAATTTTCTACAGGTATACATTAATACCTTTTCTATATATTTTACAGATATATTTAAAAAATATTTTTTTTATAAATCCCGACGCTTAAGCTTAAGCTTAAGCTTTAAGATAATCACAATTCCTTTGTTACGCAGTTCATATTTCAAATGTATGTAACTGACAGATATATCATTGCAAAAAACTAATCATTTCAAATTAGTAATGGTGACATTTTAAAAAGAAAATAGTAAATAAAGCAATTATATGCAAAGGAACTAAATATAGTTTGTAGCATTAGGAAATGTAGGAATGTATTTAAATTAATAAAAATTAAACAGTGGGAGTTATTGTGCTGGCCACATCAGATTTTTATACTAATGGCTAGCAAATTTTGCATACTTTTTAAATTTAAATAAAAAACCTTTATTGCTTTATTTGTAGAAATTTTTTTGGGCAGTAGTAAATTTGTACATAAAATGACAAAAATATGTACAAGAAGAACAAACTAAATAATTCCGATGAATAAATTTGAAATAAAACAGAATTTTCAGTGTTCTTTACGATAACTTCAATGTCGGAGGTTAGCAACATTGAATGTCAGATTGACAGATTATATTTAAACATAACCTATAATAAATAATCCTCTCATTTTCAAAATTTTTCGATTTCAAATAAAATTTAATATGCACCTCGGCATGTAAGTTCTTTTTTATCACTCACCTTTGCAACTAAATTCCAATTTCATGATAAAAAAAAAATAGAACTTCGGTACCTTGATACATAAATAACTATTATTGTTGTTACCGAATTCTGAAAATAAATATGCATAGATTGGCCAGTATAAACCGTAAAGATATTAAAATATGTACTCATAAATATTACTAGAAGATGTGATGATATATTTGTCTATTCTATGTTTAAAATAATATGTAAATGCAATGATAATTCGGCATTTTATAGTAATAATGAAGCAACAAATCTTGTTGATTTTTGGAATGTTTGCGAAGAATTTAAACAGTATTAATTCTCGGTCGTCACGAACCGTTTTGACGTATTTATTCCCGTTACTATGAAGTCTAAAGTAAGTCAAATTGCGCATTACGACCTTTCATTGTTTTCTAAACACTTTCTTGACATTTGTAAATTGTAAATGTTGAGATGGGACACTCGAACACAGCCTTTTACTCCGTGGACAATGCTCCGCGACAATTGTCGGATTTCCATACGAGTTAATAAGCTCTTAATTGCCCAAGCTCATCTAGGGTTCCCACACTCGGTACATGTGAACTATTTCATTTGTTTTGTTGTAGAACAACGTGTTATTAGCGCGCCGCGGTTGTTGCGTTGTTGTGCATCTCTGACAAGTGTTAATTGTTCCGCAAAACGGTGCCAGATTATTATCAAAAAATTATTACAATTACTAAACGTTTACAATAAAACGTTTACTTGCTACATTGTATTCAAAAATGAGAGATGTCACACTAAAGATTTCAATGTTGTACATGAATAATTACTTATGTTAAATAAAACATTTTTGTTTCCATTCAAATTACATGAGAGTGGAAAGCTGAATCATGTTAATGAATGTGTAGTATATTTAAATTAAACAATAATAAATTATTATTTATTATAAATGAGGACAGAAAAAGGTACAACTTTATATTTTTCCATAAATTAGATATGTGGGAAACGATATTTTTTTTAGTATTAATGATACGTTTTAACAACAACTATAAAATGTTTAGATTCATATAGACTTTTAATTTAATTTTATCATTACTAGCTGATATCTTTATTTGTAGACAAATATTAGCTCTGTTTCTTTTTCGTTTTGTTTACTAATGTAAAGTACCGTAACTGGAACCTTTTATGAAACATTGTTAATATTTTTTATGAACAAAATGTATCTACTATGTACTTTCAACTTATTTAATCTTCGCCTTAAAATATATAAAATATAAATGGTATTGTGCTGGCCACTGCAGACTCTTCTAGGTTTTCAGTACGCGACAACTGGGCGACTGTCAACGGAACGATGATTAACTGATATACTATTTATAAAAAAAAATTAGAACAGGCAAAATCGTTAAAAGTTTTGATTTTCTAAACATAACTTTAACCTAACCCCCAATTTTGTAATCTTATACATCTATTATTTTATCGCACAATCGCCATCGCCCAGTTGACCATGTCCAGTTGGTTTTTTATAGCTTGCGGACACTCACATGACGAAGCGAATTAGCCAATCAAAAACTGAGAAGAAACTGTCAGATCGAAGGTCAGAGAGCTGGGCTGCGTTCCAAATTCAAGAGTACCGAATATTAGAATAGGAGCTAGAGTATGATGACGTAATTTAAGAGTGTAGTGTGTTTTGGAACGAATGAGTTTAGCTGGAGAAAAAAATTGAAACTAAATTAAAAATAATTTTAAAAAATTAACAAAACTACTTATAATTACAACATTATTGTCAAGCCCGTATTACAAGCGCTTGTTTATAATGAAAGCCCTTTTATGGAGCACTCTCCTTATAATGTGAAAGTACGCTCTATAAAAGCGCTTTTATTATAAAAGTGTGTTCGTAATACAGGCCATTGTGTTTACTTATGTTTATTTTCAATCAAAAGCATGTTTTCTTCCTCAAAAAGGCAAATTAGTTCATATGTTGAGAATCGTGAACATCCATGTTTGAAAATATTGTGGAGTAATTTCTGTACACTCCTCGATAGTAGGGTAGGTAGAGTATCACTTTGGATTAAACTCTGGCAATTTTGGAACCTGTTTTCATATTGAAGTTTTTAGTGCGTATTGAGCTATTTTTTATTTTTTTGCCAAACTATGAAAACAAAACGCATAATACGCTACAAACCAAAACAAACTTCAGCTCCCCGTCCTTCAATCTGACAGTTTCTCCCCAGTTTTTGATTGGCTAATTCGCTTCGTCACGTGAGTGTCCGCAAGCTTTTGTCGAAGTGTATAAACACTCTTAGGCCTGTTCTACAATAAAGTCATTTGTCGCGTTGTCGCTGTTGGATATCGTACGCGTGCGCACTACTCTGAAATTTGGCGGTAGGGGTTGTCGGATATCGGCTATCGGTATCGGATCGCATATTGGTCAAGTCCATGTCCCATCTTTCTACGACAACGACACTGAACGACAGACGACAGTAACGTAAACATGGGCGAAATGACATTGATGAAATAATTATACATTATCTACAATAAAATAGTAGTTTATATGATAAAAGATACAAAATATACAAAGACAAAAAATATATTCGGGGAGAAATTGCCATTAATGTGCAAAATATGTATAATATTAGTACAGAATAGAAGGTGCCTAACGGTAATATGACGTTTTACCCACAATAGTTTTGTAAATTTCTGTCTTCTCTTTTGTATCAGACGTCGTAGTTTCATTATTTGAAGGTATTTTGTAATTAAATTTAAAAAATTGGAAGAGATAAAAATCCATAACCTCACTTAAAAGTGACAGTTCACTACGACACCTTACGACTCTTGCAACTATTGTAGAAATGTCGAGTGCTGCTAACGTCAAACGACTTACGACAAGCGACAACCGACAAACGACTAATTGTAGAACAGGCTTTACTACAATAGAATTGCAATGGACTAAAATTGTTATGAACTTTTTATTCTCTTGATGTGAATAGCTGGTCCTTAAAGTAGCTACCAATTATTTATTGACATCTGGTAATATAAGGGCCCTACACTATTTTTTATGAAACTTTAACTTCATAATTTGAATGTTGCCTACAGTTAGATAGCTTTATTATTCGTTATGCCGTAATAATTTTTTTAAATATTTTGTGTCATTTGTTAAACTCATTTTGTTCTCAAATAGTAGAATTTACTAATAATTGGAGTCACATAATTGATATATTTCAATTTCAAAACTTGTTTTTAAAATAAAATTCATAATCAATAATTGGAAATACGAATGGATTATAAGCAATTTATTAAAATATTTCAATTACTGAGAAACTACGTATATTAGTGTCCAAGTTTTGATTGCCGCTGGCAGCCTCTGTCATTCAACATATCTTTTCTTCACACAAATGCAAGTGCTTTATATCTGGCGTGCCTTTATAAATTTCAACAAGTGTTATTTTGTTAAATTTCGTTGTTTCATTTTTTTCGCATTTATTTTCTTGAAAACGGTTTCTAGAGTTAAAAAATGTACCGCACAGTAGGTTTGATAAAAAGTAGATGTTAAGATCATTAAAAATTCGAACTAATAACTTTGTTTAAACTTTAATAGACCCTATTTAAGATCTAAAGGTTTACTTTTAATATAAATACCCCATTTTCTAATTTTTATCAAGGTGGAGGACATCATTGCATTCATAAATTAGTCTTTTATGAAATACAGTTTAATATTTTGGATGTAATGAATACGAAAATAATTCATACTAAAGTTAAATTTTTCGATAATTAATATTGTAATTATAAGGTAATATTGTGACAGTATCTTCGGCTCATATTTCTTTAAGATTTAATGGTGAATCTAAAGGGGTTATTTGTGCGTATTACATATTGCTGTGATCACGTATACACACAGATAGATAGATAGAATTCCCCGAGCATGTTGTCGGGGGTAAGGGGTGAAGGGGTTAAACAAACCTAGAAACCATCGTCCTGCTCCTCCTGCTGCCTTCTGCCAGACGCGGACAGTGTGGGAGGAACACAGCTCTTCTCAAAACAACCCTAAACAGTCATATTCATTCTAAAAGAAAAGGCTTCGCTCGAAACTGTACTCATTTTAATGATAAAACTACGAGGTGTTACTTATCTGCAAAACGATCTTCCTTTTCAATACATTCTCTTAAAAAAAGTTTTTAATGGCATTGGCAACCAGTAACGCATCGCTTTCTGATCTCGTTATTGGTGTTCGTCCACTTTCAAACATCTTTAGCCACGCATACAAGGGTCCTAAGACAGTGAGGCCAGCATTAGAAGCACAATATTTTTTACCTCTCGCTAAGAGAGGTATTGGATTCATGCTAAAATTCGCATATCCAGATTTTATTGAATAAGCACGATTTAAGGTCCCTAGAATCCGATTATAACATTTTTAAAATGATGTCTGTGTGTGTGTGTGTATGTCTGGATGTTGTAGACACGATTCCTCAAAAACTATAAGACTTAAAAAATATTTAACTGCAGTTTTCTCAATCTGACATTCCTGGGAAGAGCTGAAAAGGTTTTGGTAACAATTGAACAACCGGAAGTAGTAGTTTCTTAGAAAAATTCTTCTAAATATAATTTTTTGGTAGTTTTTTTACCTCTCGCTAAGAGAGGTATTGGATTCATGCTAAAATTCGCATATCCAGATTTTATTGAATAAGCACGATTTAAGGTCCCTACAATCCGATTATAACATTTTTAAAATGATGTCTGTGTGTGTGTGTGTGTGTGTGTGGATGTGTGTGTGTGTGTGTGTGTGTGTGTGTGTGTATGTATGTATGTCTGGATGTTGTAGTCACGATTCCTCTAAAACTATAAGACTTAAAAAATATTTAACTTCAGTTTCCTCTATCTGACATTCCTGGGAAGAGCTGAAAAGGTTTTGGTAACAATTGAACAACCGGAAGTAGTAGTTTCTTAGAAAAAATCTTCTAAATATAATTTTTTGGGAGTTTTTTTTATTAAATATTGAAGAACATAAAATTCTCCATCTAATACACTTAAAATTTTTATTATATCTTGTATAGATTTAGAGATAAAGACTCTATAATTTATAAAGTAAACTAATCGCAGAGGCCAAGGCACTAAGGAAACCAGTTGACAAATTCCAATGTTTATAACATGACACGTGTCATTATCCAATATCAACAGTTTTAGTGACATTCTGATAGCTTTTTCTGGGCAGTATATTTAACTTTTCTTATTGTTTTATTAATTAAATATTTGAAATTTTAGGTAAATTTGTGGTAAAATGCATAAATCCATTAGAAATACCGCCAATCTGGTTAATGAATTGAAACAATCTTTGGCATGCTTTGACATTTAGAAACTACCTCATACAATGAAAAATAGATATAATTAAAATTATATGTGTGCAGAAGACACGTTAACTATAATAAAAAACAATATTTGGGTAATGTTCTGTAAGATTTTGTTATAAAACGACGGTTCGAAAGCGAAGTGCAATACAATACTTATATAGCCTAATATGGAAATGGCGAGAGGTCTTGTGCTGGCCACAACAGATTTTTTTATTAAATATTGAAGAACATAAAATTCTCCATCTAATACACTTAAAATTTTTATTATATCTTGTATAGATTTAGAGATAAAGACACTATAAATTTATAGAGTAATCTAATCGCAGAGGCTAAGGCACTAAGGAAACCAGTTGACAAATTCCAATGTTTATAATATAGTTTGAAAATGACACATGTCAGTGTCAAAAATCAACAGTTTTAGTGACATTCTGATAACTTTTTCTGGGAAGTATATTTAATCTTTCTTATTGTTTTATTAAGTAAATATTTGAAATTATAGGTAAAATTGTGGTAAAATGCATATATCCATCAGAAATACCGCCAATCTGGTTAATGAATTGGAAGAATCTCTGGCATTTAGAAACTTTCTCATACAATGAAAAATAGATATAATTAGAATTATATGTGTGAAGAAGACATGTTAAATACAATAAAAAACAATATTTGGGTTAAGTTCTGTAATATTTTGTTATGAAACGACGGTTCGAAAGCGAAGTGCAATACAACACTTATATAGCCTAATATGAAAATGGCGAGAGGTCTTGTGCTGGCCACAACAGATTTTTTTTTCGTGTCTTTACGAAGTTTTACGTTAATCCACTAATAGGGTCACAAATTTTAAATTTAGCTTAACTGAAAGAAAATGTAAAAAAAATACCTCCTATTTTTTTTTATTTTTTTTGCACTAGAACTCCAGCCAAGAAGTTTCCCGCTCTTGAAAACAGCTCCCACTACTTCGTGACGTCAGAATTTGATATTTGTACTCAATCGCCTAAGATTGTACAGAAGTCATGATTATAATTTAATTTTCTTTTAAATTTGAACACTTCATAAATTATTTTGCATTTTATATACAAATCGTATTCAAAAGAACATACGTAAATGTAACAAATTTAAGTAGTAAGTAATATATTATTTTCAGTGCAAAAACTAATCTATCAGCCAAGTGAAAAGCTAATAAATATTGAATTTTTACTGTATAATGGAAAATAATAATAATTTTTTATTGTAATTAACATTTATAGTGTATAATTAATATTACTAGTACTTCAGGCTCACCATCACCAATGATGTATAATTTTTGTTCATTAGCATATTATGAAAATAGCACCTGAAAATGTAAGTAAAATATAATGCAACAATAGTTATAATATGCTTATGTTGGTTACAGTCCAAGAACATTGATAAACAACAATGAATCTATCAAAGGAAATTTCATCAAATTCTTACACATTAAGCATTACTGTAACATATATTTTTACTCTTTTATATATATATACAGTGTAGAAGTAGTAATTTTGTCTTAACTGAGTTCATTTCTCTATTCCTCCGCTACTGAAAGAAAAACATATTTTTAAGTAAATACACGAATTATTACCTTAACCGCGTCTTATTTTCAATGAAAATGAAATTCACATACATTTATTTAAGAAAGTTTTATCAGATATGTCATCTTTTCTTCGGCTAATTTCCACATTCAAAGTTGGAGAACCTATCTTGTCATGTAACAAATTCAAAATATTAAATTTATTTGAGCTGTTCTTTTCAATTTTAATAGCTTAAACTCAAAAAAGACAGTCTCATCTGTGGCAGTCAATATAGGGAAGAAATCTGGTATTCAGAACCATGACGTCAGACCAATCACAGCGCGTTCTGAAACAACTGAAATTTGAAAATTTTAGGTGATTTTATTTACTCATTTTTACAAAAATAATACAGAATATAATATTTTTATTTATTGATATCGTATAGCACATAGAATAATTTTAAGTAGTTTCCAGAGGAAATTAAAATTTATGAAATGACCCTATTTATGACAAGTGGGTTTTTTACACTCGTGTATTGAATTTGAGTACTGTGACCCGCAAGACACATGTGTATTTTGAATCATTTGCCAATATGTAATATTTATCAGTAAATTATCTAAATTATGTAGGTACATATTTCTATTCTGATTTCTGATTGTACGTAAATGTGTTTAGTTAATAATCGTCTGTAATTGTAGCAACAGAATATAAAATATGCAGTTTGCGTGCATATATTTGCTTATTATTAACTAGTGACGACTTGTTTTTGTCCTTTTACGTCGCTAAACCAATAACTAGTAAATAAACTTAGAAAACCTCTTTCTATTAATATTTATACAATTGATATATTTTGAATTATGATACATTTTAATAAAATCAATTTCTACTTTTGTTGTACTTGGTTGTTTTATTATTTTATTGTTTTGAATGTATATTTTTGTATAATGTGTGTCTATTCAATTCATGTTGTTATTGACTGTTGAGAGGTTGTAAATAAAATAAATATGTACTCGTATAAATAAATAAAAATAATCAATCAATATAACTCTTTTTACAAGTCATCTTTAGATAAAGAAGGTATTGTCTTTGATCAAAAAAATCGATGGAGAGTTTTTAATGAGTAAACATGTTTTAGGGTCCCTATAATACGATTTTACTAGTTTTACGATGATGACGGTATGTGTGTGTGTTTGTGTGTGTGACAAAAAATTCTCCAGCGTTACAATTCTAAAAATTATAATTCTTTCGTATTCCTCTTCTTTAGATCCATATTAAGAGCTGATTAGATTTTGATTATAAATGGTCAACCGGAAGTACCCTTATTTGAAGTTCTTAACAGTTTTTCTTGAAAAAACGCAGTTAAATATCGTTTTTTGACATTTTATGTTATTATAAATATGAAAGAATATTTTGTTGTCTATATGGTTTGTTTAAAAAAGAATTATAAAAAGATTCACTTTCACAAATCAGCCAGCCATGCTAAAACCATGGAAACTGCTGATTTATTCAAATAATTCTAATTGTCAGATGTCAGTATCAAGTGCAATTTACGTAGTATATGTTCGTGTTATAATTTTTTTGGATATATAGAATCTTTTCCAAGGAACTTTCGGTTTGGGTGATGGGTGAACACTGAGAAACATATTAATGCCATTCAGAACATACAAAAAATGTATGGATAAATTTCTCGACTGTAGCGTAAATTCGGTATTAACAATTACTCGAAATCTCAGTTTTTATGTTGTCGATTTTCAGAGTTAGAGCGAACAAAGGTGTATGTGTTTTTTCCGAATTTTTGTACGATGATTGTAAAACAGAATATTTAAACAAATATACATCTTTATGTGTAGGTACATGAATTTATGTTGAATGAATCTGTAAGATCATGCCTTGATGAAGGTATAATAGATATTTACACACCAAGTGAGCTAAGGTAATGTTTATTCATGAGAAGAAAGTTTAGCTCACGAGCCCGTAAGGGCGAATGAGTTAATTTTCTTCGAGTGAATTATTATTCTTAGCTCACGTGGTTTGTACAATATTTTATTCAATTTTGACGAAATAGTAATAAAAACCATTATAATATTTAATTTTGACAAAACAAAAAACTAATCAGTTAGTAGACTGTGCATGACAATAGTCGATGATAGATGTCAAATCATATATTTAAAAAGATTTATTGTCTGTCATTTGTGCCGTGAAAAATAATGAAAATGGCTGACAATGTCTGATAAATACTATAGTAAGTGTTACTTTCGTGTCTGATGTTATTTTAAATGCATTATTTGTTGCAGAGTGAATTTAAAAAAAATGCGAGAGTGATTTAAAAAATTTTAATTCACTTGTCAAAAAAGTATTACTTATAATTGTTGCTATGAAGTTAATAATGACAGTTTAAAACGTCAAAATTGAATAAAAAAATTAATTCACTTGTGAAAAAAGTGTTACTTATAGTTGTTGCTATGAAGTTAATAATGACAGTTTAAAACGTCAAAATTGAATAAAAAGATATACAGAAACTTCTGTTTGGGAAAAATAAATGATGTGCTCGTATGTATATTATAACACATACCTTTATTTTCCCACGAGTCCCAGAGGTGAAGAAGAAGAAGACTGCAGTATGTCACATCCATCAAGAAATCTCTGAATAAGAACCACCGCATCAAACTGCAGGTAAATATTATAGAAATATTATTAATAACTATATAATGTATGAGTTCTAATATTCAGCATTTATTTTGCACCTCTTTTTCACTGATATAAATTTATGACTATCTTGCAAATAATGAAGGGGCGAGTTGAAAGGGGTTGAAATAAATATGACCGTGTCTAAGACGCTGCGACTAGAGATACAATAATAATTATTCTACACTTGAGTGTAGCCCTACAATCAATACCTTGGTTGCCGAAGCCGAAGCCAAGGGCCTGGTCCGGCAAGATTTGCATGCACACACATACGTGCTCCAATCCCACTGTGCGTGTCCCCGACATAATTCCGGCAATACCACAGAAACTCCACACCACCAACCAAACACACAAGAACAAAACGACTGCGTCACACAAAGGAAAAAATCTACAAACAAATACATGATTTCTTGACTTATATTAATCAAAGAATAAAGTTATCTTAATTTCAATTAAGTTTCTGCAAAATAAATTCATGATTTACTCATCAGTCGGCCCATTTATTAAAAAATTATTTGTTGTGAAATAACGGAATACGCTAATAATTAAAGAAAAATAAATATTTTAAAAATAACTCAAATGTATGTATATGTTAATTTCATATTATTATCACCACTGGATAAGATCGCCTGTCGTATAGAATTAAGAAAACATATTTCTATGTAAATTTAATTTTACTCTTTATCGAACACAGTTCAGATTGTTCGAAAAATCAATAACAAACGAAAAAATCGGGTATACATCAAAATATTTATTCAAACAAAAAAGATACAAATGTCGTAGCAATCAGGGTTGGAAAAAATCATGATTTATTTAAAAAAATCAAAAATCATTGATTTTTTTTAAAAAATCAAATAAATCATGATTTTTTGATTTTTTTCTATTTTTAAAGATCTAGTGGTGTTATTGTACTTTTTTAATTGTTTTAAAAGCAATATAAATATTTTATTTCATAAACGAATACGAAATCTGTAATAAACCCCAAAAGATGCATTTGAATTTTTGCATAAATTTAGTATATAACGTACCCATGCGCGCGCGTCTTTTTAAACAATACATACCTAAATAAAATTGGTCAAAACATGTAATGACTAATCTGTTAGAATTCGAATACAGTCCATATTTTTGTTGTTATTTATACTTTTGTAGTAAATAAATTCATTTTTATTACAATTTGAATCTTTTTTTCATCTGCGATAAAAATCAATGATTTTTTTTAAAATATCAGTTGATTTAAATCAGGCCAACCCTGATAGCAATTAATAATGCATGAAAGTTTCATAATGTCGAAAAATTAATAATAGGATGTTTTTATGTATTACTGTAAGTGTAAAACTACTTAAAAAATCTGATGTTGCGGACATTACCTTCCGTCAATTCTATGTACTTCGTACAAATTCCATACCAAAAGTTCCTAGGAAAAGATTCTATATATCCAGTAAAATTGTAACACGAAGATTCTATAAATCCAATAAAATTATAACACGAACATACACTATGTAAATTTCTCTTGACACTGACATCTGTCAATTAAAATTATTTGAATATATCAGCTGTTTTCATGATTATAGCAAAGCTGGCTGATTTATGAAAGTTAATCTCTTTGTAAGTCTTTATATCTATTAAAAATGAAGGAAAATGTATAATCAAACCGTATAGACAATAAGACATTCTTTCATATTGATAATCAATAAAAAATGATATTTAACTGCGTGTTTTCAAGAAAAACTTTTAAGAACTTCAAATAAAGAAGTTATAATTTTTAGAATTATTTAGGGAACGTACTTATTCATAAAAACACCACCGAATTTTTTGACCAAAGACAATACTTTCCTTAGCTAAATGTGACGAAGATAATTACTTTCAGAAACTATAAAAAAAGTACTTATTTCTGTTAGAGGCTGAACATGATGGGTGCTCAAGTAATATTTGAGATTTCAATTTAAAATGGGAAAACAATTTTTTCAAATATTATCTGTCCCGTAAAAAGGTGCTTTTGAATTTTTTGATACCAAAATTTTTAAATTTGCTTTGGTAACCGAGTAAACTTTATTTAAAATCACACTAAAAATCAAGTAGGTATGCTATATTCAAAAAAATGAATATTGAGTGAATTGTCAAACAGCACTGACTTTTATTTGGTTTGACATATTTTTTTAAATAATCGCATATACTAGATCTATTTTTACTATTTTTCGAAAACCCAAGGTTCAAATTCAAAAATTTTTGTATAAAAAAATAGTTTTTTATTCCCCAAAATACTATGCTTAATTAATATCGAACAGCTATCATTTGATAAAAACTGTTTTCCCATGTTAAATTGTTATGTCAAGGTGTCAAGGATTGCTTGAGCTCCTGGTAAGTATATTTCATTCCATTTTAAAAATCAAAGATGAAATCGCTATCGACGGAACCGGAAGTAGAATTCAGGTCCATTATATAACAAAAAGTGGTATTAAAGTTCGATCCCAACTATGTATGTAATTCAATCTATAAGTCTAAAAGCAATTATAAAGATAATAGCCATTTGCACCCTGTGTATGAACATATGCATACACTTCTCCCGTCTTTTTTATATTCATAATTCTATATCTCATAAAAAAAAAACTTCCCCTAACATCTAACACTATTTTCCGTACCCTATTTAAAAAATTTATCATCACGGCTTACCCATTTCTTGGTGGCAATTCGTATTTTATTCGCAGATTTCTTTATAACAATAGTTAATTATATATCAAGGCACTGAAGTTCTATTTTTTATCACGAATATGGAATTTATTTGCCGAGGCCCTCAGGGCCGAGGAGAATAGACCATATGAATTATAAAAAGAAACTTTAGTGCCGAGATACATATTAAATTTTATTTGATATCGAAAAATTGTGAAAATGAAAGCAATATTTATATTATAGGTTATGTTTAAATATAATCTGTCAATCTCACAGTCAATGTTGCTAACCTCGGGCGTTGAAGTTATCATAAAGAAAACTCAAAATTATGTGTTTTATTTCAAACTTATTCATCTGAATTATTTAGTTCTTCATCTTCTTGCACATATTTTTGCCATTTTACGTACAAATTTACTATTGTACATCGTATACCTGCCCAAATTATCTTACATTACATGTACATAAATAATTATCATGGCAACACTGCAGTTGCATGAAATTGTCGTATAATGAATTACTTTAGTGTGATTTCTCAGCTTTTAATGACGATTTTTGTGCACATAAGTGACGATTTCAAATAAAAACAATTTTTGTGTTTACTCCAATCGGATTCAAACCCAGGCAATCAGAGCCACAACTAGTCACATAACGCACTCGGTCACCGTACCTTGTTATACATAATCTTCAAAACCAAGTTCTTTATACTTATATTTAATTGTTTTTATTTCGAAATGTGAAAAATCCTGGTGATCGCGTTAGCCCTGTAAACAGTCTCCTTCGCGAGTGTCGCCTTGGGGTGGGGGTAGGGGGAGAAACAAGCGCAAGCTGCGGATTTCTTCTTGCGCGCCGTGCCGGGCGTTGCCATGAAAAACCGAGAAGAAAACACTCATTTTATTGATGAGTTTCTAGCATCGTCTTTAATTTACGTACCTCTCCCTTCACTCTTTACACCACCCCGCATCCAGAGAACAGTGACGGAGGGATGGAATATGATTAGTAGCAAAAAATAGGGGATTAACACAATCATTATAAAGGCCTGGAAATCGTGGAAATTGTTGCTAAATTCAGTGATATATATGTATATTTATAATTATTTTAAATGTAAAACACTGTTTACTGTTTCACGGTTTACGGACCTATTTTTTTTATGAATATCAATTTATTAACTTCTTAAGGATTATTATGTTATTTTCATATTTCAAACAGGAGTAACCTCTTTTCCTCTATGATGCCTAACGAAATCTGCATATAAAAAAAAAAATAGCAAACCCCGAAATGAGTACCTAATACACAGAAAAAAAGATTTGAAAATTTGTCTAATTATAATTAGATATTATTTTATTAGGCAATATGTCTAATAATTTAGTATAATTTACAAATCGTAATTTAGCATTTTAACTAACTCGAAATAGATAATAAATATTTTGTAAAAAATCGTTAATAGAAATATGTAAATAGTTATTTTAATTATTTATTTTATTTAATTTTACTATATTTTGGCTTCATTATTTTTGTCTTTCAATTTTCGGTGATTTATCTAATGAATTAGGTAAGTAAATAGAAAATTTAAATATATATTTAGTTAATTTCTTTATTTATGTTTAGTTCAATACTAAATGTAGTCATTTAATCTAATTTTGTATCTCATTTTACTATAATTTGTTATTACAAATTTAGAAAATTTAACTAAATCAACTTAGATAATTTAATAAAAACATATTAGAAGGCTGAAAATCACAGATTATTTATTTAGTTAATTTAACTACAATTTAGAAGGTTTGTTTTTTCTGTGTACGTTATGGACGGAATATTATTATTTGACCATATTTGAAAGTTAAGTTAGTTTAAATTTAATTAATCAATTTTTAAATTAATATTGTGAGTGAAAATATGGAATTAACTAGAGATTTTTCTCAGGTTTCGGAAAAACAATATAAAAATAGTAAAACAGCCGCTATAATCACCTAATTAAGCAATGTGCGATTTTTGGCTATGTTTTGGGGAAAGAAGATTTTCGTCTGAAGAAGAGATTACAATAGAACAATTCATGATTATGATTATTTTAAAGCATTCCAAAAGGAGATTGGTTGGGAGCTTTTAAGAAGTGGAAAGAATAAATCGTCAAATGTATTATTATTGAAGGGAAATATTCTGAATATATTTATAAGATTCTATTAAATAATATTCTCATCAATTTTTTGTAAATACAGGTTAAACACAATCGCGAGGTTCAGAGTATGTATCAAAATATTTTACTACTTGTACCTTGCTACTTATTTAGACTAATCCGTTTCCATAAAATTAATTTCACCTTTAACTTTACATTAACCAGGTTTGAATATTGTATTGTATGGTACAAGTAGCTTGTATCATTTTTAAAACATTGAGCATGGTTCATATAACGTTTTTACATAAAAATCTTTCGTATTTTTTGCCCTTGTAAACGAGGCGAAAGTTTAATAATTAAATAAGTAAATATGATTGTTGTATGACTAAGATACAATTTATATCAACACACATATTTAAAAAAATGTCATAAATTTATGTATCTATCCTCTTACAGAACCTTATTTTTATTTTTTATTTTTTTAAATATCAACATTAATTAACGAATTAAGGTAATTTAAAACTTTCTCAAAAATAAACTTTTCCTCTAGTTGTAATTATTGTGCTTGCAAATTAACTATTTGATCTTTGAATATTTATAAACTGATGGTAATGTTTATCAATATTATCCATTCTTTTTCATAGTTCTCCCTTGATGACGTACGGCACTGGTTTGGTAATTTCCCCCGTTCCCCACCGTTCATTCGCACGTCATGGTCTACGCCTCGTCCCGCTGTCTTATTTCGTATGCATATCTTACATTACCCGGACTTCTCCGGACCTGAAACCCGGATCCCAGATCTGGACACACACTCAAACGGCCTACTATTGATTCATAATACTCTCAAGCTAACAATCGCAAGGAAATGGACACAATTAAAACGAAAAATGATTTAAATTTAATAATCGTCGTATTAATTTCACCTAAAACAATTGTACAAAATATACCATGAAATATAAACGGATATCACAAAAATAATTTGTTTTCTTGCTAACACAATACTTATATTCAGACGTATGTATAGTTCTGGGTTCGGTTCAGGTTCTGGAGATACATGTTGGTTCAGATTCAGTTTCGAATAAAAAAGAAAATTATAACTGTTCATTGGTTATGGGCTCGGGTTTGAATTTCCGGGTTTTGTATTTTTAAACAATTAATAATACAATTTGAGTGGAGTAATCATTGCAAAGAAATAGTAAACTTCAATAATTATAAAGTAGCATACTTTGAACTAAGAATTTCAGTAAAATGAAATATTACTTCGTTGTAAAAAATGATAATTATTGTAAATGCAACGTCACAGTCCCTATCGGATATTATCGTAAAATTTCGGATGACTTCGGGCCAACATTTTTCTTTATTTCTGTGTTCATTACTAATTAATTTGACAAGGGAAAGAAATTTTAATAAAAATAAATAAAGATATATGCCTAATGTAGACAACATCTAGAATTAACTCTTTGAGAAGCATAATCAGATCGGGACTATGACGTCACGAATAATTTCAGACAATCAAAAATTCATATCTCGCTTACTAATTCGAATTTTAACATCGCGTTTTCACCAATACTCCTAGATTTTTATATATTATCAGAAAAATATATAAAAACAGTCAGTAGAAAACCCTATTTATAATTTTTAATTATACCAGATCTAAATCGAATTTGAATTTAGAACGGTTTAAATTCGGTTATTATTGACCTTGACGAATAAAGGTTTGGTTAGTGTTCAGGTTCATCAAAAAATTAGGTTAATTCGGGTTTTCGGTTCAAATTCGGGTTCAGTTCCAGATTCCTGCTCCTGCCTATATTGTAAATTGTCTCGTACAACAAATATAATTTAAGAAAGTATTAATTATTGAAATCAATAAACATCATTTTTACAACAAATTATTTGTTAAAACCATTAATTTACATTAATTAACATTATTTTATTGTTACAGAAACGTTAGAAACTGGATAAATATGAATACTACTATGGACAATATCTTCAAGTCTTTAGAGCTATACCATTTTCCAAGTTACTATTTCAAATCTATGACAACTTTTAAACACATTTATTTCACTCATAAACAATGTAAGTACAAATAATAGTTATTTATGTTTGATATAAGTGAATAAATACATATTTTATCAAGAAGCTGCGAGTAGCAAAATTTTTTTTCAACTCCACCTTTAGGGTCTTTTTAATTCAAATTTGCCATTTATATTTAATTTTAGGGCGCCATTTTAGTGACGCTTTTATTTCTAACTAACAAATAATACATAGATCACTAGATAATAACGAAGAACTTTTTACCCTCCGTTATCTTCATGTAAGGAAGATATTGTCTTTGGGCAAAAAATTCGATGGTGAGTTTTTAATAAATAAGCACGTTTTAGGGTTCCTAGAATACGATTTTATTACTTTTACGATGATGTCTGTATGTGTGCGTGTGTGTGTATGTGTGTGTCTGTGTATGAGACAAAAATTTTAGCACCAGTACTATAAAAATTTCTTTTGTATTCCTCTTCTTTACATCCATATAAAAAGCTGATTAGATTTTGGTTATAATTGGCGAACCGGAAGTTCTCTTATTTGAAGTTCTTCTTGAGAAACCGCAGCTAAATATCATTTTTTGACATTTTATGTGATTATCAATATGAAAGAATATGGTTAGATTATACACTTTCCTTCATATTCAATAGATATAGAGTTAAAGATTTATAAAGAAATTATCTTTAATAAATCAACCAGCTTTGAAACAGATGATATATTCAAATAATTTTAATTGACAGATAAATAAAATAAATAAATAAATATATCATCACGGCATATTACCCATTTCTGGGAGTGCCAATCTGCTTTATCGCAGATATCGGTAATGATGATGACATATTTGTACCGTGCGGGCGCTTACCAGGCGTCACCTCACGGGCACTCATTGCTGGCGTGGAGAGTGCACCACAGGGGTCACTTTTGTGCCATTTAAAATTCGAAATATTTGGCGTCGGTCGGGATCGAACCCAGTACCCCCAGGTTCGCGACCAGACACTCAGGCACAAGGCCACGGGACCCCAGATGTCAGTGTCAAATACAATTACATAGTGTATGTTCGTGTTATAATTTTATTGGATTTATAGAATCTTTTCCAAGAAACTTTCGTTACAGAATTTGTAGAAAATAGTATATGTTCATGTCACAATTTTACTGAATACCTATATAAAATATTTTCCAAAGAACTTTTAGTATGAGATTTGTACAAAATACATAGAATTGACGGAAGGTGATGTGCTGGCCACATTAGATTTTTTTTCAAATAACTTCTGAACTCTCAATTATCGCGAAAAATATTACAAGGTTATACATATTGTATGTTACACATATTTTATGTAATAGCGAACATTTTTCTTTTTTGTAAATTTTACAATATAACACAAAATTTGTTTGGAACGCATTTTAATTTTTTTCCTAATTTTATTTAAATTTACTTTTATTTTGGATATATTGGTACGATTTCTATAGAAATAAATATTTTATTTAAATAATTTATTTCGTTAAAAAATTTCACGTAGAAAATCAATCAAATTAATTTTTGTGATAAAAATTATTTACTAGTTGCCCTTATTTTGATAAGTATAATAATAAATTTAGGTTTAGCGTTAAACTGTCGTGTAAGAAAATAATGTCATAAAATAAATTATAATATAGCAATATAAATAAAATAGTATTAATAAAAATAATTATTTTTTTGCAAGTAACAAAATTTAAAAAATCTGATGTGGCCAACACAAAACCTCCCGCTATTTAATTTTTATTAATTTAAATACATACCTACCTACTTATTGACTAACGCTGCAAACTGTTCCATTGCAGAAAACTATTGCTTTATTTACTATTTTCTTTTGAAAATGTCACTATTATTAATTTGAAGTGATAAGTTTTCTGACAGTGACATTTACTGTCAGTTACATTCATTTAAAAAATGAACTGTGTAACAAAGAAATAGTTTTTATATTAGGCTTCGCGACTAATAAAAAAAATTATTTTTAAATTTATCTGTAAAATATATAGAAAAAGTATGTATTCCTGTAGAAAATTCAATAATCTTTAATTTTCATTAGACATAAAATTCGAAAAAATGACATTTAATTGTATTTTTTGAAGAAAAACCATTATGAGCTTCAAGCAAAGTACGATTTCCGTTTATCCGATTTACACAAAAATCTAATGGCTTCTATTCCTATTAGAATAGGGTAAAAATACAAGGTTTCAGAATTTTCTGAATGATAGTATTTGAGTTAGAGTGCAAACAAAATTCTTACACATACACACATACACACACACACACACACACACACACACACACACACACACACATACACACATACAGACATCATCGTGAAAATGTTAAAAATGGATTCTAAGGACCTTAAAACGTGGTCATTTACTAAAATCTCGATATGAGATTTTTAGCACGATCCCTATACCTCCCTTACTAAGGGTAGCGGGAGGTAAAAAATAACATAAAAAAAATCTGTTGTGGCCAGCACAAGACCTTCCGTCAATTCCATATATTTTGTACAAATCCCATACCAAAAGGTCCTTGGAACAGATTCTATATACTATCATGTAAAATCGAACACGAACACATACTATTTTTTACAAATTCCATACCAAAAGTTCATTTGAAAAGGTTCTATAAATCCAATAAAATTATAACATAAACTACACTAAGTAATGTCCTTCCATCTTCTTTTTGGCCTTTCTCTGCGTGTCACTTGCGAGCTACACTATGCCATACCAATTTTAGATCCTATACTTTTTTCCATATTTGGTTTTGCACTTGCAACTGACATCTGTCAATTAAATTTTTTTGAATAATTATGTCAGCTGTTTCCATGATAAATAACAAAGCTGACTAATTTTTGAAAATTAATTTCTTTGTAATGCTTTAACTCTACATCTATTGAATATGAAGGAAAATGAATAATCAAACCATTTAGAGAAGAGTATTTTCTTTAATAAATATAATAAGAAAATGTCAAAAAATAATATTTAACTGCATTTTTTTAAGAAAAACTGTTAAAAACTTCAAATAAGGGTACTTCCGGTTGACCAATTATAACCAAAATCTAATCAGCTCTTCATAATGGTTGTAAAGAAGAGGAATATGATAGAATCATAATTTTTAGAATTGTAGTTTTGGAGTTATCGTCGGCGAAAAATTTGTCACACACACACACACACACGGACACACAGACACACGCACAGACACACACACGGACACACATACACACATACAGACATCATCTTAAAAATAGTACATTCGTATTGTAGGGACCCTAAAACGTGCTTATATATTAAAAACTCACCAACGAATTTTTTGACCAAAAACAATACCTTCCTTTTGACGGAAGGTAATAATAGAACCTGTTTTTCGACCTTGAAACAATATTTTTTCTTTTTACCTTCCGTCACCTTTAGGTAAGGAAGGTCTTTGGTCAAAAAATTCGGTGGTGAGTTTTTAATGAATAAGCACGATTTAGGGTTTCTACTATACGAATTTACTATTTTTAAGATGATGTCTGTATGTGTGTCCGTGTGTGTGTGTCCGTGTGTCTGTGTGTGACAAATTTTTCTCCGGCGATAACTCCAATACTACAATAATTCTAAGAATTATAATTCTTTCGTATTCCCCTTCTTTACATCCAGATGAAGAGGTGATTAGATTTTGGTTACAACTGTTCCACCGGAAGTACCTTTATTTGAAGTTTTTAACAGTTTTTCTTAAAAAAACGCAGTTAAATAGTATTTTTTCACATTTTATTTTTTTATATATTAAAGGAAATGCCTCTTCTCTATACAGTTTGATTATATATTTTCATTCATATTCAATAGATATAATGTTAAAGAATTATAAAGATATTAACTTTCAAAAATCAGTCAGCTTTGGTATTTATCATGGAAACAGGTGATATATTCAAAAAATTCTAATTGACAGATATCAGTGTCAAGTGCAAAACCAAATATTGAAAGTGTAGGATTAGGATGTGGTATGTCATAGTGTTCCTCGCAAGTGACATTTAGTTGCAGCCTTGTCTTATGATTGGAACTTCCAATGCGGGGAGCATGAGGAAGAACAAAGAGATGAAAGGATTGTGTTGTAGATGACTTGAGAGAGGAAGAACTATGAGAAATAGATGCGTTGGACAGGAATGAGTGGAACAGAAGAGTAAGAAACATCGACCCCTAAAGCTGAACAAGAAAGAGGAAGTGTCAAGTACATTTACATAGTGTATGTTCATTCATTATAATTTTATTGGATTTATAGAATCTTTTCAAATAAACTTTTGGTAAGGAATTTGTAAAAAATAGTATGTGCTCGTGTTACAATTTTACGACGATTTTTTCGTCCACGATAACTATTATATCAAACTTCCGAAAATCTGTATATTCCGTATTTAAGCTTTCTGCATTCATATCAAGAGTTGATTAGATTTTGGGTAAAATTGGACAATCGGAAGGAGTACTTTACTTGAAGCCCGTAACAGTTTTTAATGAAAAAATATATTCCAATTTTAGCATGAAAAACTTTTTTATCAAGGGGAATAACATATTAGATTTTGACTAAAATTGATAACCCGGAAGTGATACTTTACTTGAAGCTCTGAACAGATTATCGTGAAGAACAAATTATGATATACTCAAACTTTTAAAATTTGGTATTTAAGACTTTTATATTAATGAAAATGACATATTAGATTTTTGCTAAAATTGATAAACCAGAAGTGGTAGTTTACTTGAAGCTCTAAACAGATTGTTTTGACTTCTCAAATTTAGTATTTAAAACTCGTATAATATTGAAATTGAATATAATTTGATAATTTGAAACAACATATTAGATTGTGACTATACATGATAACCGGAAATGGTACTTAATTTGGAGCTCTTAACTGATTTTCTTGGAAAAGCATAATAAAATATGATCCAAAATTTCGTATTACAAACTTTTCTATTTATTTGAACAACAAATTAGATTTTATTTACAAACGATCAACCGGAAGTGATACTTTACTTAAAGCTTATTGATATTTTAAACATGAAAATGACGGGAGGTCACGTGTTGGCCACATCAGATTTTTTTTATAGATTTAAATTTACTGTTTTGAGTTTTGACCATAATACGGCCATTGGTGAAATTTGTAGTCAGTCCTTCACTCATCACTTTTAAGACTTGTTAGTGCAACTGGGCATAAGTCACTTATAATTAAAGAAATCTTAATCACCCTCAGTATTAAAATATTAATATAATTTTGCTGTAACAGGCATGTTACTTGGATAATGGATATTCAAAAATACAAAACTTAAGGGCAACATAATCATGGTCCTTCAAGTCTACGCATGGTTTTTCAAAATTTTTATAGTAACTGATAATTATTTTTATTTCGTTTTTAGATAATGTAAGTATATGTATAAAAAGGAAACACAAATCCTTAGGCAGTAAAAATATTATATAATACTGCTATCCGCAATGCATAAAGGCCTATTTATAATGAAGTAACGTAAAACGCAACGCAACGACGCAATGTAATCAGTAACGCAAATACAAAATTTGTGATTTATAATAACGCCGCAGATAGCATTTCTAACTAATCAAAAGAATTCTGTATATATTGTTGAAATTCAACTTGCTTTTATTTATAGTCCTTATGACACATGACATATAAATAAGTGTATAAAATAATTTGAATAGAAATGGACAGTGACGACGATATAGCTTCGGCAATACTGTTTCTGACTCGGTTATTCTCGATTAATTCGATTAATTTTGTATCATCCATAATTATTCTTCATATCGCTTTGAACATCTAACCGGTCTAACCATAAAATGTAGAATTTATTATGTAATTTTGACAGTTCACGAACATATCGATAATACAGATTTTCATAGTAAAACTGAAACACTGAATTCTGATTGGCTAGAGGTACAAAAGTAAAGTAGAAAGATGAAAGTTGGTCAGCTTTGGCGTTGCGTTGCGTTACGTTACTTCTGCGGCTCTGCGTTGCGTTTCATTATAAAACGGTATATGTTGTACCGTACATTTATCTTTTGCGTTACCTTACTGCAACTGCGTTACCGCTTGCGTTACTTTATTATAAATAGGCCTTAGTGACTACAAAGATGCCATATCGGAAAAAAATGACCCGGTGTCATAATAGTTATTTACGTATAGGACCGAAAGAAAAAGTTTACGCCTGCGGACGAAATTTGAAGCCCGACGCATTTCGGAGGGCTTTTAAGGTAAAGGCCTATTTATAATGAAGTAACGCAAGCGGTAACGCAGTTGCAGTAAGGTAACGCAAAAGATAAATGTAAGGTACAGCATATATCGTTTTATAATGAAACGCAACGCAGAGCCGCAGAAGTAACGTAACGCAACGCAACGCCAAAGCTGACCAACTTTCATCTTTCTACCTTACTTTTGTACCGCTAGCCAATCAGAATTCAGTGTTACAGTTTTACTAGAAAAATCTGTATTATCGACATGTTCGTGAACTGTCAAAATTACATAATAAATTCTACATTTTGTGGTTAGACCGGTTAGATTTTCAAAGCGATACGAAGAATAATTATGGATGATAGAAAATCAATCGAATTAATCGAGAATCACTGAGTCAGAAACAACATTGCCGCTGCTATATCGTCTTTACTGTCCATTTCTATTCAAATAATTTTATACACTTATTTATATGTCATGTGTCATAAAGACTAAATAAGCGAGTTGAATTTCAACGATGTACACAGAATTCTTTTGATTGGTTAGAAGTGCTATCTTCGGCGTTATTATAAATCACATATTTTGTGTTTGCGTTACTGATTACGTTGCGTCGTTGCGTTGCGTTTTACGTTACTTCATTATAAATAGGCCTTAACGGTCACACTGCATCGATCAACATCCATCGATCCACGTACATCAACTAGGAATGACGATGGGTACCCGGGTACTCGGAACCTACCCGATAATAATGTACCCGGGTAATAAATTTCTTACCCGATTACCCGAAATATACCCGCTGCCCGTTAATTACCCGATACCCTTTAATTACATGAACTTTTTTCAGCTGCTGGAAAAATTGTATCTAAAAGAAGAGCTTTTTATTACAATACCATAGGCAATTCATATAATTTATCTTAAGTTTTTTATAGAGATACAGTATATTATTTATTTGTGTTACTTTTTATTTAATAAATATATGTAAACAGTAATTATGAATTTTATTAAAAAGTAAATTGCTAATATAAGGGTAACTGGTAATTAACAAATTAACGAATTATTCATATGTACTTAAAGGATAACGGATAATTAAAGGGTATCGGGTAATTAACGGGTAAAGGGTACTATCCGGGTAGTTGTTTCGGGTACTCGGATACCAAAATTATCGGAATTCGTCATTCATAACATCAACCACAATGATGATGATTTACTGCATCGAGTGGTAAAAAATGAAATGTCATTATTAAAATTACCGCGGCTTTTCCAATAAATGTTGGTAGTATTTTTACATACGTCGTTTGTTGTCAAGTTAACTTATAACTTTTAATTCCTATTTTTGTTGTTATTAACATCCATAACTTGTCAATATTATTGGCATTACTGTACCCCGCTCTGCTTTAATCATAGAGATTTTCATAGGTGCGAACTAAATTTATTAACTGGTCAATCTCGTTGACAATCCACTGTTCTGTTATTTTGGTTAAAAAAAGAAAAACAAATCAACATATTAGACTGTTAAATGTTAAAATCTGTCAGAATCTATTCATTCACTAAGAAAGAGAACTGCGCATGTCTGTTACCATCGAGTAACTTCGAGCGCGGTACGAAATATCAAACATGTCGACGGTACACGATCTTACTCGATTGTCATCGATGCATACACTGTGATCATATGCAATGCATTGATAAACTCAGGTTTGTTTTTTACTCGATCGATGTTGATTGTTCAGTGTGACCACGGCCTTCGTCCAATGTTTTTAAATTATTTTTGAAATACATAATAAATAATAATAATAATTAATTAAAGAAATACTTCTTAAATTCATATAAATAAATAAAGGTTAGTATCATTACCGGGCTTTTTTACAGGCCGGCGGGCGGTAAAACTGGCAAAAAGCCCGGCCAGCGTAATGTTCAACTTTCCGCCCTGGTAACTAAGATGTAAACAAACAATTTTGAGGCAGTTGTGCGTAAAACAAATTACATCTGGTTTCATAATAAATATAAAGTTTTTTACTAAAAGTGAAAAAAAGCGTTTTATAATTTCACTTTAAGGTAAAGTTGTTGGTTTAAAGTCCTTTAAAATAAAGACATCTGACAGTTCCTTTGCGCTACGGGCTTAAAGTGGAAATTAGCTTATCAGTTTTGATTCAACATTATTGAAAAATGTTTTCTTTCACTTCATTATCAAGATGCAACGAAGATATTGTTAATATTAAACGACAAAAAGTATATTGGCCACAAATTAATCATTTACAAAAATGCATATGTGGAAAGAAAAAGATATAAGAAATAATATTCAAATTATCAACAAATAAATAAATCAAATTTGTTATGTATATATTGTTTTGTCAGAAGTAATATCACAAGACCTCCTGATTTTGTCGATAAATTTTTATTTTGCATGATTTTTTTTTGCTTAGCAACAAACACGAAAGCAAACTGCATGGTAAATCCCGACTCCGAAGGAGGAGGGGTTTTACCTAATGTCAGTTTGCTTGAGTGATTTTGCTTAAAAGCAAAAAAAATGAGTGCTTAAAAATAAAAGTTTATCTGAGAAAATCTGAGAGGTCGTGTGGTATTTGGTGAGATAAATTCCAAAGACAACGCAAAATGAAACTTGACACATTAATTGTCACACTTACAGTTATAAACAATGACAACTGTTTATTTACTTGGTAGCGGGAAATTATCGGGGTAACGGGGTTTTATCGGGGTAACGAGGTTTTATCAGTATAATACTGTTCCCATTGGATGAATTTTCAAGTGTTTTGCATCATGATTGGTTAAAAACTAGTCGTTGGAATTTATCATTAAAATACATTTTAACACAAGAAATTGTTTATTTTTAATTTTTTGTTATTTATCTTCTAAATCGTTTTCCATGTTCTTTGCATCATCTAGGACCATCGTGTTGCAAATCGATCTCCAAAAATTAATTTCTTTGGAGGTGTAAGGTACAAAAACGTGTGTGTGTGTATGTGTGTGTGTGTGTGTGTGTGTGTGTGTGTGTGTGTGTTTGAGTCTTGTGTGTGGATGTTTCTCAAATACTATAAGACTTAAAAAATATTTAACAGCAGTTTCCTCAATCTGACATTCCTGCACCCAAAGAAATTTTGCTTTAATACTTATTGAATTGCAGGTTAAATCAAAAATTTTTGCTTTTAAAAAGGATCCAACAAAGTTTAAATTTGATTTAAAAGTACCCTTGCTTTCAACCTTTAATTAGGAGTTTGAAACAAAAGTAAATACTTTTATATCTAAAGCAAATTTGTTTAAAAGTATTATATTTATCTTTAAATCATATAGTATTTAACTGAAAAGTATTTAATTTTAAATTAAAAACGTATGACTTCAGAACAACGTTTTTAAAACATTAACTCAAAATAATCGATGCAATAAAATCAAATGCAGTAGTATTTAAATAGAAAAAATATTTATTTTATTTAATTTTATTCTACTTACAATTTTTTTAATTATTTGAAATAAAATATTGGTGCACTTAAGGAAGAAAAGTTTTAAATTTAAAATTACGTAGTAGGTACTCAAGCTCGTGATTTATTTTAATAATTATACAAAAATTAAAAAAAAACATGTCGGGTCTTTATTCTAATCTTATATGGTACAAACAGGGAACTTATTTCTAACAAGATATTTACAGATAATAGTATGTGTGTATATTATTTACAAAACATATTTATTATGTTGTCTACCTTAAATCTAAATGAACTTATTTCATACAACATATTTATTTGTACTTGTAATTTTATAAGTAGGTATATTTGGAAATACATACTAGATTTTTTCCCTTACAATATGTAATTATGGTTGTGATTGAAGGCGGTAGTTGATTTAACCACTCTTGTACCTTTGTAGAGAGTTTCATATGTATTACATCATTCACCGAACTACTAACAAAAACATTTTAAATAAATAAAAGTAACAATAGTAAAAATAAAAAGTACATACTTATACAAATTTCCAATGATTCAGTTATCTCCATTCTAATATCCTTAATCTGATGTGCGAGGTAGGACACAATTTCTTCACATCAAAGTCGTTTAACTTATCACGAAATGCAGATTCCACAATTAGTTGTTTTCCTAAGAACAAATAATATTATATACGTTTCATATTAAGTATACGTTAAATATTCTCACCTTTAAAATATGAATAAACATTCTCAATTTTGTTTGCTGTATCCATAATTGCTGCTGTAATATCGGGGCACTTACTACTCACACAAAAAAACTGACAATGACGATCAATGCAGACAAATACTGGCAACTAGGTAGTCAAATAAAATTAAATACTTTTGAATTAATATTGCCCATAAAATAATTTAAAAGTAAATATTTTAATATGTAAGTAATAATTTTTGTTTTTAAAGTTGATATTACATTTAAAAGTATTAGTATTGTGAACTGAAAATATTTGACATTGATTTTAACAAATATTTTATTTGAAATAAAAAATAATTTTTACTTTCAATTCAAAATCTCAATCTTTGAACACAAATAAATTAGGTATTTATTTAAAAAGTATTAACTTTATTTTAAGTAAATTTTATTCACACCAAAAATAGTAATATTGAAGTTAAAAATATATAATATTCCTCTAAAAGTAAATTATTTTTGAAATAAAATTATAATGGTTTTAAAATTAAAAGTATGTTTTAAAAGCAGCGTTTTTTATTTTTACCTGCAATTTATTTAAGTTGAAAGTAATTCTTTTGATTTTCAGTGTTTTTAGAAACAAAAGTAACTTTTGTTGTAAATAAAACTTATATTTTTTTGAGTGTGGGAAAAATATTTTAGTAACAATTGGACAACCGAAAGTAATAGTTTCCTTAAAAAATCTTCTAAATATTATTTTTTGAAAATTTCTGTTATTACTAATATTAAAGAATATAAAAATCTCAATCCGATACATTTAAAAATTTTATTATATCTTCTATGGAGTTAAAGATAGAGACATATAAATATATAAAATAATAAGTTGTAAATGAATCTCTCAGCCCATGGAAAACAAGTGGAAAATTTAAAATGTTTATAATTGACAGATAAATGTGAGTGTCAAAAAGCCAGAGACATTACTGAAGACTTTTTCTGGGAAGTATAGTTAATATTTCTTATTTTATTATTAATTAAATATTTATAATTATAGAAACATACATTACATATACCCTTCAGAAATACCACCAGTCTGATCAATGAATTGGAAGAATCTCGAACATTAGAAGAATAAGAATGAATAATTAAAAAATATAAAAATATACACTGCTCAACATTTAAACTGGTACACTTAACATGCAGTAAAAGTAAACAACCCTTCTTAGGCGTTTGGCATGACTTCCTACATGATCAGGGCTGTGTTTCGGAATGCAAACAAATGCCTTTCGAATAACATTTGCGAGTCAATTGTTGTTTATCTGTCATAAGTGCAGTTAATGTTGCTCAAAAAGAAGTAAATTGTTATTTATATATGTTCTTGTAAGTGTACCAGTTCAAATGGTGACCAGTGTATAATAAGATGTGTTTTTGTGTGTACCAGAAATGTCAAATATGTACAATACTTATAGCCTAATATGGAAATGGCGAGAGGTCTTGGGCTGGCCACAACAGATTTTTTTTATTTAGAATATTACTTATGCCGTAAAAAAATTTAATTTTGATATTAATATAAAATACGAAAAAATGTGCTTTGCCCGAATGATTCATGAACCGAGTATGTGTGCGTGGTAGGGCTGCCAGACCTTCTCTTATATATTTAATGGAAGTCTTCTATATTCAAAGAAAATCTTCTATCTTCTATGGTCCTATGATATAGAAGCAAAATCTTCTATATTTCTGCTTTTCAGAATAACATTATAATAACAGTATAATATTTTGATTTTTGGTACCACTTTCCAACATGTCCGAATATGGTGTCGAGATGTCGAGTCTGTCGATTTCAAGAAGATTCCAACTCGATATTTTCATTTATCTGAATATATTTAATATGCGTTTATTTTTAATACATTAGTAATTATACGAAATGATAGTAATAAATGATTTATATGAATCTTCTATATATTTTTTGAAACTTCTATATTTCCAAGTTAATTCTTCTATTTTCGACACTTTGATATCTGGCAACCCTAGTGCGGGGGAGGGCGATACCAGAAGGAGCAAACGTTAGGTTATGTTTACGTTGGTTAGAAATGGTTCTGCTAGGTTCTGCTGATGCTGATACGTTTTCGGGCAATGCGCATTTCTGTGTTTGAATAATCGGGATGTGAATGATTCTGTGTATGCAAATTCTGTTTTTGAATATTCTGGTTTTTAATATTCTAGTTTTGAATATTCGGGCGTTGAGTATGCATATCCTAAGAGTGCCATGAATGGAAAAAATGCAAACGTGTTAATTATTTTTTACATGGAATTAAAATGCCATTAAAAAAAATACGTGAATATTTTGTTTGCGTTGACATTTATGATCAATTAAAAGAACAAAGTATTCACTTCTTTCTGTCAGGCCACTCTAAAACGAATAAACAAATAAAAAATATTATGTTCTCATTTAAAATAAAAAAGTTGGATCCTATATTTTGAGAACCACTGGTCGAAAAAATATTTTTTCTTTTCTTTAAATTTGTCTTGTGAAATAGAAATTGTTTGTTCATTTAAGCAACTTCGTATCTCTTATAGTTCTCGAGATCGCGATGGTGGCCACCCTGGTGGCCACTTAAAAATGAACCCTGTATGAACAAATTCAAATCAGTTTTCATGTTCTTGTGACATTAAATACATCGCTGTCAAAAATTCGCGTTGCATTTGTTCAATTTTTAAAATTTACTTTGAAAGTAAAATTTAATCATAATTTTTTTATGACCGGACCGTATCATTTAAAATAATATGTTGTGGCCAGCACAATATCTGTCGCCATTTCCATATTAGACTATATGAGTACTGTACATATTTAATAAGTATTTCTGGTACACACAAAAACATATCTTCTTTATATATTTTTATATTTTTTAATTCATTCTATGAACAAGTTTCCTCTTATTCTCTAATTTATTGAAGAGATTGGCGGTATTTCTGTAGGGTATATGTAATAATTATATGTATTTATAATTTTAAATATTTAATTAATAATAAAATAAGAAATATTAAGTGTACGTCCCAGAAAATATTTTAGTAATGTCTCTAGATTTTTGACGCTGTCAATTACAAACATTTTAATTTTTCTATTAGTTTCCATGGGCTGAAAGATTCATTACAACATATTATTTTATATATATATATATATATATATATATATATATATATATATATATATATATTTCTCTTACTCTAACTC
This sequence comes from Ophonus ardosiacus, assembly GCA_943142095.1. NCBI lineage: Eukaryota > Metazoa > Arthropoda > Insecta > Coleoptera > Carabidae > Ophonus > Ophonus ardosiacus. The sequence continues at coordinate 18,367,438 of OW964825.1, read as the reverse complement.
TATGGAAGATATAATAAAAAAATTAAATGTATCGGATTGAGATTATATTCTTTAATATTTGTAGTAACATAAATTTTCAAAAAATATTTAGATTTTGGAAATCGCAGTTAAACATCATCGTAAAAATGTTATAATCGCAGTCTAGAGACCTTAAAACGTAGTTATCCAATAAAATCTGGATATGCGATTTTCAGCATGATGCCAATACGCAATACCTCTCTTAGCGAGAGGTAAAAAGTAGTTTACAAGTCATAAAAGTAATAAGAAAGATGAGTAAAAGTAAATATATAATATTCTTAAAATAGAGTTCAAGACATTCATTGCATGTTTGTAATTTAAATTAGTATTAGTTACGCCATCTACTAACCATAGAACAGTGATACTATTTAAGTGTGTTTACTGCACGCACGCATGTATTGTTGCTTAATAAGTTATCGTAAGGTTATCTATCATAATTATCTCCAGCATATATGCTTTCTATTTTTGAATGACGTCAAAGTCACCGGAGTCCGCTGTTGTCAAGACGTACTCCACTCCACAAAATGCAAGAAGAGCTAAGGTAAAATAAGGTTATCACTGAAACAAGTTTTTAAATCTTTATTTCTTTTAGAAAAGGTATGTTACTCGGATTAGGAAATCCATTACTTGATATTTCAGCGAACGTCCCCAAAGATTTCCTCTCGAAGCACAATTTAAAAGAAAATGACGCTATTTTGGCTGGTCCAGAACATGCTAATTTAAACGAAGAACTCATTCAAAAGTACAAAGCAGAATACATCGCCGGAGGAAGTGTTCAGAATGCTCTCAGGGTGGCTCAGTGGATATTAGAAAAGCCTGATGTAACCACGTTTTTTGGATGTGTTGGAAAAGACGAATTTTCCAAAATCTTAGAGAATAAAGCTAGACACGATGGTGTCAACGTTCAATACCAACACGTTGACAATAGACCCACGGGTACATGTGCAGTATTAATTACTGACCATCACAGATCGCTTTGTGCCAATTTAGCTGCTGCAGAATGTTTTACGATAGACCATATTCGCAAGCCTGAGAATCGAGTACTTATAGAAAATGCTCAATTTTACTATATATCAGTAAGATAAGAAGTTATTTGAAGAGATATTGTGTGTTTATCATACGTTTTTTTTTATTTTAGGGGTTTTTCTTAACGGTGAGTCCACCTTCAATCATAGAAGTAGCGAAGTATGCTTTAGCTCATGATAGACCATTCCTTATGAATCTCAGTGCTCCGTTTCTACCTCAATTTTTTAAAGAACCTATGATGGAGGCTATGCCTTACGTGGATGTACTTTTCGGCAACGAAACGGTAAGAAAATAATAAAAAACATTCATATGTTCATCATAACAAACTACATACTCATACACAACAACCAATAAGTCTCAATTTATCATTTCTATATTATTTTAATTAATTTCTTAAACACATTAATTTATAGTCCAAGCTTCCAACTAAACTTGTGACTAGCAAGTCAATTAAATTCTATTTAAAGATCTGACAAACAAAATTTAAATATGAAAGTATTTAATCACATATAAAAAAACGCATAACGCATAATTATATATAATTAAATGATAACTCATTACAATAGTTATTTAAGTATCAAGGTACTGAAGTTCTTCTTTTTACCACGAATGTGGAATTTAGTTGCCGAGGCCGTAAGGCCGAGGAATATAAACCACATGAGTTATAAAAAGGAACTTCAGTGCCGAGGTACATATTAAATTTTATTTGAAATCGAAAAATTGTGAAAATGAAACGAACATATTTATATAGGTTATATTTATGTAACTGTCAGTCTGACACTCAATATAGAATAGATCAATCCAGAACAAATGAATTTCGTGAGGGGCAGCTGTCAGAAATAAATGTCATACATAATTTACTCAATGATGGAGCTATGGAAAAATTTATGGTTTAATTTTATGAATGAATTGTATTAAAATCTAAATTTTTCGATATTTATTATAAGATATATAATTAAATAATTTTTAAAATATTCAAAAGTGAGGTTAAAATCACTCCTGTGGAGGGCAGGTGACGTCATTCTGGATTGGTCTATTGCTAACCTCCGTACATTGAGGTTATCGTAAAGAACAGTCAAACTTATGTTTTATTTCAATCTTCTTCATTGAAATTGTTTAGTTCGTTCTTCTTGCATATTTTTTTGTCATGTTACGTACAATTTTTCTATTATATATCGCGTATACCTACCGAATTATGTGATCAGGTTGGCAACATTGCATTTGCATAAAATCGTCGTATAATGGATTACTTTAGTGCCGATTTCTGAACTTTTAATGACGATTTTTGTGCACTTTAGTAACGATTTCAAATAAAACTCATTTTGTATCAATTACGTAAAAAGTGACATTTAAAAACGTCATTTTGATTTGTTTGCATGATTTAATTTTATTCTCTCTTCCCATTTATGTCAAATCTAATATAAGAAGTTGATTCGACGCATTTCATGTCTATAAATTCACTATCAGGGAATTTCACTATACTCGCCGTCAAATGATTATGGCCGGATGTTCAACTTTTATCCCTTTCCGCACCCTGTCCCTTGCCCAGCGGTGTTGCCGCTTGGTTGTAACTTGACATGACCAGGAATGAACGCAAATGTCATATAATACATTTAAAACTAATTAAAAATTTTAATATATCGTAAATGAAGAAAATATAACAAATAAGTAAGGTAACGTAATATAAAAATTGTCTCTGTGGAAAATTTATATTTCCACACATCAAGCTAAGGTCGCGTTTGCGTTAAAATACGATAACCGATGAAATCTAAATAAAAGATAAGAATAATTGTTTATTAGTTGAACAGTAGATCTACCAACACAACATGCTCCTGCAGTCAAATCCAAAGTTTTCTTCTTATTTAATAAATTATAATTTTTTTCGGGATGTAACGCCAATTTTTTGAAAAAATTGTGTACATTGGTAATAATTGTTTTTGCCTGCCCATTTAAATCTTGTTTTCCTAAACGTTTTTTATAAGAACCAGTACTATTTAATTCATGAGTTTCACTCATTTTCTTTTCAAAATTCTAAATATAATGCAATTTGTAGGATTGGGAATAAAAAGCGCACGCAAGTACTAACGAAAATGTCAGAATATAAAATGACATTGACAGATTACAGATATTTGTACAGGTAGACACTTAAAAAATTTGGCATCAGTGTAGAAATCTCCAGGCCATAATTATTTGACGGCAAGTATATAAACCAACAAGGTAAATCGTAAATTTCAAATCTAAATTTATAAATTAAATCTACCATAAACTAGCCATAAGGTATCATCTGTCATACATGGAATATAGTTTTGATGAATTATGGAAAATTGAAATACAATTTTAGGCATTTACGAAAATTCTACCGAAAACACAAGTGATTAATAGTTAGCGTGTTCGAAAATTGTACCATATCTACCAGATCCATGATTTGTAAATCGAGTAATTCAGCCGGTAAATGCGTAAATGAAGAATCTAACCTCAAAAAAAGGTAGAGATGCCAAGCGAAGTTGGAATCGGAAGTAGGTTTTAGAAGTTTAGAAGACTAGACGAGATAAAGTTTAACTACGTCAAATTTCAAATCTGTTTCATTTTTCAACTACTTTTCATAGATTATAAATTTACCCTGTTTACCGTTTACCACTTGCGTTCTTAAAATATATATCCCGGTAGCTGAAACCTGATGAACAGCTGTTTACCGATTATACCGATAAAATTTTCGTAAATGCCTTTTGACATTATTTTGGAACAAAAGTTGTTACGTGACCTTCAAATATTTTTGATCACTCTTTAAATTTCAGCAAAATGAAGCATTTAGTGGGCTACTTTTTATAAAAAAAATCTGATGTGGACACCACATGACTTCCTTGTACGCCTATTAAACTATATATATTTTGTTAATAATTACAATATGTATTATAACAGACCCAATCATAAAATTGCGCGTATTTGATATAATTTGACATTGATATTAAATTCTTTTTTTTTTTGTTATTTTTTATACTAATCCATAGCAAACTTAATTACAAAAACCAAAAAGTACATAATTTTTGAATTTACATATCTCACTTATACAAGAAGCTAATTTAATAATACTTAATGGCTCGTAGTATGATCACGGTTTTAACTAAAACACTGTTTTTAGAAATGTCAAATTCAAATTTAAATATTTAATTTCACCCGTATGTTTAAAGAATTTTTTTTTAAATATTTGTTTGAATACAAACTATGTCCTGCTTTAAATTCATATTTAGATACATTTGTTATTATTTATTTTTGTTATTAAATAATGAAATTTGACATTTCTTAAAACAGAGTTTTAGTTAAAACCGTGATCATACTACCAGCCAGTGTGTTAGACGCAGAATTAAATTCTCTAAAACTTTTATTGGAAGCATTTATTTCTAAAATCCAAATAACACCATTTTTTTAAGAAAAACTGATAACAGCTTCAAGTAAAGTATCACTTCCGGTTAGACCATTTTAACCAAAATCTCTTGTTGTTGTTATTCCCATTGATATAAAAGTCTTATACACCAAATTTGAAAAGTTTTGGATTATATTTTAATATAGTTTTTCATTAAAATATATTATAGGCTTCAAGTAAAGTACCACTTCCGGAAGTTATGTAATGACCAAAAAGGGTAGTGCACAACTAGATATTAGAACAGTCCTAAATACAAAATTTCAACTATCTACGGCATGCCGTTTCTCAGTTATGCGAGATACGTACATACGTCACGACGAAATTAGTCAAAATGGATTCAGGGATGGTTAAATTGCATATTTCAGTTAAAATCTGGAAACAGAAATTTCTCGCGATTACAATACTTCCTTTACTTCGTACAAGGAAGTAAAAGAGGGTCAAATTTATATACCGGGTGTCTTCTTGAAATCCGTTATATATGGCACGAAAGATCACGTGACCTATATGTTTTGTCCCTTTCTCACTTTAGATTCGATCTTGAGCTTTGCCCCATGCTAACTTCAGACCAGGGAATACCTGCTTCAGACTGTATTGTACAACGCAATACGCATGCGTCAGTTCGAATAGCTGTCACATTTGTAGCAGTAAATACGAAATGTGGCAGCTATTCAAACTCACGCATGCGCACTGTGTTATGAATTTTAAGAATGGGTTAGAGGGTTGTGTCGAATTTGTTGCCATTTAGTTAGTATGGAACAGAGCTATACTTCATTTCACGTAAGAAAATAGCGTTGGTTTGGATAAGGATTTAAATTCTGCCCTTTGATTGGTCAAAATACTAACCTAGTTCACAAAAGTGAAAAAAATATCACTAGTCAACTGTCAATTACCAAATAAAATTGACAGAATTAAATGATATTTAACCATGTTTTGATGTAATTTTTAATATTCAGGGCTCGTACATTTTACAGATAAAAATATTTTTATTATTGACAAAGTTTGGTTTCACGAATTTAAATTATTTATTTAATGTATGTAAAAACGGTTAGCTCTCAAGCGCCATCTGCTATTTTCTTAACGTGAAATGAAGTATAAGATCGAGTCTGAAGTGAGGAAGGGACACATGTGATAGCTCACGTGATCTTCCGTGCCCTATAGGGAATATGTTAATTTTTTTTTTTTTTATTAAGCTGTAGTTACTAACCTATTAATTTTAGACAAAATGTTTCAAATAAAGGTTGTAGATAATAAAATTCTACACCTAAATAACTAATCAAATTTAATTTTGCACTTTCTGTATAAGCTGTAAAATGGAATTTGCAATTTTATAAATTTTGCTCGTTTGTAGTGATGGAATTGGCACAAAATTACAAATAAATACATATTTGAACTGTAAGAAAAATTAGTTCATTAGGTTAGATGTTAATTTATTTTAATTATATTATAAAACGAGATTTCTTTACGATTATATTATTATTTCTTGGGTTTTGATTTATAAATAGAACGTTTTTACAAATAATTCAATGACATTATTCTGAAAGTTCAAACAGTATGCATTTATTTGCAATTTTGTGTCATTTTCATAGGTATTACTACAAATGAGCAAGATTCATAAAAGTTCAAATTCTATTTTACAGCTTACAAAACGTACAAAATAAAATCTGAGTAGTGATTTAGGTGTGGAATTTTATTATTTACAACCTATTTTAAACATTTTTGTCTAAAATTAATAGTTAACCAACTACAGTAAAATAAAAAAAAAATAACATTCGCTTATAACGGATTTCAAGTAGACACCCGGAAGATGAAAATAAATGGTCGCCATTTTACGATGGTTGAAGTAAAACTATGATATTTTGATATCGTTGTGAAGCTAATTTTATATACATTCTGAAGAAAAAAAAAATGTAAAAATACCTATTCTCTATGCTAGATTTAAAGTTGCACCCGTTTCCGCTAAAACAGATGTAACACAAAATTCTTACTATGATTATCTTATGAGCCCCTTTGTCTAGTTTAACTTTGCTCATTTACATTTTTTTGTATCTCTCAAAATAAACAAAATATTCTTGTTGTCAGACTTGCCCATCATCCTGTATATGTATATTGAAACTTGTGGATAAAACGATTTTATATTTAAGAAAAATTGCACAAATATTAAAGAAGAAACAATAAAACAACCTTTTAGTTTATGTTCTGTTTATTTAATTTAAAACCTGTTCTTGTTGATACCTAAATATATTAAATAGGTACCTACTTGAAATAAAAACTAAAAATTAGTAAGAACAGAAACTATAATAATTACCTCGTCTCGATTAATAACAGGATTTTTAAAATTGAGATCCTTCAAGCGAAAACTGTGTATTTTTAATAATAATCATGGAAGAAAATGCTAGTTCACCTATATGTAGGTACTGACAAATCTAGATGCACATACATATATCTCAGTGCAAATTCACTTAATTTTGGATAATCTTCCGTAGGAAAGAGATTCCTAAATTTTATACATATAATAGAAAATTATGAAATTACCGTACATGTAGGTTAGTAACCGAATTCAATATCAGAGTACTGAAAATATAATTTTATTTGTATTTTTTCGCGCTAAATGAGGTTTTTGATTATTTTTTAATTTTGAAAAAATTGCCACCTTGCAACATCAAAAGGGCCAGATGTACAAAAAATCTAAAATTAGAGAAATACCCTATTTCTTACTTACTTGAAAACTTAGAATACCAGTCATATGGCCATATTATGGTCAAAACTATATTCATAAACACTCGTAAAAATTTTAAACGGTTCGTTAAAATATTTATCCAATAAAAACAGTCGACAGTCGACATTGAAAGAAAAATCAAAATTTTATTTGTCAAGTTTGATTCTATTCTATAATGATATATGTCAAAAATTATAACGAGCCGTTTTGAAACTTTACGAGTGTTTATGAATATGGGCATAAGTCTAATGGCCGTTTGCACCAACGTAATTTAAATATTAAACTCGGCTTAAATTGACAATATTGCATCGAAATGAAATGTCAAATGAATTATATTATATATTGCTGTCAAAATTTCGATTTGCATTTTTTTGTTTAAGCCTAGCTTAAAATTTAAGCCTTGTTGGTGCAAATGGGCATAAATCTGTAAAAAAGAAAACTGACAAAAACATCTATTCTTGTTGAGTAATATAAAATTATACATAAGAGTGACAGCTTTCGTTACGATTTTGTTCACTATTTGCATATTTAAGACTAATTTTGACCATAATACGGCCATTAATCATGAATGACACATTCAGTTTTTTTTTAATCATTCCAATGTATTTTTAAATGGTAGCCATGGCAATTTGTTACGGTATCTAAAAATTTTGAATTTTATAAAAAATACTCGAAATGTTCATATTCTATGTTTAGTTTACTAATTAAATTACAAATATTTACATTACAAAATATCTTTCTAGCAAAATTTGTTTACTTTGTCAACTTATTTAGATTAGAAGAATTTGCGTACCAGTAGGAGAGAAATTCTGCTCTAATGAACTATAATTACATAAATAGATATTTGAAAAGCTAAATAAACTAATCTATCTAATGGCATTATTTTTTAATATAAGTTATGTTAACTGGGATACCATGAAAGGTTTTGTTTTCATCTAATTAAATTCTTATTTTTGTCTATAAAAAAATTTGATACATTTTTCAAAAAAAAAGTTAAAGCCAAAAGTTAAAATCATCAAATTTACGTCTTTTGATCTTAACTCGAAAACAAATAAAAATATCTGGTATGTCTTTATACCAATTAATTTGTCTCAGAAAGTTGGCTCATAAAGACCTACAATAATTTTCTGTAGCGTGCATAATAGGAAAGTTTTTCACATAAAGAATAGACGATACTCTATTCCACGTATGTCTTTTAAATGTATCTTTACTTTCGACCATTTCTTACTCTTATATTTGCAGGAAGCTGAAACCTTCGCCAGGGAACAAAACTTCGGCACCGACGACCTCTCCAAGATCGCTTTAAAGATCTGTCAGCTTCCTAAACAAAACTACAAACGTAGCCGTGTATGTGTGATCACCCAAGGCTCCGGTTGTGTTCTGCTCGCTGTAGACAACACCGTCCAGGAAATTCCAGTGGAAAGACTTCCAAAAGACAAGATCGTGGACACGAATGGAGCAGGGGACGCTTTCGTGGGTGGATTTCTTGCTCAATACGTACAAAGACAACCCCTAGAGATATGTGTTAGGTGTGGTATTTGGACGGCTTCACAGATTATACAGAGAAGTGGATGTACTTATGAGGGAAAAGCGGCTTTTACTCCTTAAAAAATGTACTTATAAAATACTTTGTATTGTTTACAAATTTATATTGTTGACAGCCTAATAAATTGTTGAACACAAGTATTAGATCTAGTAATAAGGCACCATTTCACGAGTTAGAAGATGATTAGATATTTTTATGGACTCCAATTTCTTGCAGCTGGACAGCAACAATCTGAAACAAGTAAGAAATATTGCAAATACTTATACACATATTTTTTTAACCTCTCAACAGGGATAAATCCCAATTGCTGAGTAGTTTCACATACACAAACATCCATGCCTTAGTGGGATTTGAACCCAGAACTCCAAGCGCTCTCATGGCTAAGACTAAGAGGCATTACTCAAGCCACCGCCAATTTCCACAAAGTGGGTTGGTGCGAAATCGAAATTCATACATTCACGTACCTCTATTCAAAAACACTACTTTCCCCTCGTTTACATGCATACAAGCCCTTTTATTCATTCCACTCTGAGACTTCATTTCTCTTATTATCCATCCATTTATACACCGATCACCCCAAATAACGTATACATAAATGGAACTTTTTGTGTGTCGTTAGAAAGTCATTTGAAATGTTTTTTTTTTTCAAAAAATCTCTTCCATTAACTATAAGGTATAGTCTTTGGCCAAAAATTCTGCAAATCGGTTTAGATCTCATTTTTTCATCTGAAATTTCGTCGTCTTCAACCGTGTCGAAATTTTAGGTGAAAAAATGAAAACTAAGCCGATTTGCAGATGTTTAAAATTTTGGAGGAATTTCATGGAAGTCTAAATTGATAGAAACTCGCTACCGCTCATTGGAACAAAAGTCGTCTAAAACATGACATGAAGGAGAATTTTATATTGAATTCAAGTGTTCAAACCGTATTATCGTCTCTCTAAAGCCGGCGACTGTCTGGAGCCAAAATGTAGTAATGTAATGTCATAGTTCCGTCGCGCGTGTATGGTTCAATATTTTTGTTTTATTATAGTGTAAAACGTGAAACTATTTGCTATTTATAGTAATTAGGAAAAATGGGGTGGTCCCAAGATTTTATTTTTTATTGACCAGTATCGTCTAAACTCAATTTTATGGGATCCATAGGACCCACATTATAATGAATTAAAATAATCTATTATAATGAACGCAGCACTCGCAACTTCTGGTTCGACATTTTTGAACGAAGTGAGAGTGGAGCACTGTTGAACCAAGCATTCAGAATGAGCATTCGTGTGTTTTTTGAAACTTTTGTAATAATGCCTGGTACAAGCATTACATTACAACATAGTTAACGGACACTCACGTGACGAAGCGAATTAGTCAATCAAAAACTGGGAAGAAACTGGGACAGAGAACAGGACTGCGTTCCAAAATCAAGAATACCTAATATTGGAGTAGAATGACATAATTTAAGAGTGTAATGTGTTTTGGAACGAATGAGTTTTGTTGGAGTAAAAAATTGAAACTAAATTAAAAATAATTTTAAAAAATTAACAAAGCTACTTATAATTACAACATTAATGACAAGCCCGTATTACAAGCGCTTTTATTATAAAAGTGTGCTCGTAATACAGCTCAATGTGTCTACTTATGTTTGTTTTCTACCAAAAGCATGTTTTCTTCCTCAAAAAGGCAAATTATTTCATATGTTGACAATCGTGAACATCCATGTTGGAAAATATTGTAGAGTAATTTCTGTACACTCCTCGATAGTAGGGTAAGTAGAGTATCACTTTGGATTAAACTCTGGCAGTTTTGGAACAGGTTAAGAGTAAACTCTGACAGCCCGATTCACAAAAAAGTTTACGCTAATCCTCATTTTTTGATTAGCGAATTCTACTCTAATTTTGACAGTTTATAACTTAAAATATAGTCTAATCTATTCATAGTATCTACCTTTATTGATATCATGAAAATTAAATTTTAAATACCGGAATAAAATAGAATTCACTAAAGCAAAAATGAGGATTAGCTTAAATTTTTTTGTGAATCGGGCTGTGAGAGTAGGGTTATTAGTTTTGGAACGATTTTGAGTAATTTCGTACTCTAGAGTAAGGTTTTGGAACGCAGCCCTGAAGTTTGTTTTGGTTTAGAGGTTATGCGTTTTGTTTTCATAGTTTGGCAGTTTTTATATTGTAGTTTTTAGTGCATATTGGGTTATTTTATATTTTTTGCCAAACTATGAAAAGAAAACGCATAATACGCTCTAATCCAAAACAAACTTTTGCTCTCTGTCCTGTCAATCTGACAGTTTCTCCCTGTTTTTGATTGGCCAATTCGCTTCGTAACGTGAGTGTCCGGAACCTATTTTGGCTCCAAGTCAGTCGCCGCCTTGACGGGGTCAGAGTAGTGGATGAATATGTAGGAAAGCGTTGACAAAAATCATCGATAATTTAATTCTTTCGTGGCCACGATGAATTTAAACTGTTATAAATAGTAAAACACTGAAGTATTAAATACCTAATATTGTTTATTTTTTGAGTATTAAATTACTTTCAAAATTGTTATTCTTGTTAAATCTTTTTTAACATAACTTTTTGAAAGTTCATTCTAAGTAAAATACGTAAGATACCTTTTTGTAGAAAATCATAGCTTAATCACCCCTGATTAAGAGTAAATTCTACCAGTCCGAATGTTTAAATCGTTTTTACCACACCTTTTGTAAGACAAATGTCTTTTTGGTCTCCATTCACTGGATTATATTTCGCCGGTACATATTTTACCTTACCTTAAGGGTGCGTTTCGAATAGAGTATTTAAAGATTTATCATTTAAAGCCTATTGAAAAAAGACAGAATATTGTGTTATACATCAAAATTCATGATTTTTATTGGGCTATTAATTAAAACTATTTTAAATAAATTTAAAAAATTATTACAAAATATAAAAAAAATATTTCTTTAATTTGCCTTCCCCTTATAACAAAAATACTTTTACGTGATAGCTATTACTATAGACTTACTAAATAAATCTTTGTTTTTGCAAATATTGCTCTAAATTTGTCTAAAATGGTTTATTTCGTTCGAAGTGAAAAATAGAATAATTTTTAATATTTTACAGTTTTGTCACTGTGCGTAGTGCAAGCTTTTCCCGTAGGATGGCAGCACACTTGAGTGGCCGGTAACACAGAATATGAAAAATAGCGCGCACAATTACTCATACAATGAATAGAGTGATTTGATTGGTAAATATTATAAATTTTGTACCATAATTGCATTTTTTCTATCTGACAACAATTAGTTGACATTTTGAATCCCAAAATCACATTATTTTTCACAGTATTGAATTTATTCGATACTTTTTCGAATTTTCTATTTTCGCACTTGTCGATTAGAAAACTATATTTTCTAAATTTTAACGCGTGCGAAAAAAACATGTCTTATATAACTTGTTCTTTAATATACCCACTATTAATATGCTTTGTCAAAAAAGTATACATTGTCGTACGCGATTTTATAAAGTATTTAATGTATTTCATCTAGTCAATAATTTCTTAATTTTTCACATATTTATAGTACTAAATCGATTCTTCTTTCTTTAAATTTTGATAACCTATGTACCTACTACTACCTATGTACCTACTACCTATGTATATTATTTACATGAATTGTTATAATATAACAATAATGTTAAGGAAAAAAGTCTCGTGTTTATTAGAGGTAATTATCTGTCTACTACCTAAACATCCCCCCCCCCCCCCACCCATCGCGCGGTGCCTTTACTCCCTTTCGAAATATTGCTGTTCCCGTCTGGCTTCGCTTGGATTGTTGATTTCATTCTGCGTACAGCTCAACCTCAACCGATCTTGGGTGACAGTCCTCGCTGGTGTAACTATCATTGTTTTAGCTCTGTCAATCGTTTATGGATTATTTTAGAGAAAAATACTTCAAATAAAAGATGCATAAAATTAATTTTTGTATACTGTTATTTGAAGTATTTTTCTCAAAAATAACCCAGACACGATTAACAGAGCTAAAACAATAATAATAATAATAATAATAATAATAATAATAATAATAACTTTATTTTCCCAACAATTATCCGATTACAGGGTAAACCCCCGAGGACTGCCACGTTAGACTGGTTGGGCTGTACGTTGAACATTTCGCACTTATTTCGCGGCCTAGGTATATAACTATTTTCTAAATGACAACAAATAGGCGACATTTTGAATGTCTAAATGCCATTATTTTTCGTACTACTGCGTTTATGTTTTACTTTTTAAATCTTCACTTCTGGTTCTAATGCAAAAACCCAATAATTTTGCAACTAGCTAAGCTACTGTATTCTGCCGTATCATAATGCCATAATAAACCTCAATTTGAGTACTTTAATGGCATGAATAAGAGAACTGAATACTAATGGATTAAGTAATTATTACGTATTTAGAAATAAACCATAAACAACATACTTACCTGAATTTTAGCAGGATGAAGTCAATTTAAAATATTTAAGAAAGTGTATACAGTCCCGACCGCGGGACCGTGTTCAAAAATTAAAGTTTCTAATTAGCGTGGTTTACGAAATTTCTTTAAATACATTTTAACATTATCTAACCCAACACAAAAAATTAATGCTTGGAAAACGAAGGCCAAGCTTTGTGCGTTAGGTATATGTTTTTGTTGTTATTTTTAGAGAAATATACCAAACAAAATCAGATGTTCAACTGTCTCCCGTTACTAAACCACGCCTCATCGTGATTTAATTGCTCCACCACACTTCGGGACTTTAGTTTTTTTTACACGGTCCCGCGGTCGGGACTCTAGCCACGTCCAATATTTAATTTATATCAAATAATTTGTTTTAAATAAATAATAGTAGACTCATACGAGTATCACAATAAATATAATATTATAATATATACATATAATAAGAAGTGGATCTCCATAGAAAATCAACTCTACTATTTTTTAATATAAATAAATCAAAATCTAGAAACATAAAATACGAAGTACTTAATATATTATTGTTTATAATATTAGTTTTCAACTTTGACTGTTCCGAGTGCCGAGTCTATTTCTTCACATTAGACTAAGCCAGTTTTTTAGTAAGCGGTAACAACTAAGGCCTTACTATACAGAAGGCCGGCATACTATCAACTCCACTTTTCAGAACGTCACAGAACTAGGCTGGAGTACATTATGCTTCAAGCAGAAACTCTCAGCTAAAAGTTATAAATTACTATAAAATAGTTACAAAAATGTCTTGTTTTTTTTTTTAAAGGAATAATAATTTAATTGCCTAACCCCATAATATAAATAAGGATCAAAGTCCAGATTCGTTTTTTTTATCGTTGTTATAGATGTTCATCTTGTGTTATTATAAAATTGTATATTATGAACATGTTCGAGAAACTGAGTTTTTTACACTCTTGTGGTTGCATCACTCTTGAGCAAAAGTAAGATTCAGGCAATTGTTGAACAATATACTATTTTGTACATACTGTTGAACATTTTAATCATTTTATTTATGATACATGATACATTTATTTCGTATTTTTCATCCTGGCTTCAATAGCACAATTCCTTTGTTACACAATTCATATTTCAAATGTATATGGAAAGATCCCATTAGACTTTGGTGTAAATGGGATAACCGGAAATGGCACTTTACCTGAAGCTTATAATGGTTGCTCTTCAAAAAATACTATTAAATGCCATTATTTCGCATTTTGTCATTATGAAAAATAAAGATTATTGAATTTTTTATAGGAATACATTAATACTTTTTTTATATATTTTACAGATAAATTTAAAAATCTTTTTTTTTTGTAAATCCCGAAGCCTAAGATAAACACAATTCCTTTGTTACACAGTTCATATTTCAAATGAATGTAACTGACAGGTAAATATCACTGTCAAAAAAATAATGCTTCAAATTAATAATAGTGACATTTTAAAAAGAAAATAGTAAATAAAGCAATAATTATGTGCAATGTAAGTATTTAAATTAATAAAAATTAAATAGCGGGAGGTTTTGTGTTGGCCACATCAGATTTTCTCTTTTTTTAAACATATTTTGTTTTTAAATTTTAAGTTATCGACTGCTTCTTCAAATCCAATACTTTCCTTAGCCAATGAATAAAGACATTTAACTTCAATTATTATTGTCGTGTCATCAATTATGCCTGTATACAGTGATGGTCCATATAAAATTATTATTTTTGTTTTTAATTAAATGATATTGAAAATTGTACCGCCAGGAGAAGCACCAAGATAACATAAATGTTCATCAATGAACAACCTAGATATTTTAACTTGAATGTTACCATATTGTTTTTCAAATTTACGAATTGCTGTTATTTCATATCTTTTATCAAATTTCATGGCTTCAGTTCCTTCAGCGTGGCGAACTTTTAAAATTTGTTTCACCAATGGTGTATACTCTTTTCTTTTTATAATAACACCAAAATTAGATGCAGTTACTTTATTTTGTTTGTAATATAAGTATTCAGGATTATCAAACTGTCCAGCTGTTCGCTGAGTATCTGATAATATTTCTTCATTAGTAATCTACATTTATAAAAACAACATTAAAATTTGTAAAAATAATTTTAAAAACTATATATTTCCTTTTAGCTCCTCGAGTTTTCTTTTATACTCTGATTGAATTGTTTCTAACAAAGAAATTGTAAATTCGAGCAGCATACAAATGTTGAGACCGCTTGTATAAGAATAATTTGTTGCACCCTTCTATTTTCTCCCTCAAATATTTTGCGCTAGACATGCGCGCGTTCCAAAGTTTAAATTATTAGCTAAGACCCAAACCTACAGACACAGAGCCACCTGTGAAACACTTTTGTATTTAAGAAATAGTTCCTAATTAACCCAGCATCACCTCATGGCGCTGTTTTTTCAACGCACCCTTAATGACATTTCATTTATTACAAAAAACTCAAATATTTTCTTAAAAAATAGTTATTTGTATAATAAGTGCTGAAAGTGGTCCTTTGTCGAACCAAAACGAAGTTGCAGCCTGAGCGAAGCGAAGGTTGCAATCGTTTGTGTTCGACAAAGGACTTTCAGCACGTGTTATACACACTATTTTTTCTACTCATACTTTTGAAAAAGAATATAATTTTTATTTAGAAAATAATTCATTTAAATTTGACATTTCTTAAGTGTGTTTTGTTTCATAGCTTACGTTATTAAGAGTAGGTTACGGTTTATTTTAAAAAATTTGTTCGTTGTCATAGTAGTGAGAAATATTTGAGAAAATTAATATAAATAAATGTTGAAATGTCAGTCGCTAGTCTTATCGTCTCGTAATTTTTAAAACATTTATATTAAAAGTAGTATAGTCGAGACAGAGAGCATAATGAATGAGACTATTGAAGAGAGGGTGTTTTCGAGTACCTTTCCTAATACCAGTATAGAAGAAATGGCAAATAAGGTAACGTTGGATTTGTTACCGGAAAAAACAAGAAAGAGATATTTAATAGCCTTTACAAAATTTGATAACTGGTGCAAAGAAGAAAATGTTTCAATTATTACTGAGAATGTTTTATTAGATATTTTTCTAAAAAATCTGAAGTAATGAAATTATCGACTTTATGGAGTGAATATTCAATGTTAAAATCAACTATTATTGTGAAGAATAATATAGATATTTCGAAAATGCCGAAACTAATAGCATTTTTAAAAAGAAAGGCAGATGGATATAAACCAAAAAAATCAAAATTTTTTGACAGATATGAAATTAACAAGTTTTTAGAGCTCCAGATGATACATATTTGTTAATGAAGGTATTTAATTGTTTGCTTTTTTGGCTAAATAATTTAAATTATTTTACATTTTATTAGGTAGTTTTAATAATCGAAGTAGCAGGCGGATGTCGTCGAGAGGAAATTAAAAATATGAATATGAACGACATTGAGGACAAGGACTCTATTTTGATTATCAAAATACCTGATTCTAAAACAAAAATTAGTAGAACATTCATAGTTAGATCTGGGCCTGGCGGGCTATACCTTCAGTTGTACAGAAAATATATTGCACTTACACCTACGAATACCAATTTGAGTAGATTTTTTTTATATTATAACAAAGGAAAACGCAAAAATCAACCGATTGGCATAAATATGATTGAAAAAATTCCAGAAAAAATTGCAATTTTTTTGAAACTGTCAAATCCGCCTCTATATACTGGCCACAGTTTCCGGCGAACTTCGGCAACATTGTTAGTAGATTCTGGCACGGAGGTTGGAAGTCGACATCTGTAGCCGAGAATTATATAGAGAATTCCATTCAAAATAAACTTAACACTGCAAATAAAATACTTAGAGAATGTAGTACTTCTGAGAATAAAGATGGAAACCAACTTCAAGTTTCTGAAGAAAACAATAGCACTAAAAATGTTGAATTAGTATCGTCTAATGAATATATATTCAAGCAAACTGTGCCACTTTCCATTAATGTTGTAAATTCTAATAATTGTAATATTACTGTAAATTATCATTAATGTTTTTTCTAATCATATTAAAGTAAATAAGTAATAATTATTGTCTTTTGATTTATACCTAACAGTGAAAGTGTGTGACAAAATTTTGCCGCACAGTTATGGCATTTTGCAGCACACTTTGCTACAAACGCCTACTTTCAACATTGAAAAATATTTTGAAAGCATTTGTTTCAGAGTAGGAGTAGAAAAATTATATTATTACCCTAAATTATACAGTTTCAGCTTAAATTAACAACAAAAACAAAGTAGTTTCGACAATAATTAGGTTTTGTACTAAATTAAATTAACTATAATAAACGAATGAAAAGTTCGGTCACGATTTTAATAATGTGTTGCGCCTCCTTTATTGTCTATAACAGTTTTAATTCTGTTAGGCATTGTATCAACTAACTTTGCACACTCATCAGTTTGAATATTATCCCATAGTTGTTGCAATTTTATTTTTAATTCGTCTACTGTGTGTGCCGGATTCTTACGCAGTTCCTTTTTGATTTTATGCCAAAGGGACTCTATCGGTGACAAATCCGGATTCGAGTCCGGGTTATTTGAAATCCACTTTAAAGTAGGAATATTATTATTTTCAAGCCAGGTTTTAACGGTTTTTGTCGTATGGCTCGGGGCACTGTCGTGCTGAAAAACGTAACTCCCTTCGACGGACTGACATAGAGGAATCGATGGTAAAAGAACATCTTTAAGTATTTCTTTATATTTATCAGCGTTAACAGTGCCATTTATAAAATGTAGCTTTCCCACCCCTCTTCCAGACATACAACCCCAAACTAGAACGCTTGCAGCAAATTTCACTTTTTCAACCAAACAGTCTTTCTGATATGTTTCGGAAACTTCAAACTTGGACTCATCACTCCAAATGACGCTATGCCATTGTTCTCGAGTCCAATTTTTATGCTCTTTAGCCCATTTCAATCTATTTCGCTGTTGCAATTTTGTAAGCAAAGGCTTTTCTTTGGCCTAGTGAAACATACAAAGTACTAATAATCCTTTTTAACAGACAAATCGCAAAAAATTACCTTATAATACTTGTATCCTATTTGTTTAATTTTTCTTACAGTGGTAGATACCGAAATTTGTTTTCCGATCACTTCCCGCCATTGTATGGTAATATCTTTAGCATTTAATTCGTGATTTTGTTTCATAATTTTTTTTAAAGCTCGATGATCAGCTTTAGAAGTTGATGATGGACGACCTGTTTTCTTTCTTTCCATAACATTTCCATTTTCTTTATACAAATTAATAATATCTTGTACTGTCGATCGCGGTATCGAATGTGAAACAGAAATTTTTCGTGCTGAAATGCCCTTTATATGGGCATTAATTATGGACATTCTCAAATCTTGACTAAATGGTTTACCACGAGCCATTTTGGTGTAGAAAACACAAAACAATAATAGAAACGTCAAGGCGGCATGTCGGTTAGTTAAGGCCACGCCCGCAAGATGCCTCTCAGTGGTTGTTTTCTAAGTATCATTTAAATTTCTTTTACAAATAAAATTAAAATAAGTATTGATTTTCCTGTTTGGAATTGATATAAAATTCTTAAAACTGATAGAACGTTCCTAATTGGCAATGTCACATTTTACTTTTTCAAATAATTTTTATTCCTTTTTTTAATTTCCGAAATTTAACATTGAGTTATAAATTTTTAAAAAATACTCATATTTCAGTTTTTACCTTAAAAATATCAGTTTATACTCTTTTCTGATAAAGACGCGCGAAAAGTTCTATTTAACTAACCGAAATCATTTATTATTTTAGAGATCATAATGACCTAAAAGTGGCAGAAGTTATCTGACAGACTGTATAAAAAGGATATCGTGTCCAACATGCAAACAAAAATCCGAAATTATTTTATACTTGGGTTTTTTTTGTAAAAATAAAAATTTACCTGTAATCTACATCTAGTGACCTATGAATTTCTTCAGGATAAATAATATTTCGCTAAAACGATCTCCTGACGGAGCAACTTTTTTCTAATTTAATTAATTTATATTTCTCAAGAATCCCACTAGTGCAAAAAATTTGTGTTTTTGAGAGATGTACAAAATGTACGGTTTACAATGTTTCCTAATCATTCTTATAACAATCATTCCAATCTAACCGTTCTTATGTGCACATACCTTTGACAATTTCATTTTTTTTTTTAACGCAAACGGGTGAAATAATGAATCGTTATGGCACTTTTTTTCACACTTTTATTGCAGACGTAAAAAAAATTGTTTGCAACTCGAGTAAAAAGTGTCTTATTTCACTTCTTGGATTTGACGAATTCGCCTACGGCTCGTTCGATCAAACTTTCATGAAAAACATGGGTCCCATCCTCAATAGTTTACGAGACATAAGGCAGTGAAAAATGAGTTTTTGCGGGGTTTACCTCTGCTATCTTGAAAACTATAAAAGCTACGATTTCGATTAAATGAGACTTTTTTGTTTACCTTTGAGAGGTTATCTTCGATGTTTTTTTTTTTTTTTTTTTTTTAATAATAATTGTTCTCAGTTAAATGTTGTGGCAACCATGGCCAATATTTCATTTTTAAATAAATTCGTAACTATTAGAAATTGCCAAAATTTTTCATATAAAATTTTGTTTTTTTATAGTCTGACCACTGACAGACAAAATTTTGTTTGATCACGATCTTTGTATTTTTTTTTTTTTTTTGATTCTGAAACAAAATGGCCTCTTTCTCGGAAATAGTTGAATATCAGACCTATGTTGATTAAGCTTTTTTTTTTACTCATTTTGGTCAGTAATAACACTAAGCTATGGCCATCGAATCGCGGGACATCATGTATTATAAATAGAATTTTCTTACCTGATTGCTTCATTGTTAAGATTGTCCCCATTAACATTCAAGTTCTCCAAATCGTGACAGTGATGAGCTATCGCAATAATTGTACTATCTGTAATTGGTATCCCAGCCAAAGACAAATTCTTTAACTGACAAAATTTAACAACAAATTTCATTATACTTTTTTCAGTTAACAACAAACACTTTGATAAATCTACAGTATGTAAATTTTCCTGGTGATATGTAATTGCGTCCAAAGCACCAGTTGTTAACCAATCGCACGATGCCATTCTGAGGCATGTTAATTTCTTGCAGTTTAAAATTAATATTTGTAAAGATTTTGTAAATATATTGTTACAATAAGATAAATTTATTTCTACTATGTTTTCGTTGTTTTGGAAAAAATATGATAGTAGTTCATCAGTCAACCAATTGCACTTTGATATGTTTAAATATTTAATGGAATGACATGAAAATAATACCTAAAACAAATATATTATCACACCTTTTATCCATTGTTAAAAATATGAAATAATTAACCTTAAACGCTTTCTTATTAAATTTCTTATATATTGCTAAGTTCAAAGTAGAACACACTTCGAAATATTTTTCAATACACAGCTTAAAATCTCTGGAGACACTTCGCAAAAAAAATAATTCTTTTAAGTTGAGTTTGGTAAATATATTTATGAATAATATGTCATTCCATGGTAAACACAATAACGTACTTTCTTCCATAACATAACAATGAAATACAAAGACATTTTGAATGTAGTTTTCCGTTTGTGGTTTTTACAAGTGTGTGAAAAAGCTTCGAGCATATACTGACTAGAAGCCGCCTTACGGTGTTTGTTGTGATCGGCACAAATGCGGAAGCCGTGGTGTATTGCGGGCTGCGTATTATCTTTATCATTATTAGCAGGAAACTTAAAATTTATACTTTGTTTAATATATTATTTGTAAATAGTGAGCAAATTGTACATTCTAATGAAAAGTGATTTTGAACATAACATAATACTTAAAGGACCGGTTTTTCAGTTTCTGGTAAAAACTTCAACTAAGAGCCAAACAAACTAAACTGAAACGAAATGAACTGTCAAATGACAGATTTATCATAGCTGTCAACGAAGCGATGTTAAAACTCTAACCAGAGATTGAAAAACAGGCCCCAAATGGAATAGAAAATAGTAACCAACTGGTGCATACTTAATAAAAGGAATTAATTTTAAACATTATAAATAATAAATAATAGGGCTCAACGCCAACCAAATAATTCAACGCATCGAGCCCTACTGCCCAACAATTAATTATGTGAAGTACAAAGTTTAATAATTATTATAAAAGTACATTACATTAGATTATTTTAGGTACATACATTATCAGTTATATAGGGAGATTAAATACGAACTTGGGAGAATTATTCGTTCATACAAAAACTGCGGAGTTTCATAGCAGATATCGTGTAGTAAAATATATAATCTATTTTCTCTTTTGTTAAATTAGTGAATAAACGATAATAATTATTTTCATCAGTATCTTGAGCACTATACCTACCCCAAAAATGTTCTCTAATTTGTGCAAAAATAGGACAAACGAAGAAAAAGTGATAAATGTTTTCTGGGCTATGACAATTACAAATAGAACATAGAATATCAGAGTTTATTTCATATTTTATATTTTTATAGAAAATTTTTAGACCCATTTTAGAGGAGACTCGTATTTGGAATATTACTTGTTGCTTTACTATTGGAATATTTAAATTTATGTACTCTTCTGTATTATAAGTGGATTTTATGTTTTTATAAAATAAGCTATATGATGATTGTTGATTTTTGTAAAGATCTTTTATGGTAAGCTTATTTTCGAAATATTCTATTATTGAGTTAATTATCGTTGCGTTGACAGATTGATTGTTCCATATGTCATAGGCATTATTTTCATACAGAAATGTTTTGATTTGACTAGCCCAGTTATATTCTAGCTTGTTATTATCAAAGTTATTGTCTAGTTCCACTAAACGATTATATAATAATTTAGGGTATCTGTCGTTAGACATATTTAATATTTTTTTCCAAAAATTTAGAGCTCGCTTCCAGATGATGCTTTCAGTATGGGTTAACCCCGTTTCGAGCCTTACCATGTGATTTGGAGTATGCATAGGTAAACGGAAAACAGATTTGACATATCTTGTTTGGCATTTTTCTATTTCATTAGGATACCTGAGTCCCCATACTTCAGATCCATACAAAGCAGTAGCATTTACAATACTGTGTAGGAGTTTGTTTTTTTCGGACCAGTTATTTGATTTACCTTTTACTAATATTTGTCTAACTGTCTGGACCGCTATAGACGCCTTTTTTACACTATTTTTTGATTGTTCCAAAAATTTCCCAGAAGATGAGAACATTGTACCTAAATATTCAAAATTGCAAACTGATTCAATTTCTTTACCTTTGTATATAAATTTATGAGATATTCCTTTTCTGCCTTTATGAAATTGAATTATTTTTGTTTTATTTGTATTTACCTGTAGACAATTATCATCTGAATACAGTTCTAGAATTTTTAGTTTTTTATTTACATCTATTGGAGAATATGCTAAAATAACGACGTCATCTGCGTATGCCAAACACAATATGTCACTTCTGCCGTCAACATTAAGACCCGTTGCTTTTTTGTCCATAAAGTATTTTTTAAAGTCATTTGTGAAAACTGAGAATAGGAGTGGGGATAGGATTTCGCCCTGCAGAATCCCTTCCGTTATATGAATCGAATTAGACAATTGATTATTTATTTTTATTTGCATCGAAGCATTTGAGTACATATTTTGCAGTATATATATAATTTTAGCACTGAATCCAGAGTTGTATAGTTTGAACCACAGTTTATTGTGATTAACTGAGTCAAATGCTCGGGTGTAATCAATAAAAATACCATAAACTTTTTGTTTACTAAGTCTTAAGTGAAGATGAACAATGCTCATAAGGGAGAAAATGTTATCCATAGTGCCTCTATTTTTACGGAACCCCGATTGAAACTCTTCAATTATGTAATTTTCTTCCAAAAAAGACTCTAAACGATAATATATAATTTGAGTAAAGATTTTGCAGATTGATACAATGAGAGCGAATCATTTGCATTTGCACTGATGACCAAGATTTAGGTATATTACCGGATTGAAAAACTAAATTGTATAAGTTAAGTAAATAATGTTCCCATGCGGGGGTTAATGATTTGAAAAATTCATAAGAGATTTCATCAATTCCGGGTGCTTTATTTAGTTTACTTCGAGCAACACTCATTTGCAATTCTTCGAGAGTTATGGGTGAGTCTAGGAAAGGGTGACCTGGATCATAGAATCTGATAGCATTTCCGTTAGTGGTATTATTATATAAATTTGAATAAAAATTTTCCCATTCATAGAGAGCAACACCATTATTTTTGGGCGTATTTATTCTTAATCTATTTACTATTTCATATATAATGTTATGTAATATTTAAAATCAAGTTTCTAAAGAATGTACCAGTTGGTTCCATTTATTATTCCATGTAACGTTATGTATTCTTCAAAACCTATATTCTTTAGAATGTACCACCCTATTGTATGAAGCGATGCTTTGAAACAATAAACATTATTATTATTATTATTATTATATTATTATATATTATTTGTAAAAAAACAATCCCAGTTCATGAAACGAAATATCCTTACTTTCTTTGTATTTTTCATTACAATTTGATATACTCACAAACTACACGCAAAAAATAACGTTCAGTAAAATGACAAGTAGTGACATATAACATTGCCCACAATACACCATGAGTTCCAGCCCCCCCGCCTACATATCTTCCGATCACAACATCCTATGCACTGGTATAGGAAATTCACCACTTTAAATATTCAAATGTTCTTTAAATTAACAATGTCGCATCGATTTTAAAATTCAATTGAATAATTATTATACAAGGACTTGAATCGAACCGGAACTTGAAATTTTCTGAAAATAAAAAATAATAAACTGGTTCGCGAAATTTTAAGCTTTGTAGGTGCAACTGCTAGGCATTAGTGAAGTTGTACGAATGTAAAGTACGTCAGCATTTTTTTTTGTGGCCAAGCGGACGTGTGAAATACGGACTTCGGATAGATGTGTCCCTATTGCAACGTTCTTTACATACAGCACAAAAAATTGTTGAAATAGTGTAATACGGAGAATGTTTTCTTACTTTCGAACCTACTACAATAAAACGCGGTAATTCATTCTGAAAATTTCATTACATTTTCTCAAAATATTTCCCATTACATTCAATTCGTTTTTGCTTTCGAATGAACCAATTTTCGAAACATTTTTTCCATGTTTTTGATGGTCGACGTAGACGTGAAGATTACCAAACAAAAGGTGCTCGGAAACACTTCATGTCCGAAAATCAAGCATTTCGGGACGCCCGAAATTAAAGAAGTAATTTTATTCTTTAAGTATTAGTACAATAAATTTAATGATTTGGTAAAAGATTTGAATGGATGCATTGCACAAAGTGAGAGAGATAGTAAAAAGTGAGATGTTTTCAATGCGCAGTTGATTTTCTGCGCATAGAGATGATGAAATGAAATAGTTGTCAGTTTTAAATTCAAAAAGGTTGGTATGAATTCAGATTCCTTAAAATGTTTACAACAGACAAATGCAAATTGCTTTTCTTCTTTATTAATTTTCAATGAAATTAACCACTTTTTTCTCATTTCTGGGTTCCTCGAAAATCTATGATACGATAATAATAGCGATGATGCATTGAAAGAAGCTACGGAACAATATTTTCGATATAATTTGTGTTTCTTAACACATTTTACTTCTATTTGTTCTATTTTTGAGATATATTTTGAACTTAACATTTCAACAATGCTTCACAAACTAAGCACATTCATTGCATGACAGATAATCCATTGTTGCCAGTTGCGTTTATTATTAAATTTTACTATTGTTTAAAACTTAATTTTGGCACAAAATTAATTTTTCTTTATTGGATATATCAATTTTAATTTTAAGATTGCAATAATTTATTTGTTTTGCCATTATTAGAATAATTTTTAATTAATACAATCCGATTTAATTATATCTCAATTATGTGGCAACAGAGCATCATCTCTACAAAGCTTTACAAAAATACCGCTAGATGACAGAATTAATATGACGTCATCGGGCTATTACTATGCAATGCATCCATTAACCAGTTTTGTAAATGGTTATAGTTGCGCGTGCAATGGCTTGCCATCTCTCTGCGGCAACTTGCACGCTAGAGTGAATTACTTAGCGGTTCATCCTCCCATAAGTTATCTGATCAAAAACGAGTTTGCAACAAATCGCATACATGGAGTCTCGGCACTGCATCTGCTCATGAATATAACAAACCATTTTATAATTATATGAAGAAGAATAGCTATGAAAACATATAACACATATTAAACAATTAATCAACGAAATTATAATTTATTAATATATTATCTACTATTATTTGTGCATGTTTGTTAGATGTATTTTTATACATAATCAATTTTAGCAACGAGTAATGTAATATTTATTTATAATTAACATTTTAATAAAAAATCATACCATTTAATTGCAAGTAGCAATGTTCTTCAGCACTAGGACCATTTCCAATACTGAAATTACAAAACATAATAACTATCCATCTGCAACTCGTTCGTGGCCACCTTCTTCAGCTAAACCTGGTGCTCTTCAATAGATTTCTTCATTTTTCGGTTCTATAACAATCAAATATTGAATTAAAATATTCATATTTCTATTAGGGAGGGAATAATATAATGGTGTAATAAAACGATTTAAGTAATATCACAGAGCACAAATTAATGTACTAATATGTGGTAATATGTTTTAAACAATATTTACAAAAAGTGTTTTGCAAAAAACAACAAATATTAAAGAGAAATTCAATTTTTAGTCGAAAATTTAAATAATTCAATTAATTTTTTGAATTATTGATTACATTTTGTATTGTTTATAGAAGCAAATTTTTAAAGGGGGTTAACTAACTGTTTTAACAGGTACACCTGTAAAATTATATGCCATTATGTAAATACAAATATCTGCAATTATTAAAATTACTTAAAACATGTATACATTAAAATATGTTTATATAATAAGTATAGTATACTCATTATTCTTTGTAGTAATATTAAATAATTTTGAATAAACTATATTAGATAAACCATATATTAAACCACACATGGGCCATTATTTAAACACAATGCATATTTTTAAATGTACAATCTTACCATGAATAAAATATCTAGATTGTATTGGTGTCCAAGGGTCGTCTCCAAATACGAGGAAGGAAGCCGTCCTCGAAGCCATAGAATACGAGCACACCATACACATCTGCTGTGCATTAGAACTACAAAACAATAAAACTCGCAAAATTAAACTATAGTTAAGCATTATATAATAGTGTAATTTGTTACATAACTTTTTGATTGTAGCTTCTCGAACTTCCAAACCATTCAACGGAAAAAATATTGTCTAACGTTATATTCAATTTTCCTGCACACAGGTCATTTTTAATTGTACACAAGAGTAAAATGAGAGCGAATTGGGATAATACGCAAAAATAAATAGTTATGTTTATTTATTATGTTTGTGAAAAGTAAAATATTTGAATTAACTGAAATAAAAATTGTGATTTATTTTGAATATTTACAAGTCATACTATTTATATTATTAATATCACTTTGCGTAGAGTAGTTAGACATTTTAGGCTTACAGATCTATTCTAGTTACATGTACAATAAAGAAAATAATACATTTCAGGTGTTATATTAAATATTTAAATCCCATAAAATTACCATAATTAACTTCCATAAGATTATTAACATTTAATCTAATCCAAAACAACTTAATTCATAAGGACACTCAATACAAAAACTTATTTGGTATTCTTACTTTTAAGTATTTTTCACAAATATATACAAAACGTGTGATTCAATTTTCTCATAGCAGAAAAATTTGTACTATTTGAAGAAGAAAGAAAAGATTCCTTCTCGTCCAGAATTAAAAGCAAACAACAATATGCTTCGAGTGAATAAAAACGGTAAAAAAGCAAAATAATCCAAAAATATCCGTCTAACTCGTCCAAATGTACATCTTAACAAATATGTTCTAATCACAGTGCTCTCATACAAGACTACTCTAGCCTACGTGTAAAATTTCCATAAATAATCATTAAAATTGTACAAACACTTATATAGAACATTTTACATATACCTTTTGATTTTTTAACAAACACTCTCATTCACTCGATCAAAAATATCATTTACTTAATAGCAAAATACTTTGTGCAGCATATAAAACTTAATAAGAACTTCATTTTCCCTTATTTACAAAATTCACTGGGGCTCTACACAAACTATACTAGTACGCAATAAATAAATTCATATTGTTAATCTTAAATATAAAACAACATAAAAAGTTAAAAAAAATGTTTGTAACACTTTAAATAAACTGTAAACCGTTTATGTAGCACCCCGCTATGAGCAAGACATACGAAGACGAGAAAAAAATACCCAAGAATTTATTTATAAGATTTGAATGCATAATATTAAAAATTTACTCATTTGATGATAATGTTTTAGATATAAAGAAAAATAAATATATCACCATTGAGGACGGTTACCAGGCGTCACCTCACAGGCTCTCAAAGCTGTTGTGGAGAGAGCACCGCAAGGATCACTTTTGAGCTATCTGAAAATTAAAAATAATTTTCAAGTTGAGTCCGGTCGGATTCGAAATCTAGGCGGTTGGAAGCAAAACTAGCTACAATGGCATTCAGCCTCACGAGTATGAACTTTAAAAAAATGTACGTAACACTAAAGCATCTGTTAGTCATACAAACCTATCTTCTGAAACACTAATTTAGAATTTTACTGCATGTTTACTCTTAAAAAGATGAGATCAATTTATCGTATCAATATACATGCACGTGTACAAATTATTAAAATATTTCCATAGATGGAGTACAAATGTAGCATTTAACTACAATGGGATTTAAAGATTTAAATCAGACTTTCAATAATACAGTTGCAATATATTTTTTCGCGATCGCCCAGAAAATGAGCTTTTTCTGATCACTATTTAGACCGGAAAGTTCTTCTTTGCTGAGCTAGCTCGGAAAGTTGTTTATAAGGGATCGGAAAGTACCGATCCCGGGACCGGTAAATATAATGTTTCCATGGAGATCAGTTGTTTATTTATATCTTATTTGCTCGCATTAAAAAATAAAATAATACTTTTTTATTCTTTTTTCAGGATCGCAAAAAAAAATATTGTACCCAACATGACCTGAAAGTGTCTATACTGGGCTCACAAGCTTCCAAAGCTCGCCTACGGCTCGCTCTGGAATATGCTTGCTCACCCAGTAAAGTATCACTTTCAGGTCTTGTTACGTAAATTACTATTAAAAAGATTTTGATGAAGATACAATATTGGCAAAACTTTTTTAATAATATTTTTAAACATTATTGAACGTATAAAATTCTTATGAATGCCAAAAATATGTAAAAAATTTAAGAGTTGTTCTATGTCCAACGCATGTTTTAGAAATGGTAAATGTATCGTTAAATTCTAAATAGGTAAATAAATAGCCAAAAATAGATCTAATTTTGCGAATTAAGTATTATGTAGGTAAATGATTAAAATATTTTGGCGCATACTCTAGACCAGGGAGGCCCAACCTTCAGACCTTTATGTCCGGGCCGCGGTAATTTTTCAAAAGATAAGTTTTGATTAATATTCAAAACTACAATTATTTAAAAATCAACTTGTTCAAAAGAATTTTCCTCATTTTCCATGCTGAAATAATTTGTGGAAAACTTTATTGAGCTACAATTTCTTTAATGAAGAACATATTAATTCGATTTTGCAACTCAATTTAATGATTTTAAAAATAATTCACAAATATTTCAGCTTTTCCAAAATCCTTTTTGAGGTTGTTGACGAGAATTTGTAATGGGGTATTCTAATGATTTTTTTTTTCTGAAACATCCATAAATTTAAAATAAAAATGTGAAATTTTGAATTTTTTTTACGCCAGATAAAAAATTTTAAATTATGTTTAAAAATATGAATTATAAAACGTCCATTCGTTTCTTGACGTAGAAAACTGAAATCAGCGGTGCGTAGTCGTACATGAAAACACTGACAGCTATCAGTTGTACCGTAAACTATTTGCGCTCAATACGACCGTTAATAATAATAAATTGTCTATATAATTAAGTTAAATTTAATGTAAAACTTGTAGAAGCTCTAAACAACAAACAAACCCATCAAAACTAGGAACAACCACAAAGATCAGCTGACAAAGCATCAACGGCGGGCGCACTGCTTCTTCTGACATTACATGCGTCATACAACGAATGAACGTCATATATCACGTATAATCTTTTTCTTGCTAAATATAAAAAAAAAACATGGAAAATCATATTAAATAAAACAATTTTGAGTTTATTTATTTGGACATTTTTCTGCATCAGCATAATTAATAACATTATAATGTATTTTCTTTTAAATTTTACTACATTATAAAATCCCATTAGAATTACTCGATCTTCAAGCTAATGATGTGTTAAAGTTCCTTTGAACAATAATGAAACACTCTGAATAGAAAATAAAAAATTTCGCCGCTAAAAATGTATCATTTTTCGTATTACGCATATTATATATTTTAGTTTATTTACATTTATAATCCAACAGGATTTCCTATAAAAATTAATATCCGGTCCGCCATGTATTATAACATTTCGTATGTGGCCCGTTTCTCTAAAAGGTTAGGGATCCCTGCTCTAGACCTCAGACTCAAGAGTCGTAAATGTTTAGCAAGAATGTAATCAAAATGGATAATATTAATAAAAAAAGAAACTGTGGCAGTCATTGTTTCGTACAAAACCTTTTTTGTAGAATAATTTTAACGGTGCGATTCTGAAATTTTCTATACCACCATAGAACTGTAACTCTCAACAAAAGCGCATCATTTTTAATGTAAAACGATAATAAATGTATTAATAAACAAAAATTGTTGTGATTTTGTTCGCTTTTACATTTCTATAGCGTTATAGAAAATTACAGAATCGCACTATAAAACATAAAAATTACTCAGATATCTTTGAATTTAAATGCTTTAATTGAATACATTGGTCAATCAAAAAAGTTCTACATATATGCACTCCGATGCACTGATTTATAATTTTAAAAATATAGGGTGAGATTCAGTGGGTTGTATTAGCGTGTTTTAAGCTAAAACAATCCTTTGTCAAAAATATTTTGGCAACTTTGTAATACCTGTCAGAAAAAAGTGAGAGACAAAAGGATCAAATAAAGAAAAAAATATTATTAACAAAAGTAAGAAAAAAAAAAACAAATGTCAAAACTGATCAAAACGGGGGTTGAAATATTTTAAAATTCATTAACATTCAGGTATGAAATATTTGACACATTTCTAACCTAATTTTGCAATAATGAGTTTCCTTTTACACCTTCTATTCACAATAATACTTCCTCATTTGACTAAAGGATATCTGTATTACTTTTCCCTGTGGTAAAATTTCTAAATCACAATTGAATCTCATTGATACATGTGGAAAATATTACAATGTTGCCATATACTTAATACAAGATTTAATACAGACCTCAATACAACTCACTGAATTCCACCCATTGAATTCAAGTGTTTCAAAGTTATATGTTAATATGGATTTTTAAAAATTTTAAATTGTAGATTCGATCTTAAAAGTGGAAACTATTTATTTTTCAATCACTGGGATACATTTTACAAATAAATTCTTGGTTAAATCTCTCTCATCTTTCTTACCGCAGTAGATATCCATACCTACATATACACGTACACAGCCGTTATAAATATACAAAAATAAACCTTCAATCTTCTCCTAACCCGTAGATTATCTCCTCATGGTGCCGTTGAGAGGCTGCATGAGGCTGCCGTTGATGTAGTTGTACGTGGTGTAGATTGTGTTCTGCTGGGCTCGCTGAATCGCCGCGGGATCTTGGTATTGTGTTTGCGCCATGTTCATCACACCCATCTGCATCGGAATCTGCGTTGTGTTGTTTATAAACCCTGGACTGTTGGTGATATAACTTGTAACCGGCCCGGGGGATTGCTGGGCGGCCATACGATAACCATTTAAGTTATACTGAGCCATTAGATTTGGATTTATTGTAACATTAGGACTGACACGACTCGAAGTTGACTGCATGTGTTGAACCGACATGTTAGTGCTGTTTCGGCCGCTCCTACCTAAGTTTTGACCTATCGGAGGCGTAACGGCTCCACTCAAAGGATTAACATTCATGTTCGCTTGATAGTATTTGTGGTAATTCGCTAACGTCACCTGGCTTTGCAAGTTCGCTGGAATGGCGGACGGGGGCGTGGTCAAATTCCTCGTGGTCTGGTTGGGCAGAATCTGATGCGGGGGCGGCGTCATCGTCGCGTGCGGATGGTGCGTCGGTGGCGGAGTCAAGTTCATGGCGACTGGAGGCGGAGTCATCGTGTTGCAAGGAGCTGGAGGTACCATATCCAGCCCATTAGTCAGTTGTTGAAGCTTAGCTAAACTGCAACTGGAATTACCGTTAGCGGAGTTCTGGTTGGTGACCTGGGGCGTCGGGGTCGGTGTGGGAGTCGGCACTGGACCTGGCGTTGGCACTGGAGTGTGGCTATGAGGATGAGCCGTCGCCTGGATGTAGAAATTACCGGTAGTAGACACCGCACAAGCTGGAGAAGGACCTAAACGTTGGTGGAGAGCACCTACTGTGCTTTGATGGGCCCCCATGCGTTGTTGAATGACTGTCGTCATTGGAACTCCAACATAAGTCGAACCTGCTTGCGCTGAGAACGCCTGAGATGCTCCCGTCATTTGTGGAACGGGTATATAGTTTGCTTGCGTGATAACCGCGTGGTGATGATGATTATGATGCATAGGAGACGGCGGTAGTTGATGATGCCCGTAACTTTGCTGCATCATTTGATGTTGTAAGTGTAAATGTTGTTGATTGTGATGCTGCATCGTAGCCTGGCTTTGTAATTGATTTTGTGACGGACTCTGTTGCATTGAATGCTGATGAGGCAATATGGCAGGCGGTGTGGTTCTTTGTCTTTGTTGTTGCTGTTGTTGACTACTTTGCTGCCCTGAACTTGTAGGAGGAGTAGATCTCACAGATTTACTCGCAGGTGTTCGACTTTTGTGTTGATGTACTTGTCTTTTAGAAGAACTCGATTGTTGTTGCGGCGGTTGGGGTTGTTGAAGAACCTGCACTTGTTGTTGTTGTTGTTGTTGCTGCTGTTGTTGTTGGACTTGTACTTGAGCTGTTTGTTGTACTTGTTGGGGTTGATTTTGCGCTTGTTGTTGATGATTAATAACCATATGATTTTGCTGTTGTATGTTTATATGTTGAGGACTGCTTGCGGGTATATTAACATTCTGATGGACGTGCATGTTCTGTATATTATGCTGCACAGTACAATCATAACTTGGTTGTTGTTGTTGTTGTTGCTGTTGTTGTTGATTCTGACTTTGTTGTGTGGGCTGTGAGTGTACTGGTATAACCGACGGCGGTCTTACCGGTTCTACTGAATTCTGCGACGCCATGTCGCTGGATATACTCGTAGGAGATTCTAAGGAGGGTAGCTGGCTCACATCTAAGTCGCATTGACTATAATGGAGACTATGGACAGAATTTGTTGTTGAATCAGGAGTATAGACTCCCATGGAAGGAATTTCAGGCGCGGAAGGTGTAGGGGGAGTATGTTTGACTGATGTTGAATTGATGGGAGTGTTAGGTTGTTGTAGGTTGTCGATAGGATCAAGTTTAGGAGTTGTTTCGTTATTGGAGAGTTCTGTTTCGGATTTTTTCGGCTTTTCTTCTTCTAGTTTTGGTGTTTGAACAACAGTAGCAACCGGTTGTTGTTGATGATGTTGAGGCAGATTAATTTCTGGAAGTTTCTGTACTACTTCAATTGGCTTACAAGTTTCCGGAATTATTTTAATTTCTTTTGAACTTGGAGGCGATTTCTTAATTTCTCTCTCAATTTTCCTTTCTTCTTTCGCCTTCGGCGATTTATTCTCTTTAGGAGATCTTTCTTTATTACCCTGATTGTTTTTAACTTCATGTCTTATTTGTTTTGAAGTACTACACTTATCTATTTCGTGTTTTCTCATCACATCTAAAGGCATATGAAGAGGTAAAGTATAGTTTGAGTATTCTTGCTTCCCTGGGTCAAAATATATGCCTTTATTCCATGTAAGTTTTGGATCCCAAGGCCATTGGCCATTATATTGTGGCTGGGTGTGGTAGTTCGGCAAAGCCATTGGATATTCTTGTTTGGCGATTAAGTTTTCTTGTTCTATGTATTCGGTAGGTTTGACTGGTTCTTGTTTCTCTTCCTTATGTGGTTTCTTAATTTCTGGTGATTTCTCATGCATTTTTTCCTGTTTCTTATTTATTTTTGGTTGTTCCTTTTCTTTTGGTTTTAATTCCTGTTGAATTTCAGGCTCTTTTACTATTTGTTGTTTTTCTATTTCTTGTTTTTCAACCACTTGAGGAATATCTTTGACTTCTTTCAGGTCTTTAATTTCTGGTTTCGGTTTTTCTTCAATTTTCGGAATAAGAGGTTCATTTTTAAGCATGTCAAATTCAGCATTTTGTTTGGCAATTTCCATGATTTCTTTTCGCGAAATGATTTTGATTTTGTGACCGTCTATTTCTGTTTCAGATTCGGATGTGGTTGAATCGTGAGGCGAAAGAGGTTTGAGAATATTTTCTATTGGAATTATGGTTTCTTTTTCTTCTGGTTCTGGCTTATTTTCAATCGGTTCTTCATTAAGTACAGGTTTTTCAGCCGGTATTTCAATTTCTTTCTTTTCTTCAATAGAAGTAACGATTTCTTTTTCTTCTATAACTGCTGGAGTTTCATGTACTTTTGGTGATTCTTCAACATCTTTAGATACTTCTATTTCTTGATCTTTCACTGGTGAAGATTCTTTTTCTTTAGCTGGTTCTTTATTGTTGTTAGTTACCAATTCCACTTTAGAAGGATTGAAATCTTCTGCTTCCATTTCATCGTCAGCTTCTGCACAGGAATCTTCTTCACTCGAATGTGCTGTTTCCGGTTTACTAAGTGGAGACTTGACTTCTTCTTCCTTGGAAACTTCTACTTTTTGTTCAATTTCTTTCGGAATTTCAACCGGTTCTTCTTTCTTTTCCACTTTTTCTTTTTCTTCCGGCTTGATTTCTTCTTCTTTCTTAGGTAGGAGTTTTTCAAGAGTGAGTTGCTTCTTGTCCTGAACAACTGTTCTTCTTGAACGTCCTTTAACCCAGCCGCGTTTCTTGCGAACTCTTCTTTCTACAGTTTTCTTAGGAAGCTGGACGGTAGTAGTGGATTCTACTTGTTCAGCAGGTTCTGGAGGTTTTGGTGCGGGTTCTGGTTCAACTATGGGTTCTGGCTCAGTGCTTTCTTCAGTTTCTGTTGGTTTGAGACGTTTTTCTCGACGTTGAGACCACCTCTCGCTTTGTTTATTCTTCGGAGTTATTATTCTTCGAGATCTGTTCAAGACTGCTGTTTCTGGAACAGGTATGTCAGACTCTACTTCAGATTTTTGTTGTTGTTTGGTATCTTTGCGTTTATTTCGCGGTGTTTCCTCCTTTGGTTCAGGCTTTTTGATTTCTGGTTTTTCAACAACTTTAGGTTTAGGTTTAAGTTTGTTGTTTTTCACTGTGATGTCTTGTTTGGTCTTCTTCTTTTCGTTTTCAGTATCTTTATCACTGGTATTCACGCCGGAATCAGTACGTTTGCGCTTAGGAGTGTCGGAATGAGTTCTGACTTTAGTGTCAAACTCGTTGTATTTGCTAGGACGCGTTCTTCTTCTTCCAGAAGATGTGACTTCAATCGTTGGATTGTCTTCGACATCTGCATGAGCAGAAGTGTCTTCTTTCGGCGTTTTGGGAGTTGCTGTCCTACGTTTTCTGCCTTTTTTGATGACTTTAACTCCTTGTTGGACTTCCAGGACAACTTTTTGTGGTTGAGGTTCAACAATTTTCTCTTTCTTTTCAGCTTCGCCGATTTGTTCATCAGAACTCGTCTTCTCTTCAACTCTAAACGGATTAACTGTTGGTGTGAGCAAAGGTGTCCATCTCAAACATTCAGGGTCGATGTTTATCCTTGTTTTGGACTTAGCGATTCTTTCAGCATGTGCGTCTACTTTCTTCCAGTCGACACAAAGTCGCAATTTAGGCCCGTTTTCTGTATGAACGTATCGGATAAAGTTCAGGAGTTGTAAAGCGGTTGTGATGTCGTGGCAGTACATTCCGGTTTCTCTGCTGATGTCTGTGAGGCTGACCATGTCAGATCTATGGGCGTGAAGATATTCGAGAACTATGGATTTCCAGTAAGCGTAATAAGAGACGCGGCCTAGATCGGATAAAGGTTTTTCTGGGGTGCCCGGTTGGCCTTCTTCTCTTGATAATAAATAACCTGCAAGAATAAATATTCCTGTATAAGAAATTTGTTGTTTGAGAATTGTACTTAATATATTTTCTATGTTAAAGGAACATGTTTTACAATTCGGTAATACCGCGTATAAAAGGGTAATTATGTTCCCAAAAAATCTAGTGTTGTGCAGTATTAAGAATCAATGCAAAGCTAAAACGCCAAGAGATGATTGCAGACTTAGCACGTTTCCTCTCCAGGTTGGTTGAAAAAATACGATATAATTACTATATTATTGCCGAAAATATTAAATATGTTAATATATCAATATATGTATGTATAAAAAATATAGGGTGGAAAAACAATTAAAACTAAAAGTTTATACTTTTAATAAATTAAAATTATGATAATTTAATATAATGACATTTCGTCAAAAATATTCTTGGCATACACAATCGCTATTGATAAAACTATGGGAAAACAGTTTTTCGTTGCCCAAAAGTGGCATATTAATTTTAGACAATAATGCTTCAAAAAAATATTGTATAAAATTAAATTCTGCATCTAATTCAATAATTAATTACAGTTTATTTTTAACATTTCGTAACGGAGAAAATTTAATTTAAAATTTCTAAAAGTTACTTCTTTATAGTGTTAGCCATTGTATTGAAATAAAATTATATACAAATGTAATGACACTTCACCTGTTTGAAATTATAAAATATAATTTGTGTCAAAATAATACAACTTAATAATTTTCTTCGTGTGAATAATTGTCCTTTTTCAATAATGATGATTTAAAAAGAGTTTCTGACAAGCAAGAAACATACATATGTCACAATGTGACAGATACGTTTCTGACAAGTAACATGATTATTAAAAATAGGCTGTCCCAAATTGAACGCCAGATTTAAATTTGGCCATTTTTTTTACAGATGTCATGTATGACAACAAGTGAAAGTTTTGCTGAGACAGTTCGCAAACTCGGTTCAATTTTTGGTCGGCGAAAAACAAAGAAGTAAGCAAATTGACTATCAAATACACAAAAAACAAAACTGACAACTACCAAACAACGCTGTCTAAAACGGAATGTAAACAAGTTCCCCTTGCCCCGCAAGACATACGTAACGAAAAATTGTGATATCTCTTTCATACAGAGAAACTGTATGTCGAGACTCGTTCGCAGCGGAAGGTAAACACGTATGGCGGGAGAAAAATTATTTATTTTTCTCCAATTTTTTTCTCAAAAAAGAACAAGAATTATGCAAAATAAAAAAATAAGGAAAACTTTAGTTTAAAATTACTATAACATAAAAATTTTTCAAAAAGAGCAAGACTACCCTATTGCTTTGGCCTATAAACCGGTTCATAAGTTAGAAAAATATAAAATAAACTTACTGAAATGTATGAGAAACCTCCCATATCCTTGTCTTTGGTACTGCGGCATTGTCATGATACACGACACGTTATATTTCTGTTGACAGTGTTTTTCTTTTGAAAAATATCCTACAAGATGGCACCCTTTCTTATCATTTTTCGTTAACACATAAAACAAAAACGGCTCCACATCATAATACAAAGTCTTATGGTCCAGAAACAATTTCGCCAGAAGACACAAATTCTGACAATAAATCTTATTCACATTTCCATCCACTTCAAACACAGAAACATCCCCACATCTATAGATTTCCGTCGCTGGGGGGTGTCTCCAAGTACACTTATCTTGGTGCCTTTCCAAAACGGCCTTACTCTTCGTATACTTCAAGCAAAACTCACAAAGAAAGAGTTTCGGTAGCCTGGCGTATTCTTGAGGAAACGGACTTGAATACCAAGTTTCTATTTCGTATTTTCCGAATTCTATGGCGGCTGGACAGCGGGCTTGGAGGGCCATAGCCTGTGAAGGAGATGTCAGGACCCCTACTGCACCAACTGCACCAGGAAGTACGGTCTCGCTGTTCGGGATGGCCACAGGAGTAGCGCTGTTGGCCCGGTCGCGAGTTTCCCGGAAGAAGTCGACATCTTTTTGCGTAACGCCGGGAGGTAATGTTGTCCGAGATTCTGGAACATAAAAAGAAATATTAAATACGTGTAAAGACATGCAGTAAGACTTGACTACAATTGAAGGTATATTGTAAATTATTTTTTTTTTAAGTCAAGTATTGTTAACTAATGAACACAGAATTTTAATGTTTGTTCACCGAAACATATTAAGAAATTAATATATATTTTTTTTTTCGAAACCATACATCTAAAATATTTTATGTATATATTTATTTAAAATTTGAATTTAAATTCATTAAATATTAATAATTTCAGTCTATAGTCCATGTATAAAGAGGAACAAATTCAAACTTTTGTTAGTACGACCTTTACTTTGATTGGTTACAATACAATATTGTATTCTGAAATGGGGTAATACAAAACAAAAAAAAAATATTGATTTTTTTTCATAAATGAAAAATTTACCTAATATTATGCATATTATACCGGATGTCTATTTGGAATCTGTTATATTTTTCATTTTTCTGTATTTACTGACCTAATTTTAGAGAAAAGTTTTAAATAAAAAGTTGTTCAGAATTAAAAACTACACAATAGGAGACTAAAATTAATCACAATTTCTTTTTGTTTTACGAAAAAACACGCAAATTAAAATTCGCAATTTACAGCATTTTATTTCAGAGTGCCATTCAATTACTGATGTCTTATTTGTTTTTATTTTATTGTGATTAATTTTAGTCTCATATTGTGTAGTTTTTAATTATGAGCAACTTTCTTATTTACAACTTCTCTCTAAAATTAAACTACAGCAAAATGAAAAAAAAAACATTGTATTCTCTATATAACGGATTCCAAGTAGACACCCGGTATATATTCATTAAAAAAAATTTAATATTATAATAATTTTCATTCATGTTTTTCTTTATATACATTCTGAGTCTGATTTTGCGACGTCATTTGAAACTGTATATGAACTTTAAAAAAATATTTCTGGAAAGCTATAAACTTATGTGACATTGAATTATATATTTTTGTAAGTAGTCTTAAGGGTACTTTAGAAAAAAATTAACTTTGACAAAGCTTATTTTCCAATGTATTTTTGATACGTAACCATGGTTACAATGTGGTAACAACGTTTTATGCAACCGATCCTAGTATAGCTACTACATAAATGACAGCTAACTCGTCCGCCATTTTGGAACCCACTTCAATCGTTAGATTTCAGTGTTAAGGCTGGTTTATGTAAGCTATAAACTTAAGAATTTACCTTAGCATTGGGACTTGGGACTTTGCATTAATAATTCAAGTATAGACAAATGCGTGCTGCTATAAACCTTAAACTTAGCATTATGCCGTAACCCTAGAATATGGCAATTTTTCTTTCTGGCGATATTTACGACAGTCAATTGATATGTCATCATTTTGTTATTTTTGAATATTTGACAAAAAATAAATGTCATTGAAACAAGATGTCCCAACTAGTAAATTAATTGAACAATGTAGATATATTTATGACAAAAAAGACGTGTCGATTTTTCAAAAAGTGACATTATCGGCCTGATCTTATTGGCTTGCCCTAAGAAGTACATGAACCGGACAGCGTAATGTAAAGTTTAATGCAAAGTCATAAAGCTAATGCTAAGGTAAATGCATAAGTTTACAGCTTATATAAACCAGCCTTTACAGTATTATTAATAATAGAAATTATCCACAATGACAGATTGTTCTTCTTATGATTATAATTTTTACAGGTAAATATTTTAATTTGTTTTGTACTGAATAAAATTTTCTCGTTATTTTTCTATTAATGATTTTTTCGGCAATGATTAAACCGGGCATTAGCTGTTTTGCTATAATCACTTTTAACAAATTATTTCCAAAGTAAAATACAGCTATATAACATAATTGTAACTGAAAGTTTAATAATTTAAAATTATTGTAATATTCTTTCTAGTTTTTATGCTGTTAAAATTAGACTTTTGTATTTATTCCCCCAAATTTAAACAGAGAACAGACGATCAAAAATTCATTAAGAAGCAAAATTAAAAAGTTTATGAAGGATTCATAGATTACAAAAGGGGAATAATCTTGTTTTACTTTCAATAACTGTTTATTAAACAACACATAATTTCTTGTTTTTCTTTACTTCCAAAATGTAACTATCACTACTAATGCTGTCTTGGTCACATAAGAAATTTAAGTTAGCGATACAAATATGAAAGTAAATTAATGATTGTGTATTTACAATTTTAAAGTAACACATTATCTGTTGAAATTGAAATCTCGTTACTAAAGTATTTTAATAATAAGGATGAATAAAAATTTCTTTAAATACTAGTGTCTAAAAGTAAATAAACACCCATACCAGCCAACAAAATTTATTGAAATATAAATATTAAATGCCACCTTTATAATTCAAAAAGACTTTAAAGGTAGGTGTGACAAAAAAAAATGTATGCCTCTCAAGAGTAAAGACATTTTATCTATTCGCAGAAATTATATGTCTGCTTAACTTTTCGCTTGTGGATAAAACGTCTTTACTCATTTGTATCAAAGTATTATTACTTTAGAATTTAATATATTTATGATCGTTTAAAACAACTATAATATTAAATGTGATAAAAATTATAACAATTTTGTAGAACAGTTATTTATAAAAAAAAATCTATGTTCATTAGTTTAAAATAAATTATGAAAACCATTAAATAATAAAAAAATTTGAATAAAATTTAAGTGATACATTTTTTTTAAATGTTTCTTTATTATTGCAGTGTTTGTTGTTCTAGTTTAAGGTGTTATAACCGAGGTACTTTACTGTTATAGGATCAACCAAAACCAATAAAAAGCTAGGGGTAACCGGTGTGTGATAGTAACTAAGCTATTCATGCATCTTGCCTCTGTTCGTTATTGAGTTACTGACAACTACCGTTGGGTTATAGTGTCTGTACGTCTGTATGAAATGGAACAGAAGCAGTGATATACCCTTGAAGGAGCCAGCCAACCAGCAATCAGACAGTATGAGTACATTACGTACGTGTTTAGGTGCAAGCAAGGATCTATAATAGAAAGAAGGCCTAGTGCAATGCACTAGTGTTATGTGCCAGGTTTACGGGGGCTACCACACACCATCACATGCCGAACCGGGTCGCAACTTAGCATAACGCCGAGGCTTAAAGAAGATGAGGTAATGACACTAAAATAAAAATTATCCGTTTTAGAATAATGAAATAGTTTTATATATGTTAAATATTTATTTATAAATATAGTCGACATGGAATTTCATATTCTAAAGAAAATTTTATAGAAAAATTTATAACCACAATCTTTCGCCGTATGTCCATTGCTGTGTGTCCAACTAAATAAATATAATCTCAGTTTATTACCCATTTCTGAAGGTGCAACCTGCTTTTTTTTCGTACATTTCCGTAATAACATGAACTTGCTAGGATACTTACTAGGCGATACCATACTAGGTCATGTAAAGTTTGTGGCACAAATTTATTTTATATTTTATGGGTCGCGATCACTTTTTTATTTCTTTTTATGAATCTTGAGTAATAATAAAACTAAAAACATATTTTTGTATTTCAACAAACTGACTATTAATGAAAATATATCTTACGAAATATGTATTCTTTTTAAAAATCGGTTGAATTCGTGATATCAAACACATCGCACGTAAACCATCCTTTTTTTAATTTGCATCCACTTTTGTATTTGGTTGTTACCGGGTTGCTTGTTTATTAGTTTGAATGTTTGGCGTCACAATTCTTATCGCGTTTAACCTGTTTCTTTTGAAAAATTGTTAAGTTTAAGGTTTTCCTAAACCAATATTCACAGCGAGAGCAAAACTTTCGCTTTTCCAAATGGACCTTTTACATCAAAAGAGAGAGAAAGACAAAAATGACATATATGTGGTGCATAGTACGTTGTTTGCGCATAGAGGAGAAGAGATACATTTCCAATAAGATTTAAAACGGCGGAAAGTAAAAATTTAACTATATTTAAATAAATTCACGCATTTGACATTACAGAGTATTATTTTCTAAAATATTTACTTTTATCAAAAAATTCAATATTTGCAAAACCCGAATTTACAAAACGAAATAAAGACAGATAATTGCGTAGTTGCCAGTTGCTACTAAGACAGTTACAAACAAGAATAAAATCATTGTTTTTTTTTTTTTAATAAATATTCCAAATTTCTAAAAATGTACCGAATCTTGAAGAATATTTGGGCGAAAGTAATAAAAAAGAATATATTGAAATATTTCTAAGGATCATTTTTCATTTTTATATTGTAAACATATTAAAGCAGTAATTAGCGAAAACTCTTATGATTTAATCCAAACCGTAGATAATTTAAAGAAACGTAACATAAAAATGAAAGGGAGAGGTAATTTCCTTTGTACGAAGATGAAAATATTAACATTGATCTATAACAAGAGGTCGCTTACATAAAAAATCGGAGAAATATCTTAGCATACATTCGAAATAAAAATTTAAATGAGAAAAAACGATGTTGAAATTGCCAAAGCTGATAATTTATTAAATACTTGCGAATGTTGCTTTGGCAGTGAAACTATAACTTGTGAAAAAGGGCACAATATTTGTCTGGATTGTATGAATAGAGGATACGAAGCTATGATAGAACAAGGGAAGTAGAACTTTTCTTGTCCAACCAATTGCGATAAATTTTTCAATGTATTTGATTTAGAGAGCATATTGCCCCCAAAAGTATTTTGAAACGTCTGCCAAGCGAGGCAACTGAAAGAAGTAAAAGCAGCAGCTTTGGAAAACCTAGAATGCTGCCCTCACTGCAATTTTGCAGCAATTGGTGAACCCGAGAATCGAGTTTTCAACTGCTTGAACCCAGAATGTTTGAAGGAAACCTGCAGATTGTGTCAACAGCCCGCTCATGTTCCTCTGTGCTGCGATGAAGTCAAACAGCCAGAAGAAATTAAAATAAGAACGTACTTGGAGGATAAAATGACAGATATTCTTGTCCGAACATGTTACAAATGCAACACAAAATTTCTTAAAGAGGAAGGTTGTAACAAAATGAAATGTCCATGTGTAGCCGTAATGTGTTATGTCAGCAACCACCCGTAAAATATTATTCTAAACCTGGCATTATGTTCATTACAAATGCTAACAAAAAACTGACGCTTTGATGTGGATACACACGTGAATTTCGTTGCCGTAATAAACGCTAAATTGTCGATATCGCCACCGCTGCAA
This sequence comes from Ophonus ardosiacus, assembly GCA_943142095.1. Lineage (NCBI taxonomy): Eukaryota > Metazoa > Arthropoda > Insecta > Coleoptera > Carabidae > Ophonus > Ophonus ardosiacus. Next base: position 18,324,668 of record OW964825.1, on the reverse strand, counting down.
ATCTTTCGCGCTTGTTTGAGAGAGCCATTTATTATTTATTGACACAAATGTGTAGCTGAAAACATACCAGTTTGTTTACTTAAGTAGGAAAAATTTTGTCGTTCAAATGGTGTACATTTTCACAGAGACAAATTTAGAGGCGCTCTACGAAGTTGGTTTCTACTCTCTCTAACAATCTTTATCGATTTGTGCAATGTTCTGACAGATTTCTTTTTTCAGTTCTTCTAGTGTGCCGGACTTGTTTTCATATGCACGTTACATTACCCCACAGAAAGAAATAACACAATGATGTCAGACGTTTCTGTGACGGGAACACAGCGCTCGCCCGAGATCATTGTTATTTCTTCTTGAAATAACGTGCATAATGAAAACTAGTCTGGCACACTAGAAGAACTGAAAGGAGAAATTTGACAGCACATCGCAAAATCGACAAAGATTGTTAGAGAGACTAGAAACCATCTTTATAGAGCGCTTCCAAATTTGTCTTCGTGAAAATGTACACCATTTGAACGACAAAATTTTTCGTACTTGGCATGTTTTCACGTACACATTTTTGTGAATAAATTATTTTTTCCACTCAAAAATAGCAGAGTAGTTTATTTCAAAAACACCAATTTGTCCCCTATACTTACGAATTTAATTTTTTATTTATGATTTTATGCGTTAATTTATACTTTCATGAAATTTAATGAAATTAACACATTTATAAATTCTGAAAAATATTCTGTAACAAAATTAGTATAATCTTTATCAAATAACGTATTTGAAGAACTGAGAAATTTATTTATAACAAATGCGTCTTAGTTTTTTCATAATATGTTGAACATTTCTGATAAAATTAAGACATTTAAGCAAAACGCGATTTAATATAAATCTTCGTACAGCTATATAATAAAATAATCCAAGATGGCAGCATTCTTAACGCAAAAATCTATTAAAAAAAAATCAATGATATGAACTATGCAATCAGTGGTATGAACTATGATACAAACTATGAATCCCATAATATAATATTACGGACGTGTAATTTTTATGTAACTGTGGGTTTAAAAAAACAAATTAATTATGAAATGTAATTTTCATTCAGTATAAAATTTCATGAAACAAAAATGTTAAGAATTAAATAGATTTTGCTTATAAAATTTTAGGAATACCAATGCATTAGAAAAACACAAGCTAATATATTTTGAGTAGTGATCGCACTAAAATTACACCTTCATTCATCACAATAGCTTTAACTGTCCCTGGTAATCGCTTCTTAGAATACAAATATATCAAAATCGCAATGTATATGAATTATTCTATTGACACACCCAGCAATGGATAAAGGCGATGTAATATATTTTTATATTACAGATTTTAAAATTAGTCAACTATATTTTTATAATAAATGCTACTAAAAATTAAATAAAATTTAGTAAAATTTACGTTTTTGATCAAATTTAGGTATAAAGATTTATCTTCTTCAAGCCTCGGTGGTCAAAAAGAGAAGTAAAGAGAGTGTTGGGAGTAGGAAAGGTCAGGGATCGGGTAAGGAAAAAGGTACGGTGTCCCATCTTACCCGTCTGATTGTTGGACGGTTGTGGCACCAACAACGGATGGTTTGTCTGGGTGGCCTCGGCAATAAGATTTCTCTTTTTCATGCGCACGTCCTCTAACAACGAGCTAGTCAACCCCAAACCCAACCCTTCTCCTTTAAACAGCTTTCGCCGTTCGAACTCGTGCCGCTTGGAGTTCACAGCTGACTTTACCAAGCTCGACGGAGACATGATCTCTTCGTCCGAGCCCGAAGGCAGGAAGATCCCAGGACGCGGGAATTTGCGATCAGGAGGTTTGGAATGAACCGGTTGAGGAGCTATTCGTTTAGGGATTTTGGGAGGGATTGTTATGTTTGTGTGTTTGTTCACTATACTGGCGATACTGTTCTCAGGCATAAGTTTCTTCACAGATTTCGATGATTTTGTAGGTTCTTCTACTATTTTTTCAACTTTATCTACCTTTTCCACTTTTTCTGCCTTTTCAACTTTTTCTGTCTTTTCCACTTTTTCTGCCTTTTCCACTTTTTCTGCCTTTTCCACTTTTTCTACCTTTTCTACTTTTTCTACCTTTTCTACTTTTCCAAGCTTTTCCTTTTCAATGTTTTCGACCTTTTCCACTTTATTTATTTTTTCTACCTTTTCCTCTTTATCTACTGTTTCGACTTTCTCTTCCACAGTTTCTGCAAGTTTTTTAGCAGGTTCTTTTTCTTTTTCTGGGGGTTTATCAGCCGCCCTTTTCCTCCTATTCAAATTATAATTCGGTGCAGGTCCTGTCCTCGATCGGTTATGATCCTGCGTGGTAAATAAATGCGAAAGACCATCAAACAACCCTTTTAGCTGCCCTAATCCAGGTTTTTGTTTATCACAGTTATCTTCATAATTTGTAAATCCATTTGTAGTATTTTCTTTTGTTGTGCTAACAAAATCTTTCTTATTTGCTTCGGCAGCAGCAGCAGCGAAACCCCATACTTCGTCTTTAGTGTTTGTAAGAGAGCTTATACTACCAAAAGTAGTTTGTGGGGTCGTGCTGCTTGTGTATGTTGTAGAGATTTTTAAAGAAGATGAAGATGAATCTGAATCCGTGTCAGAACTGGAGGAATCATCTCCGGATGTTGTGGAACATTCCGAGCTGTCTGAACTTCCAGAAGAGTCTTTTTCTTCATCAGATTCCGACGAGCTGGAAGATTCTACTACAGGGGGAGGGGGAGGTTTTTTCGGGGGAAGTTTCTTACTTGCGGGCTTTTGAGGCTGCTTGCTTGGGGCTGATTTATTTGTAGATTTACTGCTTTCCTTTTTCGGAGGCTCTACCTTTTCTATTTTATCTACTTTTACTATTTTATCTACTTTTACTATTTTTTCCACTTTTTCGATTTTTTCTGCTTTCTCGATTTTTTCTGGTTTCTTCTCGATTTTTTCTGGTTTCTTCTCGATTTTTTCAGCTTTCTCGACTTTTTCAACTTTTTCAATTTTTTCTACTTTCTCAGTTTTTTCCACTTTGTTGTTTCTAACCCTGGCAGGGAGTTTGGGCGGTGGTTGATTGTTTTTGCTATTATTCTGTTTTTCTTTTTCTTGTTTTTTCTTCTTGTTCTTGTCGGCGAAGATGGCAGAGAGGCGGAAGAACTTCTGCTTCTCTTTGGAGATGCGATCGGAGTGATGGTCTAGGTCTTGTGCGGGTGGGTTAGGGTCGGGTGGTGGATTAGAGTGTGTAGGACGGGTGGTGAGGTGAGTAGTGGTCGAGGCTGTGGGAGGCGTACCCTCGTTATCGCTGGACTCGGGCTCGCTTTGCGCCACGACGCTTGGGGCAGGGACGCGGCTCTTGCGAGATGCTGCCTTCGATGACGCCGGCGTCGAGATGGGGGCATCCTTCTCCTTCACAGCCCTACGGAAAACACACATCGAAACACACATTAACTCACCATATGTAAAATTGATATGTAACATGTAACTCATAAGCTGCAGTAACGAATTACGTTAGTGGTATGTTCGTGAAAACTACAGTAAAATATTCGAGAAATCTGCACCTACGTGTCCAACATACAACCAACTAGTTATTTGCATATTTACTCCATTTTATATCTCATTTTCTATCTTTAATATACCCTATTAAGAAATATAGTCAACAGGATGATAAATAATTTTAAAGATTGAAGTTCTCTGACATTTTCATGATTTTCCCTGACGAAACTTCATTGTTTCTATAAGATAATACATATTTTATAATTATTCGGCTTATTTACAAATATTTTGATTTTATAATTTACCATGTATTTTCTAAATATGAAGTGTTGGCACAATTAAAAAAGGTGAAGAGTGAAAATAACTTTGGAGCCATTCAAATAATACGTATTTTATCAAAATTCTTTTATTTGGAGTATTTATTAAAAAAAATATCTCTTCGTGCAAAAAGAAACAAAACAAAAATAGTATTTTGTGTAACTAGTAGGAAAAGTACTACATTTCCAGATTACCGCAGTAACGATTTGCTATTGTAACTAACTATTAAATTGTAGTATTTCGACTGATCGTGAAAAAATATTTTCCCTGGTAATTAATAATTTTTTTTCCGCGATTCCCTGACATTCTATGACTGTAAGCCATCCTAAGCAATAATTAATATTAAAGAGAAGATACGAATTAAATGGAAATGGCAAATCAAGAGTCTTGGTCTTGAAAGTTTCAAGTATACATACACAATACAAAATTTTGCCATTTTCGAATATTCTAATTTCAAATATAAACCGAACATTATTAAAAAGTTTTTAGAATTATAAATTTGGGAATATTTTAAATTTTGAATAGATTCAGTCATTTCGTAAGTATTTTTATTTTACTTAAAGGGTATTATGGGCATTATTGGTGTTTACAGTAGATTGTAATTCTTGTATGAACGCAAATAGAATATTTTTCTAAAATAGTACGTAAAGAGTTTTACCGTATACTCCATAATACAATTTAAACATTATCATACGCCCAAAATGATGCATCATTTAAATCAGTGTTTCCCAACCTTCATTCCTCTAACGCCCTTTTTTGACTAGCGCCCCTTTTTGATACGCCCCCACACCTAGTTATTTTTTATTTTTATAGGTACCTATACCTAATGTGAATTCGACCAGGCAAAATTTATAAATTAAAATATATATTTCAACACAATTTTTAATTTACTTTACGAACATATACATAAAAATAAAGTTGTATTGTGTAATAAAAATGGTCATTATTATATGGTGCAAAATACAGATAATTATTGAATTAAAATAAATACAATAATGACTACCTTGAGCTTGATAGCTCATAATTATTTTGTTTATATCTGGATCTATTTTGGATAAAAAAAAGTCTTAAATCTCCTCGTGCAGTTATTTGAAATCTGTTACGATTTTTTTGTCAAGATCTGCACAACCCTAAACCTTAACAATAATTTTTAAAAAACTATATACGTATTTAGAGATCTACGTTCTCATTATCAGTATTTAAATAAATCGTTCGCCTCTCCAATATAAATAAAATAGTGAAGCTAACATTGCAAGTGTTTGTAGTCTGATTAAATAAAAATATGAAAAATATGATTCTCAATCAAAACTTTTCAGCCATACTGTAAAAAAAAGATAAAATGAAATGATCCGGCACTGAACGACACACACACGCGGCATTTTCTAAATATCCATTCATGCATTCACTTATGCGTATGTTTGACTAACGATTTTATTTACATTGACGTATACTAGATGAATTTTTTTCTCGCATTCTAATGATATAAACAACGTAACTCATTACAAAATATACAATTTGTTCTTTTAAACTATTTCAATATTATAATTAGTTTCACTACAATGCACCAAAATTATAATAGCTATTTAGTGGTTTACCAATTTAGTCAATAATATTTATTGAATACTAGATCTTTCAATAATTCAAGTTTTGCTAAACAGGTTAAAAATTATAAATTCAATATCTTGTGAGCTACAAAATTATTTAAATAAAGAAGAACGTTAAGTTATATTAATTTGAAATCTATTTGAAAATAAATAATTAGCAAGTGACAAAATCTAGAAGCTGAGAAAAAATGTGTAGTTAAAATATTCCAATTGTTAGAATAGCACGAAGGAAATATCACATAAAACAAAATATACAACACAATTTACTGAGCGATATTGACTTATGGAAGTGAATCATGTTATTTGCAGAAAAATAAAGATTCAAAGCATTAGAAATATAGTATTTAAGAAGAATTAAAATTATCACGATGCTTGATAGAATAAGAAAAATAGATTTAAGGGAAGAACTAAGAACGAAACCGATACTAAATTTTATTGAGGAAAAACAGAGTTGGTGTGGGTATCTTATAAGGATGAACAAGAGATTTGTGAAGGAAGTTTAAACAGCCAAAATAAAAGAAGGGAGGACGAGGATGGCCACTAGGAGACTGGCATGGGATCGTCGACAAAGAAAGAAATTACAGTAAAAGAAGCGAAAATTTGTACAAAAGACAAAAGATAGCGGAAAAAGTTTGTTCACGCACCATCAAAGAAATATCAATTTCAATTATGTGCTTGTTTTTTATCGAAAACAAAAACAGGATAAAAGTAGATCTTATTTAGAAACGAAATAAAATTGATAATATAGGAATATAAACATACTTTGTCTGAACAAACTTATGTAAATAAATGGGTTAGAATATTTTATGTAATATGAAGACAGGATGACACGACATACACATTCATATGTTTACTCGTTATTTTTGGAAGAATTTGTAACCAGCTTCTATCAATAAGTATAAAGATAAAAATATTTCAAAAGTATTAGGAAATATAAAGTGCATTTTAAGATAATTGCTAATTTTAAATAGTAAAAAACAAAGATATTGGAGAAAATTTTAACATAAAGCAAGCACCAAAATTCTAATATTATTTGGAATAAGTGTAAAAATATTACTCTTCAATTTTACAATAATAGCAATTTGTTATGTGTTAAGGTGTTTGATACAAACGTAAATTTTGTAATAAAATTGTTTAATTGGAAATGAATATTATGACGAGAATTACGATGGTCTACTCTCCACTCCATCACAAATTTCATTAAAAATTATACGTATATCTGTTTGGCACAGAGGTGGCCTTATTTTCCCCACCCGATTTTTTACACTAATAACACCCAGATTAACTATTTATATGTTTAGATGCAAAATGAAGGTGATTTTCGCACTAAACATGAAGATGCTTTAAGCGAAATATACTATTTTACGACGAACCACATAATAGTTATTTATGTAACAAGTGTGTAAAGTAGTACTTTTTTGATCAATGTTTGCGCATGAGACGAAACCGAAAGCGGATATTAGCACGAAATAAAAAGTTGCATACAATATTTTTCCTACAAACGAAATGTTAGTGCTAAATCTCATACTGAGTGTGAGTGTACAGGCATCTTCAATATTATATTGTGCAACTAGGGACGAAAGAGGCATTTTGCGACGAGTGTGGGTTGGCAGCCCGAGTGAAGCGAGGGTTGCCACCACACGAGTCGCGAAATGCTTTCGTCCCGTAGTGCACACGATATTTTTTTTCAATACCTACGCCGAAAATGCCACCTTGAGTGTCATACATCTTATTGCATCCCGCTACGTCATTACTTTGAGTCACTAGGGAAACAGACTCGTTCAGCTGAAAATGGCTACTTTCGTCCCTCAAAATAGGCACGAAAGGTGGCACTTTCGGCGCAGGTATTGAAAAAATATTAGTGTTAGTTGACAAATCGGAATGTGCATGTTGCCTAGCAACGTATTTACTTTTCACGCACTAGTGTTTGAAAAGTAATACTTTACACATTGTAGAGTGCGTAAACTATGTGCTTTACGCACGGTTGTTGGAAAAATATATTTTTCTACTTCCGTTTAAATTTAACAAGAATAAAATAATGATCATGTTAGAGTACTGTAAATAAGTGCACTAATGGGAAAGAATGTCATTTTGAATGTTAAAATTTAATTTCTAATGTATAATTAATTCAAAAGAAATATAACATTAGATTCATAATAAATATCTAATAAAGCCCAAGAAAACTTAAAAAAGCTCAATAAAACCCAAAAAAGCCCAATAAAAACCGTTGGGTCAGTTTAAAATAAATCCTGGGTGTCAACCCTGGTTTGGCAGTTTGGTAGGATCACAAAATTATGACAGTGTCAAACGACCTTTACATAAAAATTGAAACACTTTTCCACACTGAGTGCGGAAAATAATCGCTTCCTAATTCATATAATTATTAAAATAAAGATCTTTTCCAAACGGAATTAGGAAAATTACTTTCCATATACTTACTTTTTGGTTTCCCTAATCTTCTCCCTAACTTTCCCTTTTTTTCTAACTGTATTCCCCGCCGTCCTTTGATGATGCCCTAGGCAATGCTTACACCTCCAGGGGCACTTGGGTTTTCGTTCTGCGGGCGGGTCGAGGCAGCCCATGTGGTAGTTCCTATCGCAGCTGCAGCAGCAGAGCAGACACGTGGACACATCGGCGTTTCCGCACGCGTCACATGTACGACAGTCTTCGCAGAACCACCGGCCACCTTTTGCCAACAGCGCAGAGAGCTCTGGACCCGCTGAAGTGCAGCTGAGGTGGACACAGCACCCGCAGCCAGAGCAAGAGGACAGTTTTTCAAAAACGCCAGCACGGTTGGAGGACTCCGTACCCAGGCATTCTGAGCAAATTGGTAGCCCGGGAGTCTGAAAAAGAAAAAGATTTTAGTGTTTGCAAAACACACTCAGGACTCAAGGGAACAAATGAAATTTTCGGGTTCCTAAAGCTTCGCTTTTATTTAAATAAAAAATTATAAGCAAAATAAGTCCGGTTTTGTAATGAACAGAGTAAATTTACTTCCATTATGCCCGTTTGCACCAACAAGGCTTAAATTTTAAGCTAGGCTCAAACAAAAAAATGCAAATCGAAATTATGACAGCAATATATTATATTTCATTTGACATTTCATTTCGATGCAATATTGTCAATTTAACCCGAGTTTAATATTTAAGTTACGTCGGTGTAAACGGCCATTATAAAATTATATTAGCAAATGCGAATCAATTTTATTAATATTATGGCATGAAAAACATTACTGTCAAAAGTTCGACCGTAATTAGATGGAATATATTTTATTTACTGTGGGACCAGTCACTAGTTTTTAGAACTATACAGCTTTTTCATCTCACGTTCAACTTTACTCATTTTCAAATTCTATAATTTTTCAATTTAATTTCAGAAAATGTCAGTTCAATTTCAAAAAAAGTAAATTCAATTTCGGATATAGTAAATTCAATTTCAGAAAAGGAACTTCAATTTCAGAAAAAGTAAAAACAATTTCAGAAAAAGTAACTTCAATTTCAGAAAAAAATATATGAAAATATCAATTTATCTTTTCCGAAATAGAATTTACTTTTTCCGAAATTAAATTTACTTTTTCTGAAATTGAAGTTACTTTTTCTGACGCTTAAATTTAAGTCAAGTTTTAATTTTAAATTGACAATGTCGCATCGAAACGAAACGTCAAATGAGTAATTAAATATTGCTCTCAAATTTTCAATTAGAATTTTTTTAAGTCAAGCTTAAAATTTAAGTGCCAGCTGTGTAACTCGGCATAAATCCCTTAATTTGTGAAAAATTTTACTATTTTTTCGAGTATTTCTAGATAGTTGTGCGCAAAACACCTTGCTCGTCCAGCAAACATTGAACAAATGACTTTTAGATCTTCCGTATTAATACTAATCGTTGCTAGTGTGAAAATTTTTATGCTGCATTCAAATATAGTTTCTTGAACGCCCATTACTAAATTGAGCACCTGGTAATGCCAAAATATATATGTACACGAATTACATGATTGAGGGCATCGTGGTTAAACTTTTTTTTGTGACTATCATGTACTTCACACGAGTGTAATGTAACGTTTTATCCAACACTTTTCTTTAAACTTCTTAAATCATAATTGCGTTGTTCATCGTTTAACACTGACAAGTTAATTGACAAACAATTTTAAATTAGAAAAAAAATTGCTGTAATAATTATTGTCATTGGGCATTATTTGAAAGAAAAATAAATTAAAATAGGTGAAAATGAGGACTTTCCTTTAAAACCTATTCACTTAGAAGCACAAGCAGCATCTTTGAATTTAATTCCGAAATCAGAAACCACTAACTCTTCGTTTCATGAGGCGTAGATCATAGCTGTCATTGTGAAAAAATAAGTAACCTGAGTATCTTTTAGCATAATTTAAATAAATAAGTCTAATAATGATTATTTCAATAATAAAATAATTTTGTAAACTTGCTTTTTATTTATATTTAAAAAAAAATTCAAATAACCATAGTAACAAGTATATTATGAGTCGATTTTGGATAATAATATATTATTCAATGAGCAAGTAATGTGGGCTATTTATTTTTATTATTTTTTTTTTTTATTTTGTTTAACTTCCGCTTTCCAACAGGACTATGTCCCAATAACAGGAAAACACATACAGCATAAATGCAAAATAAAAAATACATTAGCAATTAGTTACATTAGAAATAATAATATAGCAGTATATAATTTCATGATACAAATAACCAATTACAATGAAAACATAATAGAAAAATTAATAACAAATAACTAATTAAAGGACAGTACTACATTTGTCACTTGTTTTTTAAACTGTGATAGAAAGAAATATATTAATTGAATTATTATAACACATATTTATTGTAAAAAAATGGTAGACGATTTAGTGCAGAATTGAAAGCAGCATTAGTTCTATTAAATCCTAAACAGAATAAATCCGTTGCTCTAGTCGTATAAATTGGTACGCGAAAGCCCAAACTGTTTAATAGATCAGGACAATCGACTCTATTATTTACTAATTTATATAAAAATATCAAGTCAATTACGATTCGCCGTTTTTCCAGAGGTAAAATATTAATTTCAAAATTATTAAATTTATATCTAATAAATTTACAAAATATGAATAGCATACTGAGGTGACCAACAAATTGTTGCAAATTCTAATTGACTTCGAACTCAAGAAAAATATAAAACTTTTAAGGGTTCTTTGATGACCTGATAAGAAAACCAAGCATTTTAAATGCTTTCTTTGTTACGTTGTCGACATGTACATCGAAAATAAGTTTTTTATCATAAAGAATTCCTAAATCCCTTACTTCTGAGACAGGATTAATTATTTTACCAGCGAAAGTGTAAGAATAGCAAACATCAGATCTATTTCTAGAAAATGTGATAGAATGACATTTGTTAATATTTAAATGCAGACGATTATCTTTAGTATACTGATAGAAACGATTTAGATCAGGTTGAATGGATTTACAGTCATTGATGTTATTTACCGAATGATACATCTTTAGGTCATCAGCATATAACAAAAAATTACAAAATTACAAAAGAGAATGAAGCAATAGCCCATACATGCGAATATTTTTTTTTTTTTTTTTAATTTTGTGGGGAACGATTTTTTTTGCTTATAAGTTTCAGGTTTTCGTTTCAAAATGCGGAGCTCAGTTTTGAATAATTTTCTATATTTATTCTATAATATCTAGTGGTGTACAAATTTATTCATTCTCACTATCTGAATTCTTGTTTTTAATTCAATTAACTTAGGTAACTTACAAAGATTCATAATGTTGACGTTTTGCCATTGGAATAGTTATTTATGCAACAAGATTAAAAAATATACTCTTATTTCACGAATAGGAAGTTTGACCGAGCGAGCCGCAGGTGAGTTCGTCAAATCCTATGAGCGAAAAAGACACTTTTTACTCGAATTGTAAATAAATTTTTATTTATGTCTGTAATAAAAGTGTGAAAAAAAGTGCCGTAACGTTTCATTATTTCACACGTTTGCGTTAAAAAAGTGCACTTTTTTCACACTTTCATTGTGTTAAAAAATACATACTTCATAAATTCATTTTAATGAAAATATCTGATGTGGACAGCACATGACTTCCTTGTACGCCTGTTACACTATACATATTTTGTTAATTAAAATATGTATTATAACAGACCCAATCATAAAATTGCACATATTTGACATAATTTGATATCAACATTTTATTTTTTTTGTTATTTTTTGTCCTAATCCATAGCAAACTTAATTAGAGAATACAAAGAGCTAATTTAATCATAATTAATGTTTTCGACGCAGAATTCAATTCTCTAAAACTTTTATTTGAAGCATTTATTACTAAAATCAAAATAACACCTTTTTTTTCAAGAAAAACTGATAACATCTTCAGGTAAAGTATCACTTCCGGTTAGACTATTTTAACCAAAATCTATTATGTTATTCCCATTGATATAGAAGTCTTATATATCAAATTTGAAAAGTTTTGGATTATATTTTAATATAATTTTTCATTAAAATCTATTATAGACTTCAAGTAAAGTACCACTTCCGGGTAAACCATTTTAACCAAAATCTATTATGTTATTCTTATTGATATAAAACTATTATATACTAAATTTGAAAAGTTTTGGATTATATTTTAATATAGTTTTCATTAAAATCTATTATAGGCTTCAAGTAAAGTACCACTTCCGGGTAGACCAATTTAACTAAAATATATTATGTTATTCCCATTGACATAAAAGTCTTATATATCAAATTTGAAAAGTTTTGGATTATATTTTAATATAGTTTTTCATTAAAATCTATTATAGGCTTCAAGTAAAGTACCACTTCCGGGTAAACCATTTTAACTAAAATCTATTATGTTATTCCCATTGATATAAAAGTCTTATATACCAAATTTGAAAAGTTTTGGATTATATTTTAATATAGTTTTTCATTAAAATCTATTACAGGCTTCAAGTAAAGTACCACTTCCGCAAGTTATGTAATGACCAAAAAGGGAGGTGCACAACTAGATGTTATAACAGTTCTAAATACAAAATTTTAACTTTCTACGGCTTCCCGTTTTTCAGTTATGCGAGATACGTACATACGTACGTACGTACGTACAGACGTCACGACGAAATTAGTCAAAATGGATTCAGGGATGCTCAAAATGGATATTTCCGTTGAAATCTGGAAACCGAAATTTTTCGCGATTACAATACTTCCTTTACTTCGTACAAGGAAGTAAAAAGTGTACTTTTTTTCAGTCGTAAAAAAAAAACTTTATAACATTGTTCTGAGCCAAAGCATACTCGGTAATATTGAAATTTTGAGTAATGCATGATTGTAATTGTATATTTTGTATTGTTTAATAAAAAAAGATATCTAATGAACGTACGAATTTCTTAATGACTGTGGAAAATTTTAATTTGAAAACGTGGTAAAAACAGATTATGCGATATTTTAAGAAATGAGCGTTGACAAACTGTCAGATACCTATTTTTACCTTTCGCTAAGAGAAGTATTGGATTCATGCTAAAATCGCATATTCAGATTTTATTGAATATGCACGATTTACGGTCCCTAGTATCTGATTTTAACATTTTTACGTTGATGTCTGCATGTGCGTGTGTGTTATTAATTAAATATTTCAAATTATAAGTAAAATACATATCTCCATAAGAAATAATGCGAATCCCTCAAAGAATGAAAAAATAGATATAAGTAAGTTTTTTTTTGTGTGTACAGTAGTGGTAGCACACGAAGCGAAAATTTGGTAGCATGCGTGTCTCAAAATATGCGTCTGCAAGCGTATGACTTGAGGCGAAAATGTCAAAGTAACGACATTATTTTGCCAGTTCTATTCAAAGCCAATTTATATATAATTTATACATTTATCATATACAACTATCATAACATTTTTTATTTTAATAGTATAAAATCTAATAATTTCCGAATCAAAAAGCGAATATAGAATTCTAAAGTGCGTGCTACCAAGATTCGTAAAAGTAAAATCGTATTCGCCTGCTTTCTATGATAGAATTCTAAAGTGCGTGCTACCACTACAGGAATTGTTAAATACAATACCTATATTTATATAACATAAAATGGAAATGGCGAGAGGTTTTGTGATAGCCACAACAGATTTTTTACATGTTACTTGGTTTGACAGTTTACATGACGTTCATTTTTAGAAATACTGGCATGTCTTTAAATAAATTTCTTGGGCCCCAAAGGCGTAAATTAAAAAATTTTAGCATCCAAAAATTCTGAGTTTTATTTTCCAAATCGTAATCTATAAAATACTGTATTATATTTTTCGGGGCAGATAATAGTTGAGAAAAATTGTTTTCCCATGTAAAACGCCTATGCCACGGTTTCTAGTGTTCACCTGTATAGGTATTTCAATCACTACTTATCTTCTAAATCTACTTTAATTCCCTTTAGATAATGACAACATTTATTTACTGCAGAAGGTACTATCAAACACTAAAACGTCACCTTAGTGAATTCAGAGCTGTTGTAAAAAGAGCACCACAAAGATTAATGAATTAAGGGATTTATCAATGGATATATGTCTATAAATTGGAAAAAATATTATTAATATTACCAAATGCATAGCATTCTTCAGGTAAGAATATCGTTGTGCAATAAAAAGGGTATGATTCTTGACATACGTAAATGAAATAGTCTCTTTTTACTACAGGTCATAGAATCTATTCATTTATGAACAGATTCTATAACCTGTGTAGCAAACCGAGAATACTTCATTTACGTATATCGTTAATCATAAACGTTTTATTGCGCAACGACATTCTTATGTGAAGAAAACTATATATTCGCTCCTATTCTGTAACTCAATCGATAATAAACATCAATCGATGTATCTATTATGATTATTGGCTACAATTTCTTATTGATCGATAAAAGTTGTCAAATGAATTACAGAAAAGGGCGAATATTTGGAAACAGTAGATATTTCTAAGGTATTCCACATAATATTACAGAAAAATATAACGTATTTCATAGAAAATATTAGGAATGGAAATTATGATTTCGAATACTACCGTCGAACTTGAAAATTACAAATTTTGAAATAGCACAAAGGTTCTTCTGTGGTATTTCCACGATAAATTTAAGAGCCCGTGAATTGTAAACGTTCTTCGCGGCGTAGATACATCGCCATTCCCGAAATACAAAATTAAAAACAAATTTTCATACCAAAAAATGATTAATAAGACGCGATGATATAAATGTATGTACGGTACATGCAGAAAATGAAAATGTCTATTTGAAAATAACAATATGCAAAGTACTCTACCGCTCAATCAATGTTAAATATAATTTATTTAGAATGTTGAAACAAGTAAAAAACAACGTGTAAATTAGGCCATTTGCAACAGCAAATGACAGCGCAACAACAGAATTAATTACTGCAATTGTTTAGCTGTTGGTTATAAATAATTCAAAATGCATTACTGCAGTGAGTAGGCTGTTAACATACTGAAATTATGCATTCGAAACTGTATTTTATTATTGTTAACAGTTACAAAAAACAGCACCATTGATAGTAACTTGTTAACAAAAGACAACAAGTGTGCAATTTGTCATGCAAAAACTAGATTATGAAAAAATATCAAACCATTCTCAAAATAAATACGATGTTAGTTCTGTCTCACTCCACACTGCTTTAATTGTTGAACTATTTATAAACTGATGCAAAATTTAGTACACACGTCGTTCATCTATTTCTGGATTTCAGAACAAGATGTAGAGAATATATCAATATTTAGACGAAAATAGTTGAAGGCACAGCACCAGCACCTAACTAAACAAAACATGCTTGGTATTGGTAGCTTGGTTAGGCTAGGGTGCGTTCAAAACACACGATAAACAGTCACGTGACAGAAGATAAGGTTATCTTTGTTTGCAGTATTTTTAGCGGCAAAATTCGACATGAACAAATAGCTTTAATCAATATATTATTAAAATTAAATAATGTAACACACACTGTGTTGTAAACATAAATTTTGATTGATTTTTTTTCAATTTGTAATCATTTTAATAGTGCAATGTATACTCTATAAAATATTAAATTATCTCTGTATATATCTACTGTAATAATTCTTGTTTACTGCATATTTATTTGGCATATAATCAAAATAAAATAATTTGGACACATTTCAAATAAAGTGCTGAAACAATTAATAATAGTCCCTGTTTTATATTTAATGTATAACAAAAATCAATTGGTTTGCTCTTATTTTAATTAAAACAACACAAACATCAGTTATATCATCATTGTAAAAGGCCCTAGTTAAACAATTTACCGACATAATATATCTATCATGTAATCGTAGCGTAATTAACGGAAAATTAGAACATAAGAGCAACAAGTAAGAAATTAATTAAGGTAGGGTGAAACTTAGAACTTAGCAATTTAACACAGGATATCAAATAATATAAGCCATAGTAATTCAAATTGAAATGATGCATTGTGTAGTAGTGAAATATTATTCACATCATATATTGTATTATTGTAATTGTAAGAGAAATTAAATTGTAAAACTGATATTTATGAAGAGTGATATATCCTTGTAATTAAGTTTTTTAACTTTCCCTTAATTTACATTTATAAACCTTTTGATATTTGACCTTAAACACATTCTTGTCACAATTATATTAATACACACCTAACATTCAATTCACACCTTTTTGTGGCAAAACACAATTTGTTATTTCAACTGTTTAAAAACACTAACATGGAGAAATTATGTTTTAAAGACCCGCATTAAACAAATAACTTTTTATGCCTCCGCCCGGTATAAGTAGTTTTTTATACACTCCTGTATCAATATTGTTTGTTTACATCTTAGTTACCATAGCTGAATATTGAACTTTACGCACGCGGGATTTTCTGTCAGTTTTACTGCTCGCAGGGGGGTAATAGTTATTTACATATAGAGGGTCGAAAGAAAAGGTTTACGCCTGCGGACGAAATTTGAAGCCCGACGCGTAGCGGAGGGTTTTTATTCGTCCAAGGGTGTAAACTTCTTTCGGCCCGAGGTATGTATAACGTTTTACGCACAACTGCAATCAAATGAAATATTTTTAAATTATTTTTTAAATACATTTAAAGCTTGTTGCTATATAAAAATATTACGTGGCCAGGTGGCCATGTCACAAAACAATAAGGCGATGCGTTGCATCGCTAACTATTTAGTTATATGAATATTTTTTTAAATCTCCAACTTGGAGATTTGAGACAATTTCTGAAGTAATTCCTAAAGCAATTCTAATAAAATCTAGTGAAAATTTAGCGGAACTGATATCATTTTTTAAAAATAAGAGTCTTGATTATATTTCCAATTGTATTTTTGACGTTTTGTTTACCAGTAGGCGGGCTTTTACTGTATTTTGCCGCCCGCATATGCTACTTTACCGCCCGCAGGGTGTAATCTTTCAGTTTCCGCCATGGTAACTACGATATAAACAAACAATTTTAAAGCAAATGTGCGTAAAAAATTAAAACACCAGGTAGACTAACATGTACGCAACATTACCGTAACTGTAACATAGATGGTGATACATGACTACCTGTAAATTTACTGCATGTGTTCAAAAGACTATAATTACAAGAATTCTATTAGTTCATTTTATCTCAGTTGTGAATAAAATGTTGTACATACGTCAGGTCGAATGAAAATTACGCCCTTAGAAGTATAATTAAACTTCGGCCGCAGGCATAAACTATCTCTTGCGGCTCTGGGGCCCCCTATACCTAAATTGCAGAAAAAAAATTTAAGTAAATGACACCTAGCGAGTAATTTGTGAACAAGGCAAATGGGGGAAACATTTCTTTTTACCATTTGTTGGTGTAGTGAAATAAATGTTTATCTTGAATATAAGATATTTTGAAATAAGGTCGGGTTTTTCACCTCTTGATAAAATGCCAGTTAACTTATCCGCCAGAGAAAAGAAAAATATCGCATCATTTAAATCACGTGGGTATAATTTTGTCAAGTTATGCTCAATATCGATGCGATATTTTCATTTATGTGATAGGTAGTTAATTTACACTATCCAGAGAAGGAAAAAACGGGCCTAAATCGTTTCGATGTTTACATTTTGAAGCAAAAACAATAAATGATAATGGCCGCGTTCAGCACCTCTCATCGCTGAGCGCCGAAGTTTACCGAACCCAATAAATGGACGAATGCTATTGGTTCAGCAGTTGTATTCTGCAAACATCGGCGCTCAGCGGTCCTCAGTGCTGCTGGGGTGCTGAACGCGCCCGATGACACCACTATTCTATTAGTAAGGACACTAAAGACGACGACAAAATGGCGGCCAAATAAGGGCAATTTCGTTTCGTTGTCCGACCTGCCATCTACATTTCATTTTTTTCTCCTATAACAATTTTTTTGCGTGCGTTACGTTAGGAATTCTTTATTACCGACCCTGGCCAATAAAAAGGAGAGCCTTTTATAATTGTAAATGGGCACTAGTATTGTGATAAAATATTAAATACAGACTATTCTACACAAGAGATAGCAAATTATTCACAAATTTTAAGACTAAAACGTTAAAGGCACGTTAAAGGTAACACATTTTAAGCTAAATGTAATTGTATATGAACTTGTAGCACAAAATTAATAAAAAAATCTGATGTGGCCAACATAAAACCTCCCGCTATTTAATTTTTATTAATTTAAATACATACCTACCTACGTATTTACTAACACTGCAAACTGTTCCATTGCAGAAAACTATTGCTTTATTTACTATTTTCTTTTTAAAATGTCACTATTATTAATTTGAAGTGATAAGTTATCTGACAGTGACATTTACTGTCAGTTACATTCATTTGAAAAATGAACTGTGTAACAAAGGAATAATTTTTATCGTAGACTTCGCGACTAATAAGAAAAATTATTTTTAAATTTATCTGTAAAATATATAGAAAAAGTACTAATGTATTCCTGTAGAAAATTCAATAATCTTTAATTTTCATAAGACATAAAATTCGAAAAAATGGCATTTAATGGTATTTTTTGAAGAAAAACCATTATGAGCTTCAAGTAAAGTACCATTTCCGTTTATCCGATTTACACCAAAATCTAATGGCTTCTATTCCTATTAGAATAGGGAAAAAATACAAGGTTTCAGAATTTTCTGAATGATAGTATTTGAGTTAGAGTGCAAACAAAATTCGTACACACACACACACACACACACACACACACACACACACACACACACACACACACACACACACACACACACACGACATACACATACACACACATACAGACATCATCGTGAAAATGTTAAAAATGGATTCTAGGGTCATTTACTAAAATCTCGATATTAGATTTTTAGCACGATCCCTATACCTCCCTTACCAAGGGTAGCGGGAGGTAAAAAAATATTTTTTTAGGTTATGTTTATAAACTTATATCCTTTGGAATTCAAATTTTCTGATGGTACCAACGATAAAAGCTAATATTTTAATATTTGAACAATAAATTGAATACATTTAATAAATTTATGGAGAAGGATTTAAGCACAAAAAATTGCTCATTTATCAAAATATGAGCCGCGGGCAGCCACGTGACTTTGACAAGTGCTTGTAGGACCCAAACAAGGTTGCCAGAGTACAGCTTGTGTAAGTTGCCTGTGTTGCCAAATGAATTTGAGTGTAAAATTAATAAATGAAATTGTAAAACTAGTTATTATTAATGAATAACCTGTTGTTTTACTTTTTAACACATAAATTTAATTTTTAAAATATACAAGACGTTCAATATTCATCTGATGGTTTTCCTTAAATTTAGCGAGCCAAGAAATCTTTGTATCTTAGATGGCAGCACAAGTCGCATAATTAAAAATAAGTTTATGCGTTAGAAAGTTAAACAATATGATATTCATTAATAATATCTAGTTTTACAATTTTATTTATTAATTTTACACTCAAATTCATTTGGCAACACAGGCAACGTACACAAGCTGTACTCTTGGCAACCTTGTTTGGGCCCTACAAGCACTTGTCAAAGTCACGTGGCTGTCCGCGCCTCATACTCGCACTCGCAGAGTACAACTTCTACACTTACATCATATAACTTAAGTTATATGATCTAATCTTCTACACTAGTGATACAAATAACTTTTTATAAGTGGTATTATCCATTTAACATTACGTATATTTTTTTAAAATAATCAATTCATATAATAATAAAGCAGATAGAACAGTGTGTTAAAAAATCCTTACTCGAAGTAGGCTATGAACAAAAAAACATGTCAATCTGAAAGTATTTAACCTGAAGAAGACAGCACCTTGCTGTCAAAACTATGTTAATTTTAATAAATTTATACAGAACTAAATCCAATTATGTTTATTTTTATTTAATTAAATGTAAATTTGACACGAGATATTGTCAAAAATGTTATTTAAAGTAATCAAAGCTAGAAAACGATGAATGGCAATATTCTATGTCCTTTACTCTTCTCTCATTAAAATTACATTTCACGATCAATTTTGACAACTTGACGTTTGAACTGAATACTGCTCAGGTATATGCTTCTAAATTCATAGCCTACTCCGAAATTTAAAAATATAGTAAAATATCGGTTATTACTGCAGATTTATTTGGCAACTGACAGCATCATTATTTTTCTTTTTTGATATTGTGAACTGGGTTTACAATTTGAACAATCAAAGGGCAGAATTAATTTCCTTACCTTCGCTACATTCTTAACTGAAACGCTGAACTGATATATATTTTTTGCGATCGACCAGAAAATGAGCTGTTTCTGATCACTTTTTAGACCGGAAAATTCTTCTTTACTAAGCTAGCTCGGAAAATTATCTATAAGGGTTCAGAAAGTAACTACTGATCCAGGGACCGGTATAGCTGAATGTTTCCATGGCGATCAGTTATTTATTTACCTATTTATTTCCTCGCAAAAAAATAATATATAACCTATATATTTTTTTTATTCTTTTGTCTTGTTACGTAAATTACTATTACCTCGGTCACCAAAAGCGTAAATCTAAAAATTTTGGCACAAAAAATTCATAATTTGATTATTTTAAATTCGTTTAATTTTTGAAGAAATTCGTAGTATTAAAAAGCCTTAATTATTTTTAGTTTCACTGCATTTGATTTTTAATGTCAATATGACGACAATGACAATAAATTTCAAATATGTGGCAACGTAATTATTAAAAAAATATTTTTTTGTTAGGGTCGAGGACTCCATTAAAGAAAATAAAAACAATAAAATTTATCTATACATATAATGAAAGTTCAATAAATTGTTTTATAATGAATTTTAAAACGCAAAAATTGGAAACCAAATTTTGTTTTATTTTCAAAAGTGATATAAATCTTTAAAACGGGACAAATGTGTTATTTTAACTAAAACGACGGGACGGCCGGTACACCGGGACTATCCCGTTCAAAACGGGACGTATGGTCACCCTAGTAAACGATATAATCTTTCCATATTATCGTATAACCCTTAAAATGACTAAGTTTCTATTTAATTACTTAGTATGAAATATCATTTTCAACATGCTGTGAAAAAGCATGTGTAAGCCATATGTTAATTCATAAAGGATGTTCAAAATTATGAAAATAATATGATTAATAATTTCTATTACCTCATAACGATATTAAATGAATAGTTAACGTTCATTTTATGTTTAAACAAATATAAAATCTTATGATTAATAGTTAATAATATCCTTTTCTTATTTGTGAAAGTACCAGCAATTATTCAAATGTATTTGTAAATGAAATCATGTGCGTTTTATACTTACAAGAATGAGAACATTCATTTATATACAACAATGTTTATTTTTATGTGTTTATCAATCATTTATGCGTTTTATAATTATACGTATCCTGGTGAACAAATGTCATTTATTTAGAAATCATTACATACTTTTCAATGCTATTCTTTAAATAAATAAAATTATTATTGTTAGTAATATATAAACATATCTTTTACACACTTTGTTGTAAGTGAAACTAAATAATTACCGAAAGAAAATGGTGGTCATATCAAATTCAAATGCATGTTGACTGATGACTATAAAAAAATATTATTATTGTCTCAAAAATTGTAAACTTGCGAATTTTCAACAATAATGAACGCATATCAATTCAAAAGGAACTGTGCCAAAAATCAGGGTCACATTAGAAATAATGAGAAAAAGACACATGGTTCATATTTTTAAAAATTATATTTTAAATATGTTCAAAGTTGTTCCGTTTAACAATAATATACTTCTCCATTCCTTCCTTCCATCTCTTAAAAACTCTCATCGAATCTTCTTTTGGAATACTAAAAGCATTCAAAATAATCATGAATTGCAGCATCAATCTCGTCGGACGAAAACCTACCCTGTAATTTTAAATAAGTAAAAAAAAAAAATTATCGCAGTACCAAATCAGATGAGTATAGCGCGTGTTCTATTAATTTTATTATTTTTTTGTCAGAAAATGAAGAAAATGCTCTCTGGTTAATTCCATATTTTCACTCACAACGATACTTTATACGAGTACATAATATTGATTAAAGTTCTAACTAACTTAACTTTCATATCATAATGTCATACGACAGATTAATAATATAAAATATTCAATAAACTAAACTTACAATGGTTCAATAGATTGAACTTAATTCAAATTGTATCATAAATTTACCAATTTGTAAACAACCGTTTACATTTATGTATATTTTTTAAAATATGTATTTAAATATCAAAAGGCACTGACATATATCGGCCATATAATGATGATATGGTGTGTTATTAAAATTACTAGAAATCACTAAAATATTAAGGAAAAACAAGAACATCTACTTCCAACTTATTTAGCGGCTTACTAAGAATTTTGACGCAAAAATTGACAAGTGTAACGCAATTTTTTAAGGGTTTTAAGCTCAATTTCTTGAACTTGTCCACCTTTTTAAGGGTTTTAAGCTCAATTTCTGGAACTTGCCCAAGTTCTTAAAATTGACAAATTAATTGAAGTTTTAGAAATGATACAAATGTCTATTCTAGGAATTTTGTACGCCCAAATTTGTAAAACGCAAACTTATACGTCAGTATTTATATGACGAAACAATTGTACGATGGAAATTTATACACAAATAATCTGTACTACTTCATACATTTTGTGTACAAATTGTAAAAAAAAAACAAGTGTAACAAATTTTAAGGACATATAGTACTGACCAAAATGAGTAAAAAAGCTTAATCAACTTGGGTATAAAGTACAGTCAAACAAAATTCCGCATCATGACAAGTGTTATAAAATCAAAGATGAAACTAATTTTATGAACAAAACTATGCTATATAAATTATCTATACTATATGGTGAAATATACAAAATAAAACTATATAAATTACCTACATGGTGAAATATATAAAATAAAATTGTGAACTGCTTACATCAGGAACTTTTGTTACATTTAAATTTACCAGTGTTGTTACACATGAACACATGTGACAATGTTATTTTAAAAGTTTTACAATATTATTCTGCTGCAGTGTAAATACAATACAACTGCGAGACAGTTTGCAGAAAGCTAATAAATTAAGAATATACAATGTTACCAATATGTATTAGTTTAGCAACAGAAAAATTCTGTTGGTATGTATATTGGAGCCAAATTTAAACAGATAAGATAGTTTTTATTGTAATCTTAAATATTTTGATAAAGTTTTTATCCAGCATCCGTCGATATTCTTCACTTTAAGAACTTAAGTATTTTGCCTCATACGACGAATAAGAGTCGTAAATATTTAGTATATATTTAAACAAAATCGATACCTATGTATATTAATAAAAGACGAGCAGATGTCGTTCAGGCAAATTACATTTTGCATAAATATGAAACATTTAAGTGACATAGAACTTAGGTCACTCATAATTATACAGAATACAGAATGTTTCAGGACTAGTGTAACAAACTTTATCAATTTGTAATTATAGGAGTGAAAAATGTCATATTAACATAGGCTCGATATCGTCTCCTAAATTTTGCATAATCAGAAATCTTAAACAAATTATAGAAATTACTATATTTATAATGTCTCGAAAACATGCTTTTAAACTTTATGGTTATATGTAATCAACTTTACTTGCATTTTAATTTAGTTCTGGCCATTTATCCATAGATAATTATTTGTAGTTCACATAGTGTTTTGTATTCTGTATTAATTATTAATTAAACATTCAATACCAATACCTACATATCCCTTTGGGTATTGATAAATAAATAATTACAAATTTATCCCTGTTTGGCGGGCGAATATATCATGTACAACAACAATATTAATGGGGGGATGGGGGAATCAATGCATCATTGTCACCGGCTGGGTTTGAATACGCGCCCTCCCGGTTCATTAGCTCTATTGGCGTAATAATGTCATTTACCCCCACCTTTATAGCCGGGGGTGATCAATACCTGTTGTGCGACGCACAAATAAGGGTTGACGTGATGATATCATTAACATATACATACATGTGACAAACGCCATAAATGTATAGATAAAATGATAATATATGAATAATAGTTTCGAATATTAATTAAATTATATACGTGTAAATGTACAGTACTTCCAAAAATTTAGTAATATTAACCTAATTAACTTTTTTTTTCACTAAATAAAGCATTTAAATTTAAAGTTATCTGACGGCTGTATTATGGTCAAAAATGTAAGACTGCTTTCACATGATCCGACTTTTCACCATGCGCCATTTCCGGAAAATATAAGAACGCGACAAACAAAAATATATACGGCACGGCATTCTGCCGTGTTTCAGATCCTGCCAGTGACAATGGGGTCATTTTACATTTTCTAATTTATTTCTTTCTTGAAAGAATAGGTCAAATTAAATATGTAGGTGTATGTTTTACACCTAACAAGTCTTTAGAATCAGAGATATGAATTTTTAAAAGTTGCCTTTAATTTCAAATATTTCAACGGCTGACGACACAGTGTCACGGATACGAAAGTGTAGCTGTACCGGTTTAATTTAGAACTATGATTGTTTGGTTTGGTATTTAATTAAATAAATGTTTTATTTGCATACCCTATACTGCACTAGTACTTTTAAAGAAATATAAATTAATGGAAATCTTCTCTCTTATGTATTTGCTGTCAGCTGTCACAATTTTAGGTTAGATTACTATTTCATGTTGTGGAATGTAAATATGTATATGAGAGAAATGTCTTTGTGTGAGTATGAAACAGTGACGTCACAAATTTAGTCCGTGTTTACAACCGCGAAAGTTTATTAGAAAATTTATGAATGAAAAGTCGCATTCTTTGTGACTATAAAACAGTGACGTCATAAATTTAGTCCGTGTTTACAACCGCATAAGTTTATTGGTAAATTTATGAATGAAAGGTCGCATCTTTCAAATTATTTTATATTTAATGATATGGATTTCATGATTTTAGAAAAATGGACAATATATTTTTTTCGCGATCGCCCAGAAAATGAGCTCTTTCTAATCACTATTTAGACCGGAAAGTCCTTCTTTGCTGAGCTAGCTCGGAAAGTTGTCTATAAGGGATCGGAAAGTAAAGCTAAATGTTTCCATGGAGATCAGTTGTTTATTTATTTCTTATTTGCTCGCAGTAAAAAATAAAATAATACTTTTTTATTCTTTTTTCAGGATCACAAAAAAAATATTGTATCCAACATGACCTGAAAGTGTCTATACTGGGCTCACAAGCTTCCAAAGCTCGCCTACGGCTCGCTCTGGAATATGCTTGCTCACCCAGTAAAGTATCACTTTCAGGTCTTGTTACGTAAATTACTATTTTTTAAAATGACCCCATTATTTTGCTCTTGTCAATCAAATACTCTACGTCCACCTCACAATTTTCCATTTCTTAAACTTTATTATTAGTGCGCGGTTTACAAAACTTGTCGTTGATACCAGAATAAAGTAAGAGTGTATATTTCAAAACATTTATTTTATGAAATGTGTCATGTGTATGTCATACTTCAGTCAATATCACTGAAATATGGATAAAATTCAAAGACTACCTACTTCATTAATAACAAATAAAATATTGAAATATTTGTCCGGCGGACGGCAAAATGCCGGCTATACACCGTGGACGGCGTCGTTCGTGTAGAGCTGGGCGCGGGCCGTGAATTTTGTCGGGTCACGATGGGTCGACGTGACCAGCGTGAACGTGAATATATTTTAAATTTTGCGCCGTGATTGGACGTGAGCGTGAGGGACTAAAAATGTACCGTGAGTGATCGGGCGTGATTGAAATTTAATACGGCGCGTGTGATATGCTTTATTTTAATTATTTATTTAAAAAAATCTATTTTTCTAATTTACAAATTTTACTTTATTCATTAAAAGTATATAGAAATATGAAATATGCAATCAATAGTAATTATGTTTTTTTCGCTTAAAAATAAATTTTGTAGGGAACCAAAAATTGTATATTTAGATGGCTTTTATTTTACTAAAGATATGTCTCAAGTTTAGAAATAATTATGTGACATCAACGTGACACACCGTGCGTGATCGGTTGTGAATGTCAAAATAAATTCGTGAGCGTGAGTGACCGTGACTCAAACATAAAAAGTCGTGCGCGACTAGCCGTGATTACATTTTTAGTTTCATGAGCGTGCCTGATCGTGAACAAAAAGTTAAGCCTCATTCACAACACGAAATTAGTAGTTAGTATTAGTAGTTATAGTTAGTGGTTATGGTTAGTAGTTTGTCATTGGGAAACTGCGTTCACAATACTCCAAATTAGTGTTAAGCATTACCGGTAAAATAGTACATAGTATGAATTGACATAGATGGCGCAACTTTCGCAACGTGTTTGTGTCACATGTAGCAAATTTTAACAAATTCTCAGTTTGTTGTCATTGTTTGTTGTGATCAAATTGTTGTACAGTCATTCTGGTATAATTATCATCATCAGTCTCATTTCTTGTACCAGATTTTCCCAGTTGCCCTGACTTCTCCTGTTTGAATTAACAGGATGTACCCACTATCTCCTCTGGCATTCTCTTTTATTTCTATTCTTCATTTGTAAAATTAAAAATAAGGCTAATAACTTTTTTTTTCGTATTTCTTGAACTCATTTTCACAAAAATAACCTAATTTTAAAACCATGTCTTCAACAAATGTCAAAGTTTCACTCTTTCTTTCTATACATATATCCATCGCTCTCTCCTCTGTTTTCTGATAGGCTACTTCTCTTAACCACTAACCATAAGTTTGGAGCTTGCAAACTCCTGCGCTAACCACGAGTAGCGTTAAACCAGCGCCGCGCTGATTTCGTTATTGTGAACGCTCAGATTGCAATGCCTATGCCAAACTTTCTACGCTAACTATAACTACTAACACTAACTACTAATTTCGTGTTGTGAATGAGGCTTTACTCACGCGCCCACCTCTACGGTACGGTTCGTAACGTGTGAACACAGCCACAAATAACAATGATAATTTCTGGACACGGCGCACGGCGAAACGTCAAATCATTTGCACCGCTGATGTTAGAATTCCTTAAATTGACAATATCGTAGCGAAACAAAACGTCAAATGTGTAATTGAATATTGCTGTCAAATTTCAATCTGCATTTTTTTTGTTTAAATAAAGCTTAAAATTTTAAATGACGCAAAGAAGGCTGCCACTCTTATTTATAATTTTATATTAATCAATAAAAATAAATGTGTTTTTACAGATTAATGCTGCAATTCTGAACAGATCTGTAAATCTGTAAAAAACTGACAAAAACGCATCTATTTTTGTTGATAAATATACAATTGTACATAAGAGTGGAAGCTTTCGTTGCGATTTTGTTCATTATTTACAGATTTACAGATCTGTAAGACTTACAGATTTGTTCAGAATTGCAGTATTAGACTTAAAGTTTTGGCCATAATACGACCATAAGTGCCATTTTTATATTTAAGTTATTTAACAAAATTTGCTTTGCACAAAGCAATAAAAATAGCTGCATATTATACATACATACGGAGAGGGTACCACTAAAGGCACAATTTGTGACGTTGTGTGAACTGTCATTATAGTGTCTTTGCAAAGTTTATGTTAATCTGCTAGTTTATGACTTAAATGAATTTTTTTAAATTAACGTCTGCACTGACTTTTAATAATGGAAAAAATAGAAACCCGTGCTGTGATACACAAATAGGGTTTAACACCGAAATAAATTTATGAAGACATGACAAATACGTTGGGAACATCTTGCCTTTCGTCTTCCTATACAATGGTAAAAAAGTAGGCAAATGAATTTAAACGTGGGAGGGAAAGCATTAAAGATGATTCTCGCAACAAACTGTTACCAGTGAAGAAAATATCGATTTTGTTCACGACATTGTCACGTCACTGTAGATTGAGAAAAAAAGAGACTGTGAGCATCTTCTATGGACGGGTTCAAAACATTCGAAATAATGAGTTAAAGATGAAAAAAAAATAAAAAATTGTACGACGTGAATCCGCTGGCTTCTGCCGGTTGATTATAAACGTGTTCGTTTTCAGACATCAGACTGGCTGCTCCATTATAATGGGGGATTTTTTGATTTTGTTATATGTTATACGAGTAGTATTTTTTCTACAGTCACTATACAAAGTAGCCATTCGCGCTCTCTTTTGTCAACGCAAAATGTCACTTTGGCGCTCATGCGCGACAAAGTAGAAAAAACGTTCGCTGCTCTGCTCTGTCTGTATATAGTATATTACATAACTAAACAAAATGCCGCACTGCAGTGGAAATAAAACAAGGCTTTTATTTATAAAAGTATAAAATGCTTAGATTAGATTGAAGCAATAGCTCAAGAAGACTGGAAAATAATGATAAATTAAATATAAAATAAATTGTGTGAACAGTTGTGCTGCCACCTGCAAAATTTGGGAGCGTCCCAATGGACATCTACTTTTTCACTGCACTAGTTTAATGTACTTGAAACAAAAAATATATACAAAAAAATCTAAAATATTTTTTAAAAATTGGCATTAATTTTTTGAAAAAACGAAAGCCAAAACATATCTTGAAGTCATTTTTGAATACGTTCCTATCTTCACTGTAAAACTATTTCTCAGTTTTCCACATAAATCAAGAAATCAAACATTCCAAACATTCATTGAACGCAGCGAAGACAACCACTGTCAGTAAATTACAATTTTCATTTTTATGTCTTCTATGTCCTTTATGCTGAAAAGTGGTTTAAAATTATTATTAAGTGGAAATCAACGACGAAAATATGGCTAGTGATTATTCGTGCACTCCACCAAATATTGCAGATGCAGCAAAAGTTGTTACGCTGAATCTGCTTTCCGAAAAATCTAGAGCAAAATATGAAAGACAGTACGAACTGTTTATTACGTGGTGCAAGAATAGAAAAATTGGAAGATCTAGCGAAAACGTGGCATACTTATCTTTATATTAATCGTTATTTATAGAATAGTAGTGGAAGTACAAAGTGTATATATTTTTTTTTTTTTTTTATGGTAGACAACCCCATTGTGGCGACTGTAGAAAAAATTTTGTTTGTGTTTCGAGCGCAAATGGACACTCGATTTCGAGAGAATGCCGCGTTCCTGCGCCGCGCGGCAACAACCTCTCAATCCACAATATCCCATTTTGCGCTCTTAATACACAAATAGCTATTTAAATTCAGAAGTTCCTTAATTTTTCTTTTTTTAAAATTCGGCTTCTGATGAAAAAAAAATGGCAAATATTTGATATCCAGCGTTTCCCGCCTTACGACGTAAGCGAACAACTGCTGTTATTAGAGGTCCTAAACCATTTGTCAATGTTGTGCGGCCAAGGTAATAATCGCTTTATATTTGAAAATTTCATTTTGTTCTTATTTTCTTTTCTTTTACTTATCTTAAATTCAGTCTTTTGTAGTTATAGTTTATTAGTAAGTATATAAGTATTTGTAAAAATAATAGCGTGCAGCCCCATAACCACCATAAGCAAATATTCAGTGGAACAGTTTAGCAGTCACTGGTTTGATGATGGGAACGTCTACTTACAATGTCGGCCAATAAAAGAGAGCCGGATTCCGTCATCAAGCCCGCAAAAATCCACGCGTTTTGATGATGTGTAATATATTTTAGCATTTATATAAAAAAGTGATAAAACATATAGAAACGAAATTTGCGGCAATCACACAGTTACAAATATGGGAAGAACTAACTTTGTATATAATTTATATAAATATTCGATATGCGTGGAATCCCCTATTGTAAAGCAAATCCTTCCTAATGGGTGGTTGTGCGAGCTCGGTTTTAATTAAAACACTGTTTTAAGAAATGTCAAATTTCAATATTTAATAATAAAAATAAATAATATCAAATTTATCAAAATATGATTTTTAAGCAGAACATAGTTTGTATTCAAACAAATATTTTTTAAAAAATCGTTCGTTAAATGTAAAGGTGAAATTAAATATTGAAATTTGAATATGACATTTCTTAAAACAGCGTTATAGTTAAAACCGAGCTCGCACTACCAGCCATTATGTTTATGGAAAGATGTGGCTCGACCAGACTTCCATCTATTTTCGAAACTCAAAAAACACCTCCAAGTCCAAGAAACGGCAAAGGCGCATCCTATGAGCGGGTTGACAATATTCTGATTAAAGTGTTCTAGACGACGTCCGATTTGCTGCTTTGTTTTGAAGCTGATTGTGAAAAGTTGATGAAATATTTGTTACCACCATTATCTGCCTGTATCAAAGCAATAGTAAAAACAGCGTAATGCATAGGGTTTCATTACGTCAAAAAAAAAAAAAAATCAATCCGCGCGTTAATTAAAAAATATCCAATTACAAATTAGAGAGCGGATTATACTTTACAGATACACTAATGACTATTCATATAACATAACCTCACAAAAAATAATTGTTCGTTTACTGCTACCCCCTCTTATTTTCTTCTTTCTTATTAGGTCGAAAACTTTTCAATTCCGTATTTGATAACATTTTATCCGTAGGTCGGTGAACAATATAATCAATTCTAATTAACTTTGTACCTGATAAAATCCTGTACACATTTGGGATGTCCTCACTCCATTGGCGAAAGACGAGGCGAAAGTCTTATACATTTATTATTACACAATAATAACTCTTGTGGTCCACTCTCTACAAAAGATGAGTGCCCGTGAAATGACATTTACTGAACGATCTACAAATGGTAAACCATATGCAACTGCAAAACAGGCTCAGCCTGCAATGGCCCATGGAATGGGTAATACGCCGTGATGATACATGTCGTTATTTTTGTAAATTTCTCTATTTTAAATTTTTGGAATTGTTGTCGCAGATGTATTCCGTTCTTTGATCGTGTAATTGTGTTTTGGCAAATGTGAACTTTTGTTATTTACATTTGAGATATTTTGGCATGTTCTAGTGAAGTAAATATGCCAGAATATTTATTTTTGCTGCTATGACCGGTAAATTATAATGTAATTTGTATGCTTCTAATTTTCATTTCAGGAAAGAACATGAATTTTAAAAATAAATTATTCATAACATGAGAAGGTGACTCATATTTTTCCAATTTTCCCCTTAGTATGTTAAAATTAAATTATAAATAGATAAGAATTTACAATGTTAAATTAAAAAAAAAAATACAAAATTTGTAAGCACTTTGTCCGCATGATGTCACACATGTGACAAAAACAATGTTAATTGGAACAAAAGACTTAGTACCAAATTAATGCCCAGTTTTACCAACAAGGTTTAAATTTTAAGCACTTAAACAAAAAAATGCATATCGAAATTTTGACAATAATGCATAATAATTCATTTGACCATAGAAGCCGGCAGGAATTTTTGAAAGGTGATGCATATGCGATAAAAAAAAAAGTGGTCATCAATATGTCAAACTTTGGCACATTCGAGAGTAAAACAAACGTTTTGTCATTAAGTTCTGATTAAACAATTTCATCGATGTAGATACAATGGGGTCATTTAAAAAAAAATAGTTGTCGATTATTTTTTTAAAATCATGAAATCCATCTCATTTAATAAATATAGTAGTAGAAAATAATTTGTAATATGCGACTTTTCATTCATAAATTTGCTAATAAACTTTCGCGCTTTTAAACACGGACTAAATTTGTGACGACACAAATTCATACTCACACAAAGACAAATCTCTCTCACACACACGCTTCACAACATGAAACAGTAACCTAACCTAAAAGTGTGACAGCTGACAGCAAAATATACAAGAGACAAGATTATTATTACTTTATATTTCTTTAAAAGTACTACTGCAGTATAAGATATGTAAATAAAGCATTTATTTAAATAAATACAAAACCAAATAATCATAGTTCTAAATTAAACCGGTAGAGCTCGACTGTCGTATCCGTGAATATGTGTCGTCAGCCGTTGAAATATTTGAAATTAAACGCAACATTTAAAAAATCATATATCTGATCCTAAAGACTTGTAAGATGTAAAACATACACATACATGTTTAATTTGACCTATTTTTTCCAAGAAAAAAATAAATCAGAAAATGTGAAATGACCCCATTTAAAATATGCAGTATCTATCAAGCTCGCTAACAAGGGATAATAATTTATTTCGAAATTTAATTTTTTGGTCAAAATATTAACCACTACATGTAAAGATAACATTTGTATGAATGTAACATATAATTATTTTTGTCAGAAAATGGTAGGCGGTATAGTACATTTATGGCAAAGTTGACTACTTATTTGCTTTCGAATTAAATATGTAATTGTA
Organism: Ophonus ardosiacus; assembly: GCA_943142095.1. Classification (NCBI taxonomy): domain Eukaryota; kingdom Metazoa; phylum Arthropoda; class Insecta; order Coleoptera; family Carabidae; genus Ophonus; species Ophonus ardosiacus. The sequence goes on along the minus strand of OW964825.1, from coordinate 18,292,467 downwards.
AGATTACATGTTCGTTTAAGTACATGTATATAAATATTTTTTTTATATACTGCAGTTACTATTTTAGGTATACAATTACCTCGAAAAAATAATTATACTTAAAAGGAAATTTCTCATTTTGTAAGTAGTAATTAATTAATACAGTTTTCAATTAATCAGAAAGTAATTGCTCTTATAAATCAATCTGTAATTAGAGCTTTTCAACAGATTGACTTAATTTTATTACTCATTACTACACTAATACGGTAGTGAAAAAAAATGTACTACAAAATAATTACATTAAACTTACACAGAACATATACGAGAGTAGATTAAAAACTTCGCGGCCTAACACAGAGATGGCAGCACTAGGTACACAATTATTTTTTGTAAGGTTATGTGAAAACAATTATTTTTTATAAAGTTTTGTGAATTGTCATTAATGTCTGTGAAGTTTTACGACATGGCAAATACTTTGGGAAGATCTGTCCTTCAGACGTCGAACATAATAATGGTAAAAAAGTAGACAGCTGAATTTAAAAGTGGGAGGGAAAGCATTGAAGATGATTCTCGTAGCGAAAGGCCTCCAATTTTTAGCGAAGAAAAAAATCACTTTGATTCACGATATGGTCATGACAGATCTGAAAATCAAGGTTCGAGAAATGGCAAAGGCTGTGTTCATTTTCAAAGAACGAATTCAAAACATTCGGTTTAATGAGATCGGAATGAAAAAACATCTGCGACGTGGATGTCCAACTTTTACAGGATGATCAACAATATGTTCGTTTCCATACATTGTCCGACTTGTTGCTTCATTATTATTATTATTATTATTATGAAACTAATACTGATATATTTAAGATCTAGCTCCATCAACTTCCATTTATTTTCTTTACTCAAAAAACACCTGGGAGAGTAACGAAATATTTAATGAGACTGGGATTATGGCATTGCAATACTAATGGATCAAATGCAGCGACTTAAAAGTGGGCCACTTTGAAAAATAATGTAAAAAATAATAAATTCTTTCTATGTTAGTTCACAAATGTACTACAATCCACTTTTTTATACCTACGTTATATTTAACAAATAAATATTAATATATGGGTAATCCATCTTATGTGCGTCATTTAGTCGGTACATCAAACAAAATCATTGATTATTTTATAGATAAATATTACACAGATTATCTAATGCAAGTATTTACAATTGATATCTGCATTTACTTACATTTATACAATCTACTAAAATTATATGATTTCTTTTACCCATACGTATGTGAAATATGCAACAAGAATTCTATATTCCAATAAAAATAAAACTGGTAATTTCATTTTTGAACTAGTAAGAAGTCTTATTTAAAAAAAAAAATCTGTTGTGGCCAGCACAATACTTCTCGCCATTTGCATATTAGACTACGTAAGTATTGTACATATTTAACATTTCTGGTACACACAAAAACGCATTTCTTCTTTGTATATTACAAGTTTCCTCTTACTCTTGTAAATGCTCAAGATTCTTCCAATTCACTGATGAGATTGGTGATATTTCTGAAGGGTATACATATGTAATACAGATATGTATCTATAATTATAAATATTTAATTATTAATAAATAAGGAATATTAAATGTACTTCCCAGAAAAAGTCTCTGCATTTTTAACACTGACATTTATCTGTCAATTACAAACTTTTCAATTTTTCAACTGGTTTCCATGGAGGTGTTTGGGCTGTGAGATTCGTTACAACACATTACTATCCGTAAATCTATAGAAGATATAATAAAAATTTTAAATGCATCGGATAGAGATTTTTATATTCTTATAAAAATAAATAAATAAATATATCATCACGGCATATTACCCATTTCTGGGTGTGCCAGTATCTACAACACATGTAGACATCGGTAATATATATATATATATATATATATATATATATATATATATATATATATATATATATTCTTTAGTATTAATTTTCAAAAAATAATATTTAGATTTTTTTTAAGAAACTAGTACTTCCGGTTTTCACACACACACACACACACACGCACCCACACACACACATCATCATAAAAATGTTATAATCTGATTCTATGGACCTTAAAACGTGTTTCACGAAAATCTCGATATGCTATTTTTAGCATGAATCCAATACCTCTCTTAGCGGTTAGCGAGAGGTAAAAACTCTTCTGTTTTAATATATGTTGTTCCAAGAAAACTTATTAATTCATTCTATTTATTCATAAAAAAAAATTCCGGAAATACAAGTGAATCACACACTGTTGCCAATTTGTTTCAAAACAAGCGCACATCAACATCGCGTCTCGTTTGTTTTAGACAAAGATAAAGTTCAAAGTAAATAAGATAGAAAGAAATAAAAGAACTGGTTTACAAGATATTTATTCATAAGGATATGATTTCACTTTGTATAAATTAATTTTTAGACTGTTTAGGAAAAAAAGTTGAAATATGGACGATAAACTAATTACGAAATTAATTAAATTATAAGATGTTTTTTTCTTAAATTTGAAATATAGAATTAATTTTTTAAATCTTAAATAGTAAATAAATTAAAATGTTTTATATAAATTATTATGAAAATATTTTGACTATTACATAAAATTTAAAAAAAACCTAGTGTGACAATTCTGGTATTTAATAAACACCTTTTAAGATAATAATTAAAGTGTTTATCATTTAAAAGTAATCATTTTTTTGTGATTTTACTTTCTACAAAATTGATTTTCTTTTTCTCATAATTATTTCTTAAAAGAGAAATTTCTTATTTCTGGATCGGGTCTGGCTGCTCTTGTCATTCATGTTTCATCTGTTTTTATATCGAAACAAATGCGCAATTTTTCATTTCGTAAATAATAATTATTGTTAACTGGTTTTCTGACCTTGAAACGTCAATTTACTTAATAAGAATAAAATCAAGAGAATTTTTTGTTTGGTGACGATATCTCACAATCGTCTCAGGTTTTTACAAGATTTTTAACCTTTGAATGTGGTTTATTATTCCGTGAAATTGTTAATTAAAACTTTGAGGAGACAAAAAATGTTCAAATAAATATTATGATCGTGTCAACACGTACAATACTGTTCAAAAGAATTGCCACGCATTCCTACTCAAACACACTGTTTTCGCAGTATGCCATGCGCTATAATATAAAGATAAACCTATGATAGTTCCTAATTGTTTACGGCCCACAAATGTCATGCCCCCCTAGTGTCACAATTGTTAAAGTTATCCCCATCACCAACAACGAATATTCCACAAGTGTTAAACTGGGATGGATGTATGTATGTATGTATGTATAGGGAAGGCATGAAAAGTTTTTTCAGTGTGTGAACCAGCCCTAAAAGGATTCTTATTCTAACCACAAGTAGGTACCTATATGGCCTATTAGGGCCAGTATTATAACCTCTGGTTACAATCAGTTAAATATACAAAAATGAAACGAAATGAACTGGCAAATGTCAAATTGATTATTGCTGTCAATTATCCGATTCAATATTGTTTATTTAACACGTAAAGTGCCATGGGGGATTAACGCTGTCCCCCATTTTCCTTAAACCTTACGGTCCATTGTGGCCATGGGGGATACATGTACTCCGACAAACCGAAAATTATTTGCAGCCAGATCACATCACGTTCGTAAGACATTTCAATGTAGATTATAGGGAAATATATTTGGTAGGTAGCAAGCAAAATGTAAGTTAATTTGGTTTCGGTGTAAACATTTTTTAAAATTATTTATGCTGAGTATTAGCATTGTGGCCGTGGGGATTACCGCTGGCCGACATAAAAAAAAAATCAAAATGATGCTGAAAAATTTTCGTTTTGTACTTTTTTTTTAAATATAACTATTTTAAATTAAAATAAAACCAAAATATGTAATAAAAATTTTTGGCCCGAGGGGACCTAAAACTTAAATTTCTATTGTGGTACTTTACGTGTTAACTTAGAATTAAATTTCTAACCTGAGATTGTAAAACTGGCCTTTAAACTATATAAGGCTCAAGGCTGTACTAATAATTCTGAAATTAGTTTTGGGCAAAAAAAAAGAATTAAAATAATCATAAACATGTCCACCAAAGTTTTGGGACTCAATGAGATGATGTCTAGCATACCAGCTCTACGGTACAAATATGTCATTGCCGAAATCTGGGAATAGTTGCAAATTGCCAAAGTCAGAAATGGGTATTAAACCGTGATAATATATTTATTTATTCTATAATATGTAATAGCTATTTATATAAGCATAAGAGTCAGGAAAATGGTACATTACTGACAAAGACCCTAATGAAACATGAGGCACTATCGTGCCGAGAATTTTACGGCTCCGAGTCAAGTACAGACATTTTTCTGAAGAGTTATGTATTCATTTTTTCTGAAACCTTTGATTAAATTAAAAATTAATTTTAAATTTAATAATTAAATCTAATTTTCTATAAGTACATAGTAGTGCGCTACTCTCGTTTCAAAAGTGACAGAAAAAAAAACAGTAAATAAACGAGAGCCAATTGGGAGGCAAATAATTGTGACCAGGTTTCTTTAGAAATTTACGAAGAGGCAGCAGAGGTTGTGATGGACTGCTATCCAAAAAGTTCAATAATAAATTTTTAAATAAAATGTATAAATGTTTTCGTGACTAGTTGTGGAAATGCAACTTTCAGACCGCATTTTTGGCGCGTAAATATTATTTTCGCTCCGATTTTACAAAAAAAAAATATATAAATTTCTTTCTTCTTCTTAATTTTTGATGCTCACCAAATGTCATGTCACTGTCCGTGTCCGGTATTCGGCAGGATAGTAAAAACCAAGGTTGATAAACCTCATGATTTAAAAAAAAAAAATGGGCGTTTTTATAAAAAACATATTTTTTTAATAATTTTTATTTAATACACATACGAGCCCTGAACCAAAATAATTAACGTACATCTATTTATTATATTTATTCGTATAAAATTAATAAATTTAATGTCTGAATTTATTTCTCTGTTATTTAATAGTGTCTCATGGCCGTAAGCTCGAGTATCTGGTTGCGAATCTGGGGACACGAGTTCGATCTCGACGCCAAAATTTATTTCAATTTTTAACTGGCACAAAAGTGACCCCAGTGACGCACTCTCCACGCTAACAATGAGTGCTCGTGAGGTGACGTCCGGTAAACTTCCACATGGTACTTACGAATATGTCTTCGTCAATACCGATATCTGCGTACTACCAGATTGGTACAATCAGCAAAAGGTAACATGTTGTGACGATACATTTTTTTATTTAATTTACCCGTATTCAATCATTATTCCTACACTTACTTTTGTGTTATTAGAATTAATTTATTGCTTAAATAAAACGCATTATTATCATTACTAAATGTATAGTTGCCTTGTAAGTTAAGAAAAAGGATGAAGGCCAATTCTTTTGGCGCAGGGCTCGTATTTTCTAACTGTAAATAATACAAAAATGAAACAAAATTTGACAAGTCTAGTTGGAAAAATTTAGTTGCGACTTCGTCGAAATTTATAGATTTGCAGAAAACGCTCGACTATATAAATGACATGTATGTTTTCAAGTTATCAGTAATGTTATAAAAGTGCGACAATATTTTGTTTCTACTTTCAGGTTGGGTTTTCTTTTTTGTATTAGGATTTTCTTATAGTTTTATTTTTGTGAAAAGCAGCTAAATTCCTTTTCAAAGTTTTGAAAGTTTTATTTTATAAATAAATATGATTTTAGCTTAATTTTAAAATTTTAATTGATTCTCTTAAATTAAAAATCTCTTGATTAAAATCATGATTTTAATCGTTGATTTTAATCAGCTGATTTACATCTTCTTAACCTTGGTAAAAGCATTGACCAGATATGTTGGATATTGGAGAGTATTCGGATAACCGTTTTCTAATTCATCCCAAAAATTATTAAGCATAGCAACAATGACTTGGCAAGTTAGAACTTTTTTGAAAAAAAGATTATCTATGTGGTTAATTACAAAAATTGTACTACAAATAAACATCTTACTGCACTTCCCGTACATTTAAACATATGTAAACTTAAAAACAAACTTAATTAACATTTTGTTCGCTTTGAAGTAATAGTTTTAATGAGTCACATATGAGCTGACATCAGCACCCTATAGATTTGAAATTGGGGCTTTTAAAAATATATTTTCAAAACAATGTACACAAATGGCGTGAAAATATTATTTATTTACATATAGGCACTGTAACCGGTAATCTTTCAGAAAAAAAAATCTGATGTGGCCAACACAAAACCTCCCGCTATTTAATTTTTATTAATTTAAATACATACCTACGTATTTACTAACGCTGCAAACTGTTCCACTGCAGAAAACTATTGCTTTATTTACTATTTTCTTTTTAAAATGTCACTATTATTAATTTGAAGTGATTAGTTTTTTGACAGTGACATTTACTGTCAGTTACATTCATTTGATATATTAACTGTGTAACAAATGAATTGTGTTTATCTTAGGCTTCGCGACTGATAATAAAAATTATTTTTAAATTTATCTGTAAAATATATAGAAAAATTGTTAATGTATTCCTGTAGAAAATTCAATAATCTTTAATTTTCATAAGACATAAAATGCGAAAAAATGGCATTTAATAGTATTTTTTGAAGAAAAACCATTATGAGCTTCAAGTAATCTGCCATTTCCGTTTATCCGATTTACACCAAAATCTAATGGCTTCTTTTCGTATTAGAATAAGGTAGAAATACAAGGTTTCAGAATTTTCTGAATGATAGTATTTGAGTTAGAGCGAAGACAAAATTCTTACACATACACACACAGATACACACATACAGACATCATCGTGAAAATGTTAAAATTGGATTCTAGGGACCTTAAAACGTGGTCATTTACTAAAATCTCGATATGTAATTTTTAGCACGATCCCTATACCTCCCTTACCAAGGGTAGCGGGAGGTAAAAATTAAAAAGAAAATAATGGATGACCCCATTGATTTTTTGCACATACCTTCCATGTTTAATAACTGTAAAAAAAGAAAATAATGGAAGACCCCATTAATTCTTTGCACATACCTGTCATGTTTAATAACTGTAAAAATAGTATTTAAAAAGGTAATAATTACTAATTTATTAATTTTTATTTTAATTTTCGGATGAAGCAATTCTGTTTATAGATAGATCTTATAGTAAAAATGTTTTTTTCTACTCCCATGCGTGAAGTGAGTACTTCACGTATCAATTTTTATGTGTGAAGTTTGATTTTTTGCACACAGTGCGTGAAGTAACATTTCACGCACAGTGTGCGTGAAGTAGCATTTCACGCACCGTTCATTACTTTAAATATTAAAAACTGAATTGTATTTTAATAAAACAAAGCTGATAAACATCCGTAACGTTGGTAACCATGGTTACATAAGTCTATAATACAGAGGCTTTACGTTAAAAGAATGATAATGTGAAGAAAAAATATATATTTTTGCAAGGTCGTAGAAAAAGTATAGTATGTAACACGTGTGTGCAGCCTATTTTACATTCGGGTGGTTTGCAACACTCGCCTTCGGCTCGTGTCGCAATCTCCACCCTCATGTAAAAATTTAAACTTCACACACTTGCCACATAATATACTATATTTTATTTTTGGGTGTAAAACAAGATGATTACTCAAGGATTTTAATATACATTACAGGAAATACCAATATAATACTGTAATATATTGTGAAATATTACACAATTTTTTAGGCGATTAAAAATACATGTGTTTCTTTGTCATAAATGTATGTAGTTATTGCGTGATACAAATTTACCGATCAATACTTAGGTTCATATGCTAATTATATTGCATACGTACTTGAAAAACTGCATACGGGTAAATCTACGTTTATAACGATATAAATAATGTTATTTTTTTAATTTCAACATTAATATAGGTAGGTACTGTATTATTCTCTACGAGTATACAAAAGATATAGCAAATGTAATGTAAATTATATATGTAATTGCGCTTTAATTTACCATGACATAAAATATATAGCAATTGTAATGTAATTTCAGTTAATTATTACATGAAAATTACACAATACTAACAATATTAAATCGCATTTTCTAATCAGGAAAATTAATTCATTTTTACTCTCGTGGGCGTAGTTTTGGGTGGATCCAAATTAGCCCCTCCCTATTAAAAAATGATCCAATTTTTTTTGGCACAAATTCAACATTTAATTTAAGAACTTTAAAAAAATCTGAAATATGTTATAAAATATTTTTGTGTACAGCAACACGGTTCATAGACAGATTTTATAAATGATCCCATTTTTAAATGCTATACGGGAAATTAACAAATGCTATATAAAAAATGTTGAACAGTAATGCCATCTTAAAACCATAAAAGTTCTTACTTAACAGTGTTTCTGGACGATTTGGTGATATATAAAACTTCTTATAACGGACGGAAATTTTTCAATTAGCTTCGTGAATTTTCACCACAATCACAAGTCTGTGTAACTAGAACCGTTATACTTTATTTTTTACATAATTGACACGAATTTTTTTAAAGTGTTAATTTTTTTCTATATAGCATTTATCCATTATTCTATATAGCGTTCATTTTTACCTTCCGTCAACCTTAAGTAAGGAAGGTATTGTCTGGTCCAAAAATTCAATGATGAGTTTTTAATGAATAATCTATTTTTAGTGTCCATAGAATATGATTATATTATTTTTACAATGATGTCTATATGTATGTGTGTGCGTGTGTGACAAGCGTTCTATATCGCATAACTCCAATACCACAATTCCAAAAACTATATTTTTTTTCACATTCCTCGAGTTTATATCTAAATGAAGAGTTGATTAGATTTTAGTTATAATTGGTTAATCGGAAGTACCACCAATTCAAGTTTTTAACAGTTTTTCTTGAAAAAAAAATTAGTTAAATATAATTTTTTTAACATTTTATGTTGTAGAGATAAAAGATAATAAAACAGCAGAGTAGTGATTTGTTTAGAATATCTAAATACATAATTACTAATTAACAGATCGCGGGTCTACAGAATGACAAGGTTCTAACTACAAGAAAATTACATGGGGAGAAAACTGATTTGAAATTTTAACTAGGTAGCTGTTATTTGAACACATTATTGTTATTTATTAACTCTATGGATTTAATTATACTCGTATTATAAAAATATGGAAGAAAAATTACAATGCTATGCTTAGTCACCGAAAAAAAAAATACTTCGCGGGATCAAAATTCTATCTGTACATATTTTTTAAAAAATATGAATACGACATAGAAAATTATTATTTGTTTATTAATAAAACATGAAAATAATAAATGTATGCGCTGCAAATAATAATAATAATAATAATAATAATAATAATAAAACAAATAAAAAATAATAAATTTCTCGATTACAAAAAAATCAAATTTAATTTTAATATTGATTTATACTAGAGCTATCATTGTTTTCAAAGCATTCCGCTTCTCAATGCTAATTTCTGAACCTTTTTTTAGCTACTTTGGCTCAAGAAATACTTGTTTTAAAGTATTTTTATTCATACTATGTTACTATGTTGCAGATAGAACTTTGTCCCTACATGTTTGATTCAATTTTTGGCAGATAGAATTTAGTCTCGGTACTATTTCGAAAATGGACAACAATATCTATCAACTAATATCAGAAAGCGATAGAATATGACTGATAAAACCTAGTCATACAAAAATCTCATTTTACCAAAAACCTGCAGGTAGAACCTTGTCACTCTAGACCCGCAAGATGTCAGTGTGAAATAAAATTTACATAATATCGTCTTGAAATAATTTTATTGGAAATATAAAATTGTTTGCACGAAAATTTCTGTGTGGACTTTTTTACAAAATACGTAAAAAGTAATGTGCTGGTCACATCAGATTTTTTTCTATACCTATAGCAACTGATTTTTTACCTTCAGTCACCTTTAGATGAGGAATACAGTGTGTCCCATTTAGAGGTGCCACCATTGCGATCTCGAGAACTGTAAGAGATACGATGTCGATTAAATGGAACTTTTTTTTGCGCCTTTGGGAGGCCATCTCAGATGTGCTTTAGTTTTTCCAAAAATTCTCATAGGGCACTAGATAATGACGAAAAACTGAATATTGTTGATTTTTTCTTTCTCAAATAACTTCTAAACTATTAATAACTGAGAAAAACGTTTCAAATATAAAAGATAGATATTTTTATTAACTAACCAGTGGCGTACGAAATAAATTTTTATATCCTTAAATTTTTGAGATATAACACAAACTTATATTTTTTTAAATGGAACCCATATCTGATTTTAGTCTTGAAAAAATAAATATTTTATTCTCTTTTCAACGATGTAAGGGTTATTATGTTTTATATTTGTTTTGCCTTCAAATTATTTTTTTTCCTTATTTTGTATTAAATTTACAATTATTTTGAAAATATTGGTAGATTTCTATTTGGAAATACTCCTTGTATTTAAATAATTTATTTCTTTAAAAAAAATTGCTCAAAATTCGTATCAAATTAATTTTTATAATATTTTGTATCAGGTCGCCCTTGGCACATCATAGTGTAATTTGTAATTATGAGTCTAGAATGAAAATATTAAGAAATAAAGGCATAAAACAAATTATTTTGATCACATACAATATAATTAATAAAAATAATAATGTTTTTTTTTGGGAAATAATAAGAAAATTCAGGAAAATAAAGAGAAAAATTAAATTTTAGGAGCAAAACAAATATAAAACATAATAACCCTTACATCATTGAAAAGAGAAAAAAATATTGATTTTTTGAGACTAAAATCAGATATGGGTTCCATTTAAAAAAATATAAGTTTGTGTTATATCTCGAAAATTTACGGATATAAAAATTTCTTTCGTACGCCACTGGTTAGTTAATAAAAATATCTATCTTTTTATTTGAAACGTTTTTCTCAATTACTAATAGTTTAGAAGTTATTTGAGAAAGAAAAAATCAACAATATTCAGTTTTTCGTAATTATCTAGTGCCCTATGAGAATTTTTGGAAAAAAAAAGTACATCTGAGATGGCCTCCCAAAAGCGCACAAAAAGTTCCATTTAACCGACATCGTATCTCTTATAGTTCTCGAGATCCCAATGGTGGCACCTCTAAATGGGACACACTGTATATTGTCTTTGGTCAAAATATTTGGTAGTGAGTTTTTAATGATTAAGCACGTTTTAGGGTCCCTAGAATACGATTTTACTAGTTTTACGATGATTGTGTGTGTGTGTGTGTGACAAATTTTTCTCGGACGATAACTCCAATACTACAATTCCAAAAATTATGATTCTTTCGTATTCCTCTTCTTTACACATCCATATGAAGAGCTAATTGGTGGTTATAATTGCTCAACCGGATGTTCCCTTATTTGAAGTACTTAAAAAATTTTCTTTAAAAAACGCAGTTAAATATCATTTTCTGACATTTTATGTAATTATCAATATGAAGGAATATCTAATTCTCTATACGGTTTGATTGTACATTTTCCTTCATATTCAAAAGATATAAAATAAAAATTATAAATATATTAACTTTCAAAAATCAGTCAGCATTGGTATAATCAAGGAAATAGCTCATATGTTCAAATTCTAATTGACAGATGTCAGTGTCAAGTGCAATTTACATAATGTATGTTCGTGTTATAATTTTATTGGATTTCCAAGGATTTATAGAATCTTTCCCACGGAATTTTCAGTATGGAATTTGTAAAAAAATAGTATATGTTCGTGTTACAATTTTACTGGATATATAAAATCTTTTCCAAGCAACTTTCGGTATGGGATTTGTACAAAATACATCAAATTGACGGAAGGTCTTGTGCTGGCCACAACAGATTTTTATATAGCATTTTTTGTATTTTTAATTTAGCATTATGCATTTATTCTCTTACATTAATACCAGCCAATATTACACTATGATATAAAAATCTACGAAGCTTTTTTTAAATTTAAATTGTTTAATTCATACGAAATTAAATTCAAAACAGGAAAGGCTTAATTTCCTGAATGCTGCAAAGGTACGGCAAAGTAAAAAAATTTAGAATGGATAACCAACTATAGTAATTATCGTGTCATGGTTAGTAATTATTTACCGGATAAGTTTTTTTGTAGTTGATTATTGAAAAAAAGTAGGATATTTTACAGTGCAGGTGTAACCGATTGAACTGAGTATTGAACAGATAGATTAATTATAGGTAATTTAATTTTCAATATAATTTTGAGACCAAATAAGGCAAATAATTACACTATCTTCTAGAGGAATTGAGAAATACAAATGAGTACATATTACTTTTGTTAATGTGGCAGTTCTATGACAAAAATATTATCTATAATTCGTTTCAAATAGGACTGGATCATAATAGGGACATGTTTAAGTCCCTTGATGTTAGTTGTCAAATAAAATCAATTTCAATAATCAATAATTAAAACTTTTCTGACTTTGTCTTTGTAACTTTTTATAATATTGAGGAACAACACATTTTCACAAAGAAAAATATGTACCTGTCTGGTGGTAAAAGAATGCAGTGTGGCAAACACCGAACACAGTTTTGTGAACGGTTACATTTGAAAATATGCTACAAACTTGTTAAAACCAAAATGAAAAACATAAAACAAGTACTAATTTTGATTTGTGAATGAGGCTTTAATAATATAACGTCGAGTATAACGTAAAAAATTAATATAAATACAAAACACATACCATCTGTCAACCTCTCAAAAATATTTTATTATTCATGTAATTTCGCATGTCTAATCAAAATAGTCCTTAAATGGATGATATTGATGTTCTATCACAAAATAATGTGTCTGTCTGAATGTTTCGATCATTGTAATATTATTAGTTTATCGAATTAAAACTTAGATTCGTATTTAACCTGAAAATGTTGCTGCGTAAACCGTTCTCATCAAGCTCGGCTCACCACCGCAATCTTAAACCAGACTGACCAGACACAGTATAATATGATATTTTTTTGCAATTTTAAATTCTTTATTTAATGTACAGTAGAGATCCATTTATTTGGCTCAGTTTTTTTTACCAGAATTACGTTTCGTACTAATTCAACAGATTGATAATGAATCGTAGACTGACCAGGGTTGAAAAAACCCAGCCCACCTGGGTTTTATTAAATAAAAGCGGGTTTTATTGACAAACATCGAATTATAGTATGTATCACTTTTAACTTTAGTTTTATGAAGTATCTTAATACACATACACAAGTCGGCGTAATAGGTAATAGATATTAATATTATTATTTTCTTTTTTTGAAGAATGTAATGTAATAAACAATAAATTAACTATAGAGTGTACATGTGTACAAGTTACTAATTAATATTAATAGTCTGTGCAATGCAAGTGTGTACAAGAATTGATTCAAGTTATTTCAGTAGTTGTTACAGCCGTGTTAAACAAATAGTATGATTAATACACAACTCAAAAAATAATGAAAATGCTGACATAAGGGTTGGAGTTGTTCAAATATAAAAGAAACACCGTGCAAAGTTCGTACAGCAATGAAAAATATTTTTAAAATTATCAAACACGAAGTACACAAAATGAAATTGATTGTAAAATGTTGCCGGTGACAAAAATTGATGTATATATGTGTGTACCATATAAGTATGTAGCATATTTAATTAATAAAATATGATTTCATAAAAGTGGGTTTTTAGATGGGTTTTTTTTGGGTTTTTTTAGATGGGTTTTTTGGGTCGGGCAAAATTACAACAACCCTGAGACTGACGGACTGATGACATTTTTTTTAGCATAGTTTCCAGATATGCTAGTTTTCTGAAAATTCATTACTTACATTACAAGTTAAGGGACAACAATAACAACAACTGTATATTTTTTTCTCAGTTGACAGAATTCCTTAGTCGTTTCGATGTGCTACATGTGCTTTTGTTTATGTCAATGAGTATTCCATGATGTCAATTATTACTGTTTGTACATTATTGTATGTGTTAGATGTAAATATATATTCATTTCTTATCTTCTTGTACATACATACACGATTACATACGTATGTTATTTTACATTTTTAGAGTACGTACATTTAGGGCCGATATTTTCACCTCCTATAATAAGTTATAATTTTTGTTATTTACAGAGGGCCATGAGCAATAGCACAATAGTTATTAACGTCATTAGGCCGATATAAGGCAAATAACGGACGCGGCTGAGGTTTGTTTGTTTATAATCAGCCGAGTTCGTTATTTGCATATCGGCTGTGTGGCGTTCAAGATTTTTCGTAATAACATAAAATTTAAACATTTAGGAATAATAAAATTCTTCTTGTTGTTTTTATCTTTTCACTTTTGTTTTTAGTCTTGTTATATCATAGTAACAGTATGGTATTACGAAAAATGTTAAACAGTTGTATTGCTTGAGTTTGGCAGATGACTCTGTCATAAAGTTTTAATAATTATTGAATTCATTAATTTATTAATCAGTAGTCATGAATACATTTACCATCGCAGAAAAACTCAATAGAACAATACTAAAAATTACATATCAATTAATAAACTCTTATACTTCACTTCACGTACGAAAATAGCAAATGGCGCTTAAATAAATAATTTAAATTCGTGTAACCAAACTTTGTCAATCATAAAAATATTTTTATCTGTAAAATGTACCAGTCCTGAATATTAAAAATTAAATCAAAACATGGTTAAATATCACTTAATTCTGTAGATTTTATTCGGTAACTGACAGCTGACAAGTGATATTTTTATGCTTTTGTGAACTAGGTTAGCATTCTGACCAATCAAAGGGCAGAATTTATATCCCTATCTAAACCAACGCTATTTTCTTACGTGAAATGAAGTTATATCTGTCAAAGTCAAACAATACGGCTATTTGAATTGCATGTTTTGTCTTGCATGGCACTCTGTAAAAATTTTAAAAACGGATATTTTATTTCAGGTTTGTTTATCTCATGACAAGAACCTATTATATCAATAAATTTAAGCTCATTTGAAGCAGTTTTTAATTTTGAACATTTTTTGTATTTATAGTTTAGTTCTAAAATTAATAGGACAGAATATACAGCCATATGAATATTTTACCAGTGTATATTCTATGGTCCATAAAAAGTAAACACCCGATATATTAAGGTTCGGTATTTACATTTCTGGTTAAAGTGTCTGTTAAATTAACTCTCAGTTGTAAGAAAAATGTCACATCGAAAAAATTGACACATGTGTTTTTACAACTTTATGCGGTAATATCGACGTTATATTTTTTAACTTACAGTTAACAGTCAATTTAACCAGAGTTGAAAATATCGAGCCTAAGACGGATAAATTAGTACACTGAAAAACATAATTATCATAATTTACTATGAGAAAATTGACAAATGACTTGTAGAAAGTGCATTTCTTTCCTACTGCAGTAGCTCTGGCAATAAACAATCTGATAAGAATCTAGTAATAATTAACATCAAGTTAGCGATGAAGAAAACAAACGCCAACACATCTAGCTTTCCTGTTCACATCAGGATAGGCCATGAACTCAGCGAACAGCCGGCGATCGCAAACAAATGACTTTGTGCTGTTCTGCTGTCGGATGTTTTGCTATTTCTAAACAAAAGAATAACTGCACACTTGGACGTTTTGTACACAGGTAGATGCGCAGTTTGTATGAAACAGATATTATTATTTAATAATATAAAAATTATGGATGAAATCAATATAAGAATAAAAAGATCGTTTAAAATTTATGAAGAAGGTTTTTAAAAGTGTTTCATGCAAAAAATTACAAGTTCTAAATTTAGAAATATACAGACGTCAGCAGATTCATACAGTCATTTTTATAGTCGCCCAATCCTTTATACTATATTACTTTTAATAATGATTCATTCGCATAAGAATAAAAATTATTGTTTTATTATTATTTGCAATTAATGCAAATTGTGAAAAACAAAAGTATTCATACTTGACTTGATAAGTAATAATAAAATTAATAGTCAAAGTCGAAAGTACGAGTAGAACGTACAATAATTAATTTTATTTGAATATATTATGAGTAAAATCTTACTATCGAGAAGAGGACATCACAGGGGCAAGTTTTATGCTATTTCAAAAATGAAAGTAATAAATAATTTATTTATCTTTTCTTGTAAACATGGGTGAGCAAACCAATCACATCAAATCTTAGAAGGAAAATTTCGAATTTACAGCTTCTTGTACAAAAACTGCCTATCTTCGTTCATGAATACTTTGTATTCTTGATTGAGTACAACATTTCATTAAAACAATCATCATTCTACTCCTACGCTATTTAGTGGCATATAAATCTTTGTGAAAGTTCCCAATGGTTCATAAAGATCATCTCTTTAGGTGCTCTTCGTGACGTATTGAGATCGCCACTGATATTTACGCAATTAGAAACCGATCCCACTGATCTGCAGTATTGCTGTTCTACTTTAATCATCACGACGAAAAGAGAAAGACTTTATATTAAATTATTGGATGTTTGCAGCATAAGCGTACACATTTTGTAATGAAATTTTAATCCGCTTAATATAATAACGCAGGTTTAATAGGCTTCTCTCATATTATGTTCATCGTTTTAAAATGTTTTTCATAAAATATAGTTAAATTAATTTACTACTAGGTATATTTAGAAAATAAGAAAGGTATTAGAATCTTTAATATCAATTATATATTATTTTAATGGGCTACTTGCGTACCTTTTTTACCTCCCGCTTACCCTTGGTAAGGGAGGTATAGGGATCGTGCTAAAAATCACTTATCGAGATTTTAGTAAATGACCACGTTTTAAGGTCCTTAGAATCCAAATTTAACATTTTCACGATGATGTCTGTATGTGTGTATGTGTGTGTATGTGTGTGTATGTGTGTGTATGTGTGTGTGTATGTATGTGTGTGTGTGTATGTGTAGGGATTTTGTCTTCACTCTAACTCAAATACTATCATTCAGAAAATTCTGAAATCTTGTATTTCTATCCTATTCTAATAAGAAAAGAAGCCATTAGATTTTGGTGTAAATCGGATAACCGGAAAGGGCACTTTACCTGAAGCTCATAATGGTTTTTCTTCAAAAAATACCATTAAATGCCATTTTTTCGCATTTTGTCGTTATGAAAATTAAAGATTATTGAATTTTCTACAGGAATACATTAATACTTTTTCTATATATTTTACAGATAAATTTAAAAATAATTTTTTTTACAAGTCCCGAAGCCTAAGAAAAACACAATTCCTTTGTTCCACAGTCCATATTTCAAATGAATGTAACTGACATTAAATGTCACTGTCAAAAAACTAATCACTTCAAATTAATAATAGTGATATTTTAAAAAGAAAATAATAAATAAAGCAATAGTTTTATGCAATGGAACCGTTTGCAGTGTTAGTAAATCCGTAAGTATGTATTTAAATTAATAAAAATTAAATAGCGGGAGGTTTTGTGTTGGCCACATCAGATTTTTTATTTAATATTTTTGAAGAGCAGGTAAAATTGCTACCCATATTTTTTCTTTTGACAAAATTTTTGTTAATTAGCCAGAAAAAAAATAATGAAATTTGATTATTTGAATTCCCGCCATGTATGACGTAGAATTACGCCGCACCAATGCGTTTGTTTGTACAAGGTTTGTACAGGTAATGTAGATCACCTGTTTGACGTTTCAATAATAGTTTGGAGGTTAGTATTTTAATTTATCTTTTTGGTATCGATATTTTAAATTACATGTAACTACCTATGTGTTTATTTGTGAAGTAATTAATATATTTGAGAGAACAGAGAGAAAAAAAAAACTAATGTCAAATTCAAATTAAAACTTTCTCGCATGCCATCTATACGTTAAATTTTTAAACATGGTTCTCCAGTTAAATATAATGACGTCACAGAAAATTTTCGTTCTTAATTTACTAAAAAACAAATAATTTTTTTAAAATAAAATTTATATTTTTATATGTTTTGAACATAACATTACATATATAGTGATAGAAATCGGATTTTCAGTACCACGCAAGTAGCCCATTATTGAATATTCAACCTTAACAATATAATATATTAATACTACTTTTTACTTCTCGCTAAGAGAGGTATTGTTTTCATGCTAAAAGTCGCATATCCAGATTTTAGTGAATAAGCATGTTTTAAGGTCCCTAGAATTCGATTATAACATTTTACGATGATGATGTGTGTGTGTTTGTGTCGGAAGGACGATTCCTCAAAAAATACACCTGTTTAACTACGTATTCCTCAATCTGATATAAGTGGTAGATTCTTTAAAAAAATCCTCTAAATATCGTCGTTGTTCGGAAAAAACCTTCTATGTGAAAATTAATAATATAGTCATATAGTAATAGTAATAGTCACAGGTTTTATGAACTGCTTTAACACATAGGAGGTTTTAAAATATATATTTAACAATCTTACGGTTTAAAAAGCACATAGGAGTATTTACCAAGCGATAGAGAATAATATCCTTAATAGTACTATATATAAAGTCGATTTTGGCATATAATGTCACATAGGAGGTTTTTTCCGAACAACGACGATATTCTTTTTTGTTAATTTTTGTTATCACAAATATTAAAGAACATAAAATTCTCCATCTTCTATAGATTTAGAGATATACAATAATAATCTGCTGCAATAAATCGCACAGTCCAGACTACACCAAGGAAACCAGTTGTCAAATTTAAATGTTTGTAATTGACAGATAAATGTCAGTGTCAAAAATCAACAGTTTTACTGACATTACTGAAAGTGCATTTAATATATCTTACTAAATTATTAATTAAATATTTAAAATTGTAGATGGTTTGTACATTAACAGTACATATTTTATTCTTAAGGAATACCGCCAATCCTGTCAATGTATTGGAATCATTTTGAACATTTTAGAAGAGTAGGACAAGATTCCTTATAGAATGAAAGAATAGATATAATTAGAATTATTTGTGTGTACAAGAAATGTTAAATTCAATACTTATATAATAAAACGGAAATAGTGAAAGGTATTGTGTTGGCCACAACATATTTTTACCACCCGCTACCCTTGGTAAGCCCATTTCTTTCCTTAAAAACTTCAGGTAGGGTCACAATTAATTAATTTCAAATAAATAAATCAATAGTTATATTATACGAATGCGAGGGAACCATAATATAGTTTCCAGCATCAATAAATATGAAGGACGTACGAGTATCTAAATTAATAAAAAAAATTAAAAAATAACACTCGGTTTAGTTTCACAAGAGAAGTATAGTTTTACTTTATTTTACAATTTCGCCAGTTGCGGCATCATCCGCAGTACTGACCGGAGGAATAGTACTGGCCACAACAGATTTTTTTATTTAACTAACGCTTGGTTGGATTTTTATTAAATTTTAAGGTAATTTTAATTTTATTTAAACGAGACAATTTTTAAAAAATTGCTACGAATTACAAATTTTCTGTCGATTAAATTAGGAATTACATTTGACATTTGCATTATCTTGAAATGTTGACTGCAACAAGTTGTTTTATTTCTCCTGCCTTATACATATTATAATATAATTTAGAATATATCATTATTTATATCGAAGAATTCTTCGATAGATGGCTCTGTATGTGGGTTCATTTCCCTCTTAAGTGAACTATCTTTTATGAGATGTTTATATCTTTCACCTTTCGCCATGCTCAGTTGGGAATTGTCTCTGCAAAGAGATGGCAGTTATATCATACTGATGAGCTCTAACAAGAGCAAAACGCGTCTATGGTTACTAGCTGAGCATGGCCGGTGTCTGATAATGGCCGAAAGGTTAATTCAGACGCTGAAATCTTGTGAAACATGGCGAGTGTTTTCTTAATATTTTATTAAATATAATATTTTATGACCAAATTTTGATTTTTACATAATATGATACTAGACAAAAAAATCTGATGTGGCCAACACAAAACCTCCCGCTATTTAATTTTTAATAATTTAAATACATACTTACGTATTTAGTAATGCTTTAAACTATATTATGTTCCATTGCATATAACTATTGCTTTATTTGTGATTTTCTTTACTATTTAATATGTCACTATTATTAATTTGAAGTGATTAGTTTTTTGACAATGACGTTTACCTGTCAGTTACATTCATTTGAAAAATAAACTGTGTAACAAAGGAATTGTGTTTATCTTAGGCTTCGGGATTAAAAAAAGAAAAATGATTTTTAAATTAATCTGTAAAATATATAGAAAAAGTATTAATGTATACCTGTACAAAATTCAATAATCTATAATTTTCCAATGACGTTAAATGCGAAAAAATGGCATTTAATGGTATTTTTTGAAGAAAAACCATTATAAGCTTCAAGTAAAGTACCATTTCCGTTTATCCGATTTACACCAAAATCTAATGGCTTCTATTCCTATTAGAATAGGGTAGAAATACAAGGTATCAGAATTTTCTGAATGATAGTATTTGAGTTAGAGTGCAAACAAAATTTGTACACATACACACACACACACACACACACACACACACACACACACACACACACACACACACACACACACACACACACAAATATATACAGACATCATCGTGAAAATGTTAAAATTAAATTCTAGGGACCTTAAAACGTGGTCATTTTACTAAAATCTCGATATGTGATTTTTAGCACGATCCCTATACCTCCCGTACCAAGGGTAGCGGGAGGTAAAAACAAAATACCAGTATTTTTTTAAATCGATTAATTATTTGTAGTTCACGAGAAATAAATTATTAGTTTTGGAGAAGGGATATTGTGACGTCATAGTATATAATAGTTACTGCAGCTTCAACGCAAAAAAACGGCACTTTAAAATCACGTGACATCTCGAATGCGCATGCACATTAATAAACTTCACATTAATTGAATAAGGAGACACGTTATGTGCGATGGAATAGCGAGCGTTGAACGTCACACGTTCTCTATGTGTTGAGGTTATGTTTTGGTGAAAAATCGGCTACCGCATTTAATTACTGTATTAAATGCGGTAAACATTGAAATTGAAAGTCCCTTATTTTTAAAATAAGGTGTTTTCCACATAACGTTAACGTTTACGTTCTTTCATCTTAAAAATTGCAATAATTCCCTAATGGGAGATGTAAATCCCCGTACACGCTCGCGTCAACGTATCCCCTCTCCATATCATTAAATTGCAAATACCTTTATTATTAGGAAATAATGTTTAATTTTTATTATTATATGAGAAACTACAGTGGTTGTTTTATATATTTTATTATCCATATATTAAAATTCCATTATGGTCACCCCATTCACATACATTATGTGTGTATTGAGATGTATATGGAACTAATGGAAACTATGATGTCACAGATTCTTACCTGCAAATGTTTATGAAAGATATAAATGAAATGTATATTTTAAATATTTTTTATGAATACATACCGTGAGTATTTTTTAACGTGAAACATTGGATTTGTCATTTCCACGGTTACTACTTGACATTTGATTGACAGCAATGTATTTGCCCGTTCCATTTAAAATGAAACATAGGGAACGAATTTGACATTTGATAAGATGTCAATAGAGGTTAATTTTGTTTAAATAATTATACCTGCATTCTAAATTAAAATTAGTTGTAGAAAAAATATAGTGTGCACCTTGTGCCCGAGTGGTTTTCTCACTCGGCTAAATTTCTTACAATATTTAAATATAATACTTCTGTCAAATTCATTCCCTATGTGTCATTTTAAATGAGACAGACAAATACATTGCTGTCAATCAAATGTCAAATCATAACTTATAGGAAAATTCAACGGTTATCTGTCATATTGACAAGATGTCATTAGAGGTTAATTTTGTTTAAATAATTATACCTGTTTTCTAAAAAGTAATTTAGCTGTAGAAAAAATACTGTGTGCACCTTGTGTCCGAAATATGTTTAGTGCTCTCGAGTAGTTTTCTGAGTCCGCTAAATTTCTTACAATATTTAAATATAATACGCCTGTCAGATTCGTTCCCTATGTTTCATTTTAAATGGAACGGGCAAATACATTGCTGTCAATCAAATATCAAGTCGTAACCATGGATATGCCAAACCCAATGTTTCACGTTAAAAAATACTCACGGTATATTGCATATGAGGTAATTTTTTATTTATAATAAAAATCAATACTTTTATTGGAATGACCCCCGACGGTACAAATATGTTGCAATAGACACACAATTGTAATTTGCAAGAGTGCATCTAGCGGGAAAACTTAGAACTAAAGGTTGCTATGGTTACAACGTCCAAACAAAGACCTGTCATCAGCCATAGAATTCTACACTCCAGCCATCGTTTTTGTTGAATAATCGAGCGATCTTCAATATTATCAAACAGAAAAAAGTTGCCCCACGCACATCATGTGGTTTTAAACTCATATTTATTAAACACAACGAACAAATCACAAAGAATTAGGTTAACACTGAATAACAGATGCAAACATAATGACAAATAGAATCAGGGACCGGGACGTAAGACAACGAGGGGAGGTTTGTTTGGATACATGATCTTCTATCTCTCTCTCTCTCTTGCATATGACGTCAATTCTGTAAGTGTCTATTCGACAATTAGAAAATAAAAAAAGCATGGGCTAACCCAAAAATGGATAATAAACCATGATGGTATATTTATTTATATACCGTGAGTATTTTTTAACGTGAAACATTGGGTTTGTCATATCCATAGTTACGACTTGACATTTGATTGACAGCAATGTATTTGCCCGTTCCGTTTAAAATGAAACATAGGGAACGAATTTGACATTTGATAAGACGTCAATGAGGTTAATTTTGTTTAAATAATTATACCTGCTTTCTAAATTAAAATTAGTTGTAGAAAAAATATATTTAAATATAATATTTCTGTCAAATTCATTTCCCATGTGTCATTTTAAATGAGAGACAAATACATTGCTGTCAATCAAATGTCAAATTATAACTTATAGGAAAATTCAACGGTTATCTGTCATATTGACAAGATGTCATTAGAGGTTAATTTTGTTTAAATAATTATACCTATTTTCTAAAAATTAAATTTAGATGTAGAAAAAATACTGTGTGCACCTTGTGCCCGAAATATGTTTAGTGTTCTCGAGTGGTTTTCTGATTCCGCTAAATTTCTTACAATATTTAAATATAATTCTTCTTTCAGATTCGTTCCCTATGTTTCATTTTAAATGGAACGGGCAAATACATTGCTGTCAATCAAATATCAAGTCATAACCATGGATATACAAACCCAATGTTTCAGGTTAAAAAATACTCACGGTATAAAATATTATAACACAACGTAGACAAATTAATTTACTAGGTAGTACATTTACAAAATTAGAAAGGAATTAGAATCATTAATAACAGTTAAAGTTTTTGAAATGTATAGTAAGTGATATTGATTAATAGTAAAATATAACATGATGTGTGACGAATATTAGAAACATGTTCGAAGTGAGAAAATGAATGCATGACATTCTAACATTGTATAATTGTGCATTGAATAATAAGTACCCGGATAATTACACATAATATCCATTTAATTCGTCATATTTGCATATATCCTAGTTATATTAATTGCGTTGGTAACCAAAAAATTATAGCTATTTACTACATACATTTGCAAATCCTTGTGTTTATGTCTTATGTTTAATTTTATTTTCGAGAGCTGTGAACACTTTTATAAGAATCTATTGTTCATATCGTTATTTTTATTTTTATGTATAATTTGTCGTCTCTTCTTACTCTTAGTTTTAAATTCAAAATTATATAACAAATTCTTAACAATCGTTTGTGTTCGTTTATTTAACGAGATTTGACATTTGATATTTTTGAAATTCTTAGCCACCAACCTTATTAAAATAAATTGTACTAGTCTATTACATCACTCGAATGAGCTATTAACGAACTCCTTTGGGTGCTGTAAGAGCTTTGTTACAGACGCAAAACAGAAAAAAAAATACAGTAATTTTTCCTACAATTATTTTTCTGAAAGTTTTCTGTAATTTCTTACCGAATAATTGTTCAGAAATCCCTTACTTTAATCTCTTTTTCAACACCAAAGTTCAACCACAAGATTCTCACAGTTTCGCAAATAACATAACAGATGTTCACACCACAAATTCCCACTACGTTTTGAAAATTTTCCAGGTAAATTGCGTTCTCAATCGCAAAGGTAGCTACTACATTAAATAAGGGTGCATACATAATGGCCTTAAACCAGTCCTGTAAACGGCGGAAATAGAATGAGAACATCTGCTGAGACGGTTTCAAAAGAAAAAACGAAGAGAAGACAAAAAAGAAAGAAAAAAAAAGGTTTTTGCAAGACGATTAAAATAGGATGTTCCAGTGTTTTATTTTTATATTTGTGAGATTTTGAGTCATTAGACGCAATTTATAATATTTGTATGTTCTTCAGTAATTCTTGTCCATCATTTTATAACTATAACATAAATTATTTCTTTCGTATATCAATAAATATAGCTAGCGATCGATATCACAAATAACGGAAAGGATGTTTAAAATCTTAA
This sequence comes from Ophonus ardosiacus, assembly GCA_943142095.1. Classification (NCBI taxonomy): domain Eukaryota; kingdom Metazoa; phylum Arthropoda; class Insecta; order Coleoptera; family Carabidae; genus Ophonus; species Ophonus ardosiacus. Next base: position 18,267,924 of record OW964825.1, on the reverse strand, counting down.
CTACATTACATACATAAATAAATTATAATCACGGGTGTACCAATTTACTTTTATTAGCAAATTTTAACAATGATATAGGTACCATTACGTACCGTTGTGGCCATTTACCAAGCGTCTTCACACGAATATTCACGTAAGTTACTTTTAGGTATAAAAATGTAACTAAACTTTGAATTATTAACACTAGTTATACAATTAGGGCATATATTGCTGTCAATTATTTGCTCCGAACTGCTTCAATGAATTGTTTGTTTTGCATTTCATTTGTTCTTTCGCAATTTTCTATTAATATATTTAAAAGGATTCCATGGCAAATTATTAACAATATATCCACTTCAACTTTAATACCAAAAACAAAAAATTATAGATTAAATTTTGTATTTAAAAAGTTTTATGTTCCAGTTTTAATTGTTTACTATTGTTTTGTTGTTATTTATTGTATATGTGTGAGTTTAATCTTTCTATAAAATATTTATATTTTTGCCAGTAACGAAAAAAGTATCTACGTCTCAATTTCGCCAACACGTGTTTGGTAGGCGGTGCTAATACCACGTGACCTTCCTCTATATCTTTAAGCCAATCACAACACGAGTTCTAGCTTGCTACAAGCAAAAATTGTGACATTGTTGTGTTGATAATAGTGATAATAAATCACTTTCAGATCAAAATATAACAGGGGGAGTTACATATAAAATGACAACATAATAAATAAATACAAAATGATTAGGTATAGTAAAAATTACATAAAAATAAATGTAGCAGTAACAAAAACGATTATTATTCTATATTTAATTTCGAGCAAATTATATGTAAGTATATTTTCGATATTATATAACCTAAAAGAAATAAAATGTTTTGATATTGTTAGTATAGTGCGTTTGTATTCCAACGATATTCAAAATGAACATCTACAATTCTTTGACGTATGAATCGAAATATTTTAATATCTACACAGGATGGCCAATAATTTAAAATATTGTCTTACACCACATAAGGTAAGTTTCTTCCGGCGAACCGGTGAGCAAAACGTTATTTTTACAAGAATAAAGAATATTGAAAATTTATTCTGCTACATTTTTAGTAGCCTTTGGAATTGTTAGAAAGAGAACAGAAATTTGTTGACAGTTCGTTGAAAAATACTTTCAATAATTGTAATTTAGTTCAAGAGTCCCTTCTAAAGACCTGCAAGAAATAATTATGCTGCCGGTACGGTAGTTTTGAACTTGTTGTCCCCGAAATCCTGAGAATTGTATAATGAAACAATAAATGTCATTACTTGTCAAAATAATAAAAACTCCTCTACGGGACTGACTAATGTCCACATTTCGGCTCTAGAGGCATAATAGTATACTTCTCTCTCAATTTTGGTTCCATAGCAAATTATTTTTATTCTCGGTTATGGATTTTTTTTATTTCTAGATACATTTTGAAAAGATAAAAAATGAAGAGAACAACCTTAGGGGCTCTTCAATGAATTTGTTCGATGATTAAGGCCCAGTTGCATAAAACATTGTTAACTTAAATCACGTTGTTAACTTTAGGCTTATTTTCCAATGTATTTTTGATACGTATCCATGGTTACAGTGTGTAGTTAACCACATGATCAGCTAACAACGCTTTATGCAACTGGTGCTAAATGAAACAAAAATATGGGAGAAAGGTTTGAAAATCATCAAAATTCTTAAATTTATAATTATATTAAAAAAATATCTTCGTGCACAAGGCAACTAAACAATAGCCTATATTTGTTTAACTAGGCACTAAAATACCAGATTTACAGTAGAGGCTACCGTCGAAGTTGTAAATCTGTGTTTGGAGCCGTGTTGAAAGCATTATTTTTTTTGCCGATTTTGGAATTAATATTAAATTATTAAAATATCTTTCAGAACTCATATTAATAATTAGAATAATACTACCTTTTTAGTATGCAGCCGGAGCGTTGGAATTAATATTAATTTAGTGATTATTTTTAATAACTATTTTGAAGGTTATCGCCCTCAAATTATGTTACTATGTGTTTGTTGAACGGTTGCTATGCGTTTGTATAGCGATTGCTATGTAATAGGCATTAAAACTGACATTTTACAGACTGTTGACTGTTAAAAAAAATCGCACTTTTTATATTGATCGGCAAAAAAAATATTTTCTCTGTAATAAAATTCCCTGAATTTTCCATGATTTTACCTATTGGCCAACCTGTTATATTTGTTTTTGTACGCAACCAATTGTTTATAAAATTAGTTCCATCTTTGGCTTTAAATATAACCAAGTCTGAAATTTTATGACCCTTAGAAATAAAGTTTAAAAGCAGTAATAGACTATTTGCATATAGTTCTGCCGAATTACAAAAATAGGTGAGTTTCGTGTAGAATTGATTGATAAAAGTAGTATAACATTTAATAAATAACATCGTGATAAATACCTACTTTTAAAATTCTACTCTAATGCTACTGTATGTGCAAATATTTTGATCCAATAAAATCTTTTTTCTTCTTACCTTTGGCGACTCCTCAGAGCTGCTTCCCCCACTTCCGCTGGTCACACTTCCCGCGCTGCCATTTCCGGTTCCGTTCGTGGGCGTCTTCTTCGTGGAGTTGGGCGTCGTGGGTTTCTTGTTGGGTGTCAGAGGCTGAGGTGCTCCGGGGTGATTGGCGGCTTTGAAGCACTTGCCTTCCTGTACCAGCAGGCCTTTGGTCACGGCTCGACGTGCCGACAGTCTCAGCACCTGCCGCAGGTCCAGCTCCACGGGGGAGAGCTCCAGGGTGTGCGACTGCCGGAGGTATTTCTCAATGCCTTTGAGGTTGGAACCGTCACGTTCTCCCAGCTCACGGACTGCCTTAGCCACAACCTAGAGGAGGAATAACGAATTTTCAGAAATTTCCCTAATATGATGTACGCATATTGCATATTTCCCTAATATGATTTACGTTATATATTGCATATGAGTGGCTAGAACTCATCCATGTGACACTTTTTTGGTAGTATTTCATAAGGTACGAACCTTGACAATTTCAAAAATTAGTGACGTCCAGGGTAGTTTTTTGGCTGAGAGGGGATGTGTCAAGCAATTGTTTACTCTTTGTATGATTGAAGAGAAATCACTTGACAAGAACAAGAAGGTGTTCTGTGGCTTTCTAGATTGAAAGAAGGCGTATGATAGTGTTCTTCGAGATACTTTGCGGGATGTACTCAGAGTACGGCTTGAATGGAAACTGTTTGGGAGCGTTGTATGAAGGTAGTGAGGCTGCTGTGTGAATAGATAGTAGGTTAAGTAATTGATTTCGTATAAATGTTGGTATTAAACAGGGTTGTGGTATGTCTCCGTGATTGTTTAATTTGTATATGGATGTGTTGTTGCGGAAGACGATGAGTATTGTGCCTTCGTTAGAGTATGAGGATGATGTAGTTGTTTTAAGTGAAAATGAAGATCAACTGAGAAGAATGATAAAGAGAATAAACGAAGGTGGAAGAAGTATGAATCTACTACCCATTTCTGAATTATAGTGAGTTGAGTTTGAAACTCAATAACTCGGTTTAAAAAAAATTCAAAAATTATGAAACACATTTTAAATTATGGACTATACATTTCTACATAATTACACTAAGTTTAATATTTTTAAATTAATTAATATAAAAATAGTGATAAAATTTTTAAAAATGACCCCCATTTTAAGCGCATTTGAAGAAATGCTCAACTTCATTGATGTGAAATATTCAAATGTACGAATGGTGTAACCATAGGCTGTGTGAATAATTTGAACGTTAATTTATTTTCGATTTATTTATATTTTGATTATAACAATTAAAAAAATAAGTGTTAGATCTCAGCTTCTATTATTCAAAATGTAGTTTTTATGTAAAATATTAATACATTTTTATTTGAAAATTGAATAACTGTTTTATTATAAAAGCGTAACATGCGTTCACGCGCGAAACAGTAAAAAATGAATAAAATAAAACTAATGTTTTATATGCATTAATTTAAAAATATGAAACTTAGTGTAATTACGTAGTAATGTATAAAAGTGTTTTATAATTTTTTAATTTTTTTAAAGCTTGTTATTAAAGCTTCAAAGTAGTGTTGAATGTTTATAAATATGGTTAGGAAGAATGTTGTTAAGAGAGCTGGAGTGAGTCAGTTGAGATGGTTTGGTCATGTGGAGAGAATGACAAGTGAACGGCTTGTAAAATGCATATATGTTGGTAGTTAGTTGGGAGTTAAGGATTTTAGATTGCAAGGCCATTCAGTGTGTAAGTGAATGAATGTGATTGGTAGTGTTCTAAAGGAGCGTAAGTTTCCAAATGGAAAGAGAAGAAGAGCATGTATGAATACGATTATGAATGTGGCTGAAGCGAAAGAAGTGTGCCTGGATAGGAATGTGTGGCGAAGGACGATTATTTCGTAATTATTGTGGTGTGAAGTTGTATGGTTAGATGAAATGCGATGATGAATGTGGACGAGGCGAAATAAAATAACCATTGTAGCACAGTTAAAAACGCACCTATGAAAATACAGTTCTCCAGATTAAGCGAACAATTTTCGTTACATTACAAATGAATACCTTTACAACCCTTATATATACTTTCCTCTCTCCGAGCCTCTCTCTCCAATATCCCAAAAAATATTATTTTCTCCTCCATTTTCTCGATAAATGCAAAAATGCATATTTCACTTTGCTTCAATAGGTAGTTATTTTATTACAATAAAAGTATGGCTTGGGTTGTATATTTATTGAAATGAGTTAAGATGCCAGGAAAATAAAATTTAAATGCACTATATAAAGAATGATTAACAAAAATGTTGTGAGTCATTTGAAATAGTTCGACCATCTGGAGATGACGAATAAGCGCTTGGTGAAATATATTGGTGAAATTAGAAGTGTGCCATCACGTTTACGTCCGGTGTGTAAGTGGAAGAATATTATAAGTGTATTGCGCAAGAGACAAAAGTATATATAATAATGTGTAATATATAGTTAGATTCGCAAAGTAATATTTAAGGTTAAGGCACTGTTCTAATTAATAACTGTTATTACCCGATTGTAAATATTATTAATTCATTCAATTACATCATTTTGTTTACTATTGTTTCCCTCATTAATTTAATGAGTAATAAATAAAACTTCTGTTATAACATAAAAAGTAAAACAAACAAAAATTATACGTAAAACCTATATTATTAAAATGGATGAACGTACTATATTATTTTTAACATTATTTCCGAAATAAAAAATGTAAATGTGGCAATAAATATATGGTACAACATAGAACATAATATCTAAATATTATATTTATGGGATCGCGTGGCTAAATTAAGGGCGTGAGCGGTTGTGGTTTCAACGGCCCGGGTTTGTATCTGACTCAAATCTAATTTAAAAATAAAATAAAAAATACATTAAAATAACCTGTATGGTGCACTCTCCACTTCGGCTTTGAGAGCCCGTGATGTGACACTTGGTAAGCGCCCTCAACCCTATAGATACATCGTCATAACCGTTATCTACGAAAAAATGCAAATTGGTACACCCAGAAATGGGTAGTACACATATAATAGTGACATATGTAATGTTTTTGTACAGTTCCATCAATTTTTCGACAAATTTTAACTGGTATACTTCCCCCATATACTATTTATATACCACCCTTATTCCTAAAAATAGCTCTTGCTCTTACCTTACTGAGATCTGCACCAGCCCAAACTTTGAGGGTCCTATTCTGCAGTCCTCCAGGGTCCTTATAGCTACTCTGGCCCTTGTTGAAGACCTTCAGCACGGAACCTTCTTTGACAGCGATTTCCAGGTGTTCGCTCACCACATCCTCGTGCACGTTGTGGTGCTGACGAATGGCATGACAAATTCGCTCCACGCTCGGTCGCTGCTTCTGCGACCGTATCTTCCGGATGGCGTCCAGGATCCACCTGGACCACGTAGATTGGTCGGCGTCGTCTGCGTCGCCCATAGCTTCGGAGGAGATTCAGCCAATGAGAATATATTAGGGAAATATAATAACAAGTATAAATGTACATGATTGTTTGAGTGTATAATGGAGTAATTGTGTTTTATATGCTTCGACGTACGTACGAAAAAAAAAAAAAGGAAAATTACTGCTGTGGAAATGAGATTATTTGTAAGGTGTGTGTGGGTGTGTTAGCACGAATCGTGTGACAAATAATTTGATTTATGGAGAAGAGAAAGTTTTAACGGTATCAATACGATTTGTCAGTGATATAGGCCACGGGACCCCATAAATAAATAAATAATAAATATAGGAATAACAAAGTATTATAAATTGTTACGCATCACTAGTTGAATCAATAAAATGTATATAATTAAATGCTGTTCATTGTTAATATTTCAATCTTCTAATCTACACAGTGTAGGTGTAATTGAAAGTGTTTATTGGGCGACTTATATAAAAATATATTTCACAATAATATATAATAATGTCTTTCAATTTTTTATCTTTATATGGAAATGAAATGCAGCTATTAGTTTAGAGTTAATCGTAAGAAAGGTTGTGAATATGCCAAAAACAAAATATAAAATAAATGATATTATGATTGTAGACGAGGCAAAAAAACATGCTTCTTAAGATTTTTTTATTTTAAAATGATTACACGCCTAAAAATTTAATGTTAATGAATTTCACGAACAAAATGCTTCAGTATTTAATTTGACGATTTACATTCATATTTATGACTGTCCATTTTAAACTGTACTCATTATAAAATGAAACGAAAATATTTTTCATGAATTACAAATTATATAAAATAAATCATAACGCAACTAAATGTTCCTATTTTTTTTCTTTTCCGGGTATAATTTTATACCTACTATATAAAAACTGAGAGAAATTTACGAAAAGTATTTTATACAGTAAACATGGCGAAAGTACTATAAATAAACAAGAATATATCTTAAAATCTATTGTAAATGAAATAGTTCCACATAGGTGCTAAAACGATGGATAAATGAATGTAGTTTAAATCTTAACCAATAATAAATTTTGCTTCTGTTGTAAATAAATTTATTCCTCATATAATTTATATATTTAGATTATAATAGAGATGATACACAAAATAAATTAGGGTAAAATTACCATGGTCAGTAGGCGTAGTAGTAATGCAAAGTAATTGGTTAGGGATGCATGTGTATTGTGGGAGAAAGTATGATGTGTGTAAAATGTCATTGTGATTCCCGCGTGCCCATGTCATGTTTGGGTGATGTGCTGCAGAAATGCAGACAGTAGGCAGTGCTGGTGGCTCGCACCTGGCCGGCGGCAGCGGCAGAGCGGCGGGCGGGCCTCGGCTCCGAGCCCCGCCAAACGCATATCTCGGTCCCGCCAAGCCAAACTCACCTGCCTTGCCCACAGATGCTGTCCTCTCGTGCACCACCCGCACTCATCCAATGCGTTCTGCGTCTTCTATTATCCGAAACACAAGATCACACTCCGTTTCCACGGCCGCCAGACAAACACTGACAGAAAACCCAATCCGTCGGCAGCCATCTTGTGTCAACTAAACTGCACATTTTACCACGTTTTTATACCATTTCCTTACACATACCACCCACAACTAACATTTAGGAGCGATCTTTCAACTTATGCGTACTTGTTTTTATTCTTAACACTGAAATAATTCACATGACAATGACTGAAAGGTGCGAGAACAAATGCGACTGTTGGCTGGCTCTCCGAGCAACGGTCGAAATCGTCCGGCGGCTAGCGTTCCGCTCTAACATTCCACAGCCTTCCAGATATCCACGCTGCAAACACGACCATCTGCAACACGATCTTCTACTAACGCGGCACTTTGTTACAAATTACACTTGAACAATACTTGCAATAATCCATCACAATAAACACAATACTTTGCAATATACACTACATCACAACAAAAGGTTAATACTTGTGACAAAATGGCTATGGCAGAGTAGCGCGCGCACGCTTACCCCTCTTACGGCTTTACCCCTTATCGTACTACGTACTTCCGTCCACTGATGCTTCGCGGCCAGAGGGGGGCCTGTGAAAATTGATCAGAAGACATATGAGCTAATCATTTTCTTTACTGTGGTGCCATGCGCGATTGAATCTAGGACAATTGTATTTATAAAATACCCACTTATCCGTATCTAATTTTTGCAAATACCTATTCTCATACACGATGCCCAACGGTTTGTATACAGCACTCTTATTGATTATAAAAACCAAAAAATTAAGTGTCACATTCATGTAATTAATTATCCATTTACGTTATTATTTTAGGACATGCGCATTTAAAATTTAATTAGTAGGTGTGGCTCATATAAAAATTCCTGTAAAATAGCATTCTTTGTTATATTATTGACGTTTTACAACGTTAATTATTGAAACGAGTAATAAATTGTGATACGAATGAAATGCGCCATCTGTTCTGAGGTTATTACACGCCTATTAAAGTGTAATATAGACCACTACTATACCATTATGTATTGCTGGATACAAACCTCTTTATTAAGTTACACATACGCTACCACTAAGGTAGTGTAAAATTAATAATTAAAGTAGATGTATGAAAAGCCTTTATTTGAAATGTACAGTTTTTGTAATATTTTACACGCTGTGTTATTTTTCTAGAGAAAAGGAACCCTTTATTGTTGTCATCACTTATGAACTAATACATAAATCACAATACGTAAAATTACAAATCTTACTATTCTTGAAACATTCACTTCAAATTAACTTAAAATCGAATAAAATAATTGGAATTATTGTTGTGATATAAGTAAAAACATATTTTTCTTGCGCATACCTCAATCTTATAATTAATATGTATAAATTAATACGGAGCGTATCTCCTAGACGGCGATGGTCCCCTCATGCCAGGTCGGCTATAAATGTACAAAAAATATACAATTAATAATACATCTTTGCGAATATATTTTATTATTCTTGGAGTAATCACGTAAATACATATGCACAGTCGGACACAAAAGAAAAACGATTTGGTAAGGGACAGTATTCTACGTAATCGTGATTATCTAATAAACAACGGGCATTGCTTCGGTGCATTCTACTACTCTCGGAAGGAGCGGATCGTATTACGAATAAGTCAAAGTAAAATATATCTAATTAGTGCCGTTTTACAGAATCCTGCTAACCTGTAACATTCCTCAGACCGGTTTTCTTTCATGTCATCAACTGTACAGTAACTACCAAAATTTGCGTTGATCATCATACGCGGGAATTGAGAATTCTCACTCTGCTGACACCTCGTATGATAAACTTGTCGCTTGCAGATAAAATGTCTTTAGTCTTTTCTTATACATACAAAAAAATAACTGTTATGTATATAAATAGAGTATTTATAAATTTATTTGAAGTATGGAGAATAGTGTTTTGAATGTTATAGTTATCAAAAAAGAATTGCGTATATAAACTTAATTCATAAGCATCTTTTCCTTCTGTTATTATATGATATGTTTCTCACCTTCTATCGTCAAAGGTATCCCTACTGAAGTCCTCATACATGCGGCTCATTCTGGAACCTTGCATATTAGCGCTAGCGGGGGGAGAGCGTCTGCTGAACATACCATAGTCGGAAGTACCACGGCCGAAGCCAGCAGAATCGCGCATGCTGTTGGCCATGGTGCCCGTCATGGGCCCCCTCAGCCCGATGCTCGGCATCGGGGGTAATGGCTCTCTACGCGGTAGTGGCGGCGGCGGCAAGAAATCTCCCCGAGCGCCTCGCATCCCCATGTCTCCCCGCGGGGGCATACCTGGGTATCGCCTTTCGAATAAGTCGCGGGACTCGTCATATCTCCTATCATAGTATCCATCATATGAATCCTACAATACATAGAATAATACGTTATGATCACTTTAAAGAGTAAAGCAGGGTGATTATAGAGAAAGTAGAGCACGATGGTACGCGCCGTCGACGTGGTCGTTGACGGAAGGTCGCAGTGGCACGAGTGATTTCGGGGCGGGCGACGGAAACACTACTACAACACTCTCACACTGCACTCTGGTACTGGTATGAGGTATAAACTGGTGGTGTGGATGATGAGGTGCATACAGTACAGTACAGATAGAGATATGAATGAAGAAGAGAAAAAAGGAAATGTGTTGTGTATAAAGTATAGTATTATTAAGTATATTAAGAGATCGTACCCCAAAGCGACCCATCATCCGGTCCCGAAGGAAGGGCGGCGGCGGCGGAGGCGGGTAGGGATCGCGGCCGAACATGCGGTCGCGGAAGCGGTCGGGCCCCAAGCCCTTGGGGCACTCCTTTGACCAGTGTCCGCCACGGCCGCAGCGGTAGCACTGTTCCGGGTCGCCCATGCCCGGCTTCTGACGCACGCGGCTCGTCGACACCTGCACCTTCATCGGCTGCCCGTCGACGATCGTGCCGTTCAGCTCTTTGATTGCCTCGTTCACGTCGCCCGACGACTCGAGGTGTACAAACCCGTAGTTCCGTACGATATCGCACTCGACTACCGTGCCATACTTTTTAAACAATTCGCGGACTTGGGGCGCCTTTGTATTATCCGTCAAGTTTCCCACGAATATTTTCGTTGTGGGTGTTGCGGGAGCTTTCCGGCTCTTCGCTGCTTCACATTTTATCGGCTGACCGTTGATCATATAGCCGTTCAAATTTTGTATCGCATCGCGACCTTGATCCTCGTTCTCCATGTGCACGAACCCGTAATTCTTGACGACATCGCATTCCACTACTTTGCCGTATTTCTCGAAAAGTGGCCTTATATCGGCGACGTTCGTTTTCTCGGCCAGATTCCCGATGAATATTTTGAATGTTCCCGCACTGCTATAACCCGGCATGGCTTATGGCGTGGCCTGAAATGCGGATAAGTCAGCACGAATTCACGGCTATAACATTATCAATCAACAATATACAAAACATAGATGTAGATGAGCCGGTGCGGACCGAGGGCGCGGCGACCGAGCGACGCTGAGCGCGCATATCGCGGCGTCCCGATCGCCAGGCCTCTGGACATCGACAAAGCTGCCTGTGACATTAAACTAAATTTAGACTCATCCACTGATACGTCACAATCTTATCACCAAACCCAATATCGCCAAACAAGCAAAACAACACATTAATAAGCTTCTACCTTCACCAATTTCAAAACAAAATGGCAGCCGGCAGCCTTGTCCCAGGGCCTAGCATGCAAGGCCATTCTGCCTCTGGCATCAATAAATAAACAATGTATCAAAATATTCAATCTCTGATACATTTATATGACAAACAGTCCATCTACGACCCGATTTGTCAATAATTCCTTATACCGGCCTCCGACGAAGGTGAACGGTTTGGTCAATTACTTACTTGTGAATTGTAACTTTTAAACCCAAATAAACACAATGCAACTATAATGTAAGGACTTACCTGTTGTCACTTAAATTAAATATTAAGATAAAACGTAAAAATTCTAATAATTGAAGAGACTTTTACAATTATTCGACGAAAGCGTATCTTCTTGCTTCTACAAACCGATGAGGAATGCGTCAGTCGGAAATAATTTCCAGGGCTTGTGGGTAGTTTCCCAAATAACGCATGCGCAATGACACGATTTTGAAAAATAATGCGTATGAACTTCCGGTTATTAAAATGCGCGGTAAATTTATAGTTTAGAAAATACGCGATACTGCAATCTTATTTCAATTATTTACAAACACGTCATTTTTATTGTAACTATAGTTTTGTTTGTAAACAAACATTTATTTTTTCGCGATCAACAAGAATATGAGCTGTTTCTGATCACTTTTTAGACCGGAAATTTCTTCTTTACTGAGCTAGCTCGGTAAATTGTCTATAAGACCGTTTTCACACGGTCCGCCGTGCAAATTTGAGAACACGCCGTTAAGTAAACGGCGAAAAGAAAAATAAACCTGAAATTTCACATTTTTTCTTGAAAATTTAATATTTTAAAACTTGAAATTTCAACTTTTACTGGAAATTTCACTTTTTAAATTTGAAATTTCAACTTTCGGGATCCCGAGTTTAAAAATTTTGGATCCTAACGGGATTATGAGTTGCCAGTTAGTTTACGTTGCAGTTTGTATTTTTTTATTTATTAAAAGATGAGATGCATGATGCATACGACACAACGCGCACAAAATAGAAATTTCAAGTTTTAAAATTTTGAAATTTAAAGAAAAAAGATCAGGTTTAAAAGGTGAAATTTCAAGTTTTAAAAAGATGAAGTTTCAGGTCTAAGGTGAAATTACAAGTTTAAATAAAAATGCGTATGACCCTTCTACGTTTCTGTATACATCAATTAATATCATTGAAATATAAATAAAATTCATAGACTACTTCATGAATAACAGAAATAAAATATTGACGGCTAAACGCCGACATGAACGCACACATTTGACTACGTGTTCTTTCTTCGCCGTGAACGACAAATTGCCGTGCCAGATTGAATTGGGCGCTATTGGAATGTGGACGGCATCGTTCGTATCATGTGAACACGCCATAAAAAACTGTGAAAGAGACCTAAAGGATTAGAAGATAACTATACCGATCCCTGGACTGGTAAAGCTGAATAATAAATCTATATATTTTTGTTTTTTCAGGACTGCGAAAAAAATATTGTTCCCAACATGACCTGAAAATGTCATTACTGGGCTCACAAGCTTTCAAAGTTCGCCGTGCAATATGCTTGCTCGCCCAGTAAAGCATTTTCAGGTCTTGTTACATAAATTACGGTATAATTATAAAATTAAGATGCGATTCAATTTATAAATTAAATTTTGTAATAAAAAATGGTAAAATAATAGAGGAAATGAAAATAAAATAAATGTTTCATATATATTTAATTTTCTATAAACTATTTATTACATATCTTTTATACACAAAACATACATCATTCAAAATATCAGTCTTACAATATCCATTTACAACTTACGTAGAACACAACTATCGACAAGATTAATATTTGTCATTAACATGTGTTATTTACAATCGTAAATGCACATTACTTGAGTCACACGGCCTATCAAAATATTCTCTAAATGTATGTAGACTCTTCGAATATATTTTCAAAACTGAGAATATATGCGAAAATCAAATTTACATTGGAATACATTATTCTAGTTCTATTTTAACCAGTCAGAAATAAAATTAGATTTAATAAATTAATTTTTTGTGCAGCATTTAACAGGTGTACATCAGTAAGTCAGGGTTTTAAATTGCACTTTAACAAAAGTTACAAAAGTACACGAGATTGTCATTACAGCACCAGGATATTTATTTACAACACTGGAGGTCAAATTTGGAGTTGAAAAAGTGTACCTTTATTAAAAAATTTCTAAAACATAAATGCATATTTTTTGACCGTCTGTGATATTGTCATTTTACAAAATATACACGGGCTTACAAAACTGTATCTAAATTTATTTATCACACTTTACATATCCTAACAGACAACTGAGCATTTCGTACAAAATTTGACCAGTAACTCACACACGGGAAGAAATTCAACAAGGAAAATAAATATAAATCATTGTTACATATTTATACATAAATTTCTGGTTAAATTTAAATGCTTCCCGCAAAAATTCGTAAGTTGTAGGTACTTGTAATCCTTATTTATATGTACAAACTTATAACTAATATTCAGGTATGTACAACGTTTATCTAACATTACAACTTTAAAGTTCTAAGGCTGTAATATCACAACAAACGTAAACTTAAAGCTAAGATTCCATAAACACTAAACAATCTTTATCGACGTGTCTGTTTCTATTTTACCCAGTGTCTTTTTCACTCTTAAAGACGTCAATCTCACCGCTGGGCTCTCATGCCAGCATTCCATCATTATTTTCGACAAAGTTTGCAACACATCGTCAGATTCCCATCTTAGCGGAATCTGCGGTCTAATTTTCTTCACACACACAACTAGTTTCATATCATCGAAACTGGGGTCACTTGGTACGCAGTCGTAATACGGGAGAGCGTAGTCATCAGCTGTTGTTATTTTATCGCCAGTAACGCATCTTCGCGCCATTTCCCAAAATACTAAACTAAGGGAGTACATATCTGCTTTTTTGAAAGCGTCAAAATTTTGTGTGTTGATGGTTTCATCTAGGACTTCTGGAGCCATATAACGGCGCGTACCTACGCGAGTATTTGGGGCTATGTCGATTTCGTCAGTGTCCGAGAGGTATCGGACGGCTAGGCCGAAATCTGCGATTGCGCACTGGCCGTTTCGTTTAACCAAAATATTTTTGCTTTTTATATCTCTGTGGGAAATTGCTTGCTTGCCTTTTGTGCCGTAGATTTCTGTATGGAGATGGGATAATCCATTTGCGACTGATGATGCCATTACAAGTAAAGAATTAGGATCTAGTACGTGGTTTTGTAAATAATCATGCAGGGAACCATTTTCGTGGTAATCGGTTATCAGTAACATCTGAGTCCATGAACCAGTACCTTTTATGTCTGCAGCAATGAATCCTAATATGTTTTCATGTCGCATTAATACAGTTTGATATATTTCTGTCTCCCTGAACCATGACGCTTCTTCAGTTGTGAAAAACACTTTAACAGCAACTTTTTCCATTCGCCATTGAGCCAACCAAACTTCTCCATATCTTCCTTTACCGATAGAGTGCACCATCTGTATCTGTTTAGCTATTGTACTCTGAACCAGCGATGGCAGTCCACTCCCACTTCCTGACGAATTTTCAATCCAATCATTAGAAATATAAGGTCCGCATCCTTGTTGGTTTTTGATCAAATACAACTGTTTTCTTTGGTCCTCTCGTTTGCGGAACCGTATGTAAACGAAGGTTAGAATTACAAGGAAGACAGTTATGCAGACGGTGAGAGAGACGATCAGGGCGATGTAGTGGATGTTCTCGTCGTAGATGATGTCCGCTGGACTTGGAGTTGTTGTGCGAGGGATGTATGTGGGTTTTAGGTCCTTGTTGCAGAAGTCGTTGCTGTTGCAGCAGAGAATGGCTTTGCCTTTCATGTGCGGGGACAGGTTGCCCTTACACTAGAAGAGAGAAATAGTTGTTTTTAAATGTTCTTTTTAAGCAGTAGACTCACTCTACAATCATACTAGTTTTTCTTCCTTGTTTCATTAGTGCAATTTGACATGCTTCTAATTAACCACTTATTTCTTCAATAATCATAGTTCATACATATTTCATTCATACATTTTTTCTTCTTTTCTTACATTCTTCTGACTACAGAAATGACCATAATACACATCATTCTTGTCATCATTCATAAAAATAAAGCTTCTATTTCTACAAGAATAATTTTACAGATTCTAATAACTGAAGATAATTTGACTCCCAATTTTGAAACTACTTATAATTTGGATATCTCATTTAATTTCTAAATTTTATTTAAATTTTTGAAATCTTCTATTATGAGTATGAAAACAATTTCAATTTCTGTAAATATATATATGTACCTTTAAGTAATTATCTTTATTTAATTTGAAAATAATTTTGTTGTTTGATAAGTTGATTAATTTGACTATCTCAAAGTAATTTAGTTTAATTACCAATTTGTAAATAATTGGAATTTGGAAAATGTCCCTCTTAATCTTGGTTTAAATTATTTCTTCTCGCCCAAATTTAAACACTCTTTTTTATATAAAAATAACTTATTTTTTTCTTTGTAATTTTGTACATTTTCTATACTATACAAAGTATCCGTATTTAGATACTCACCATTGGGATATATAAAGTTACCCCATTAGTAGATCATTTTAAAGATGTATTTGTTTTTCCCGAAAAAAATAGATCACTAGATAAATCACTAGATAAATGCAAAAATTAAAATTTTGCTGATATTGGAAACTTTTATATATGAAGGCCTTAATGATCCCAGATAATTTTTATAAAAAATTCGTTTATTAAGGACGTTTCGGGCACAAGTGGCCCATCATCAGCTATAATTTTTTTTTACAATTGTTAATCAAAATGTAAAAAAAACAATAAAATTATTAAATTAAATCCTTCAACTACAACCAATTGATATTGGAAAGTTACATAATTGAAAAAAAAATATTTTTAGCTTTCCGACGATGTATAACGTATTAATGTTTCAAACAGCAAAAATGCAACAATTATTAATTTATAGGGTAAAAATAATAATTATGGCAATGAAATAAATAAAAATATATTTAAACATTAAAATTTGTTTATTTATAGCTAAGTTCCTATTTTAGTTCTCAAAATTTTATTTATGCCCGGTATTATAAACGGCAGATAAATTTGCTTCCAAAGTAAATTAAATCTATTCATTCAAATAATAGTAATGTTATAAATGTCAAAAAATTAAAAAAAATTATTCGAATTTGTTAGTTTGAATAAATTTACTAAAGTATTAAATTTATTCTGTCCTTTATAAATCGGGGGTTACTTTAATTAGTTTTTATATTTTTGTGTGGACGGTATAGTAGGCGCTGACCACGAAATTTGAAAAGTGTTTCAGAGCTGATGAATGAAAAAGTCAAAAATATTAGTGAAAATGAAGAAAATAAACATAAAAATAAACAGATAACTATACCTTATTGAATATTTCATTTGCGTCATTGCCATAATCATTGTTTTTACACATTCCCTATTGTTTATTTTTGCTGTTTGAAACAAATGAATATGAATAAGTTATACATCGCTGAAAAGCTAAAAAATTCTCTTTTCAATGATGTAATTGTCCAATATGGAGTCCATATAAAAATAATAACATTGCGGCCTCATTACTCAATATCTAAATTTGAGCATCGTCGTTCGAAAAATTAAAAAGTGTCTTAAAGAAGTGCAATCCATAAATCTATATTATTTCATATTTGGGAGTTATTTATAAAAATCAGCAAAATTTGAATTTTTGCATTTATCTAGTGACCTATGAATTTTTGTGGAAAAACAAATACATCTTTAAGATTGTCTACCAATGAGACAACTTTATCTTAATTTCACCGACTTTGTAACTTTTATAGATTCCGAGATCCCAATGGTGAGCCTCGAAGAACGGGCGTCTGTATAATAACTGTAGGTAATTTGGATTGACTTTCAATTTTGAAAATTTTTTATATTCATATTTCTGTAATCTTTTAATTATCTAGAAACAATTTCACATTTTTTGGGCAAAAATTTCTCAAGACAATAATAAATAAGCAAAGCACATTTTTATTTATAATTATTACTTACAACCAATTTGGGTATAATCATTAATTAAGAATGATAAATTCTATTACCAGTGAGAAAAATGACAATTAACGATTTCTAATCAAATAATTAACAGAAACTACAGGAAAAATGCACAACAACTTTTTCTACTTCTTGGAAAACAGAAAAACTAAGGTACAGTATTTTCTTCCTTGTTTCATCATTTTAATTACTATAATAAATAAACTATCTGCAAGAATCTTGTAAGATATGTGTAAATAATTCAAGAATGATTTGTTCTTTATAATTAACATAAAATTATCTCACTG
The DNA here is from genome assembly GCA_943142095.1 of Ophonus ardosiacus. Classification (NCBI taxonomy): domain Eukaryota; kingdom Metazoa; phylum Arthropoda; class Insecta; order Coleoptera; family Carabidae; genus Ophonus; species Ophonus ardosiacus. The sequence continues at coordinate 18,250,462 of OW964825.1, read as the reverse complement.
AAAAAAGTAATTTTCATATAACATTCTTAAGTATAATACTCGTAAGATACATTGGATATATTAATATGTAAAGAAGAAAATAGCAAATAAACGAAACAGGTTGTCATGGCAATAAAACAATCACATTATCATAATTATGAATTAAAATAATGAAAATTTATGCATGGCTTCGCACCTGTCACAAAATGAGATTACATCTAAACACTACGTTGACATTATGAAAGGTGTGATACAGGATTTACAATTATGTCAGAGCACATATATACATATATGCTACTATGAGAGTGATACAAGTAACTGCAAACTGGCAGTATTTCAGCAAAAAGCATATTTACCATCATAGGTATATAAAAATATATACATACATATTTTCTTTGTATTATCCATTAATTTTAGACAATAATTCTTCAAATAAATGTTGCGCAGAATTAAATTCTGTATGCAGTTTAATAATCACAATTTATTTTATTTGTTTTGTAACCGAATTAAATTTTTATAAAAGTTTATTTTTTATAGTGTTGGCCTTGGTAATGAAACAAAATCACAAATAAATAATGTAGTAACGTTTTACTTTCAGAAAGAATTCTAAATTATAAAATATGATTTGCATCAAAATTCTATTTAATAATTTTCTTCATGTGAATAATTTTTTATTTTCAAAAACGATGACTCAAAAACATAGGCCCGTATTCTGACATCTGGAAATAGTGCTACTTCCGAAAAATCATTACTTCAACTGTCAAATGTCAACTTTAATATTAAAAATAAGAAAAATAAAAATAAATTATATTATAAATACCATTTATTTTAAATATTACAGGTTTCATTTATAAAAATATAGAACCTATTCTTGTCTATTCATAATATAAAATAAAATTTAAAAAATCGAAATAGCACTATTTTCGAAGTAGCGCTATACTGCAAGAGGTGAAAATACGGACCATAGTTTCTGACAGGTAAAACGTGAATACATTTTTGTTTGTGATTTTGTGTCAATTTCATGGCTAACATTATACATAAGTAACTCACGAGCCCGTAAGGGCGAGTGAGTTAATTTCTTCGAGTGAATAAGCATTCTTAGCTCACGTGGTTTGTACAATATTTTATTCAATTTTGACGAAATAATAATAAAATTTTATATTTAATTTTGACAAAATAAAAAACTGATCAGTTAGTAGGCTGAGCATGACAATCGTCGCTGATAGACGTGAAATCATCTATTTAAAATGCTTTATTGTCCGTCATTTGTGCCGTGAAAAATAATGAAAAGGGCTAATAATGTCTGATAAATATTATGGTAAGTGTTATTTTCGTACCTGATGTTATTTTAAATGCATTATTTGTTGCAGAAAGAGTTAAAATTTTGTAAGAGTGATTTAAAAAATTTTAATTAACTTGTGAATAAAGTGTTACCTATAGTTATTGCTATGGAGTTAATAATGACAATTTAAAACGTCAAAATTGAATAAAAATTTTTTCGCGATCGACCAGAAAATGAGCTGATTCTGATTAATTTTTAAACCGGAAATTTCTTCTTTACCGATCCCGGAACCGGTAAAGCTGAATGTTTCCATGGCTATCAGTTGCTTATTTATTTATTTTTTCTATAGCAGATGTTAAACTGTGCTTTTATCTACTCAAAATAGTAGATAAAGTAGCACTTTAACCGCAAGGGTAGATAAAGTAAGATTTTAACAGCAAGGGTACATAAAATACTTTAATTCTTATTTATTTACGTACAACAACTCACATACATGCTGTGATTTTAAAATTGTGTTCAATTAATAATAACATATAATTGGTATTTTTTATTCTTTTCTTCAACATCTGCTATAGAAAAAAATAGAATTTTATACACGACGATAAAATTAAATTATCGACTCGTGAATTAAACTTTCCTCTCGTCGATAAAATATAATTTTATCGTCTTGTATAAAAAATAACTATTATTTATTTTTTATTTCCTCGCAATAAAAAATAAAATAGTACATAACCTATAGATTTTTATTTATTCTTTTTCCAGGACCGCGAAAAAATATTGTACCCAACATAATCTGAAAGTGCCTTTACTGGGTTCACAAGCTTCCTCATCCAGTAAAGTATCACTTTCAGGTCTTGTTACGTAAATTACTATAAATTCGATTTGCTCTGATACAAAACCTGCAAATTAAAATACAGTTACAACATAGGATGCAGAATTTAAATCTGTACAATTTTTATTTGAATTTGAAGAATTATTGTCTAAAAAAATAGGTCATTTTGCACAAGAAAAAACTATTTTCTCACGTGAAACGTTTATGCCTCGCTTGTCGTGTTCCACCCGATTTATTTGCCTCTCTCTTTCTCACCTGCATGAAGCCCGATTCCTCTGGCGGCAGACACCCATACGTCTTCTCGGGCTCGGTGAAGCCATCCATGTTGACCTCCTCGATTGCACTGAAGCACAGTCCTCCAGGTCTCGTCTCGCAGGTGCCATTGGGTGCGCCGTCGGCACAATGGCCTTCGCAGTAGCATCGCCGTACTGCAAAAATAATTAGGTTAAAACCAAGTCAAAATAGATGAGGAGATACTGCTCCAGGTTATGAAGATGGTGTTCAAATAATATGGTAGTGTATAAATGAAAGAATAACGAGATTTTGGCAAATAAGCACATTTTAAGGTCTGATTTTAACATTTAAGCAGAGTAGACTCTCTAACTCAAATACTATCATTACAAAAAAAAAGAAATCTTGTATTCCTACTCTACTACATTAATAAGGAAAGAAGAATCCATTAGATTTTGGTGTAAATCGGATAACTGGAACTGGTACTTTACTTGAAGCTCTAAATAGTTTTTCTCAGAAAAATACCTATAAATATAATTTTTTCGCGATTTATGCATTATAAAAATAACCGATTATTAAATTTTGTACAAGTTTGAACTGAATTTTTTTGTATATATATTGTAAATAAATTTGTACATACAATAATTTAATTTTACTTCAAACATCATAAAAGTGGCATATTTTGTAACTTGATTCACAAGGTAGAAATGAAATAAATAAATATTCATAGCAACTATATAAAATGAGCGAATAAGAAGTAACTTGTAAAATAGAAACCTGCCATGTCGCCCCAGGTTATACTATAAATACAGTACATAACCTAAGAATAAAATTACTAAAAACCTCCAATAGCTGTCAAATTTAAATTAATAATCTATAAATTGAAATATAAACAGTTTATATTTAACGAAATAACATATTATAAAGTAGCAGACTTACATACTGGCAACGATGGTAAGAATATTTAGAATTAAAGTAATAAGATATTGTTTTTCAGCGATTCCTTGACATATATCCTTCAGCAATATTATTGAACTTCCATTCATTTGAACAACTTCAAGGGCCGTACATGGCAATACTTCAAATTCTGATATAATTGCACATAAGGAGAATATAAAATTGCATAGTTTTTCTTTAAACATCAAAACGTGAAAATTTAAAGCACATTCGTTGAGACGAGAGAATGAGGAACTAATTCTTGAACAGCGATAAATTATTGGTCTAAAGAGAATAATTTTGGAGCCGAACCAATAGAATGACTTGTTTTTGTTTAAGAATCAGTTCCACGTTCTCTTGTTTCAGCGAATGGACTATAAATAAAATAAATTTGAATTAATACAAAGCCTTTGTAACAAAGGCAAAAATTCGTAGCAGAGAATATTGATAATACTCTGAAAATTGAAACAGTAGTTTATGCAAAATAAATAATTACATTTGCCAGAACTGTTGAGTATTTATTATGCTGGCCACAACAAAAAAATTTAATATATATTGGCCCGTAGAACGTTTTCATATAAAAATTGAATGAATGAAAGCAAATACTTGAAAACTATTTACAATTTTTAAATAGCACAAAAGTATCCCCTGTGGTGCTCTTTCCACGACAGCTTTAAGAGCATAATAAGAATAGGTATAGGCCATCCAGCGAATCAAGCGGTTTACGTCATCGTTTAGGGATTTTTGAAATTTTCTTTATTTTTTTAAATATATTTTATTAACGGTATTTTATTGGTTTTTTTATTATTAACATGTATTTGCACCTTTAATAGAAATAATTATATTTGGATATATTATTATTAAGTAAAATTTTGTAAATTTTTGCAAAATGACGTTTGAATAAATTTTTTTAATATTGGTAATTCTGAACATGTATATTACTAAATATTATATGTCTATATTATACTTTTCAACGTGTATTGTGATTTCATTTTGTTTTTGGTTTCGTTGTTCATTGTCAAAATGTCAAATGCTCTGTCATGTCAAATTCAAAAGCTTGTAGTTAATCTATTGACTTATTTTGAAAATGAAAAATAGATTGGTGGGTTTTTACTTTCACTGAAATCTAATATTGAGGTAATATTTGGTTCTATTTGTTACTTTGTTAGTAATAATTTGAAAATTAAATCTATATGTACAGCGTGTGGCAAACGCTATATGCAATGTATAGAAACAGTGAGAAATTGTATGGTATGCAGTATTCCGTATTTTTTTAAGGATCTCACATAATACTAGATAGTTTGTTGCATATACTACAAGAATGAAGTATTTATAACGGCGTAAGCAGTATCGTTCAGAATATTTTAAATAAAATTGGATTTCGCTGGAAAAATATTATACCAGACGTGTTTTTAATAAAAATTTGGGTTTATGAAGGTAACCCACAGATTTTAATCCGTTTTACATGCTCATGTAAACTTTTTAACATATGACGTCATTGTTTCTAGTGATATTGTATTTATGACGTAAACCGCTTGATTCGCTGGATGGCCTATACATCATCATTTAACAAAATCTGCAAATAAAAGCATATTGGTACTTCCAAAAATAGATGATACGCCATGATGATTTTATTTAGTTATTTAAAGCAATTAAAATTATTAAAGAAATATAAAATATCTCTTCCTCCACATAGTAGAAAAAGGATCAGATATGAAACGTGATCTAAATTTAATCTTGTTATGATAAACAAACAAATAAATAATCTTTTCATTTAGCTACCGCTATAAAGTATATCTTAACAAGTATGCAAACGACTATTACTGTCTGTTAATAAAAAAAATCCCGTGTAATTCAATTCATCACCGTCTAATCTCAAGATCAGATTAGCGATTATGCTGTAATTTCGTGGAATTGTCAACCCACGCTCAGACATAACTGCAGTATAGATACTATAATGCAACTGCAACACAATTGCTGATTGCAGCAAGTATTGCAACGTAAGCGCAGGACTTTATTGTGACAATGCTGACAGATTTACGACCTATTTATGGGTGTGGCAGTAGGTCACACTATTGTAAAAGGAATAATTGATTGCCTTATGCTGAGTTTTTAATATAATGAGATACATTAACATATGAGATAAAAAATCTGATGTGACCAACACAAAACCTCCCGCTATTTAATTTTTATTAATTTAAATACATACCTACCTACGTATTTACTAACGCTTCTGTTCCATTGCAGAAAACTATTGCTTTATTTACTATTTTCTTTTTAAAATGTCACTATTATTAATTTGAAGAGATAAGTTTTCTGACAGTGACATTTACTGTCAGTTACATTCATTTGAAAAATGAACTGTGTAACAAAGGAATAGTTTTTATCTTAGGCTTCGCGACTAATATAAAAAAATATTTTTAAATTTATCTGTAAAATATATAGAAAAAGTATTAATGTATTCCTGTAGAAAATTCAATAATCTTTAATTTTCATAAGACATAAAATTCGAAAAAATGGCATTTAATGGTATTTTTTGAAGAAAAACCATTATGAGCTTCAAGTAAAGTACCATTTCCGTTTATCCAATTTACACCAAAATCTAATGGCTTCTATTCCTATTAGAATAGGGTAAAAATACAAGGTTTCAGAATTTTCTGAATGATAGTATTTGAGTTAGAGTGCAAACAAAATTCGGACACACACACACACACACACACACATACACACACACACACACACACACATACACACACACATACACACATCATCGTGAAAATGTTAAAAATGGATTCTAGGGACCTTAAAACGTGGTCATTTACTAAAATCTCGATATTAGATTTTTAGCACGATCCCTATACCTCCCTTACCAAGGGTAGCGGGAGGTAAAAACGAGTTATAAAGAAATTTTCTTTTGTATAAATACGGTGTTTGATCAAAAATAAAAAAAAACATTGAATTTCGCGCATATATCATTTTTAATTGATTTCATTTTTTATTACGTTGATACCTCGGTCTGTGAAGTGTGTGTCAGGTTTCATCCATATTAGACGCGGAGATTGTGTTAACTATATATTGAAGAACTATTTTGACAAGCTCGGAGATTTTATTAAATTTAAAAATAACGGAATAAAGAATATGCATTCAATTTTTTTCTTGAAAATGGTATAAAGTGTAATGAAGTAGTATAGATGTTAGTGAAGGCTTTCGGCGAGTTTGGCGAGAAGGCCGGATGTCTTAGCCACAGCCAACATATTCTCTAGACATGGTTCCCTGTGACTTTTTCTTGTTCCTGAAGATGAAAAGGACATGGAAGGAGCTGAAGGCTATATATTATATCTAATGGGTATAATACCTCGGGGAATACTGCGAAAGGACAATTTGATATTGAAGAATAAATTATTATTTATTACTTTTTGAAACTGACGTTATTTTTTCACATACTTCGAAACCTCGTAAGCCAAGATGATACATATACATATTTAGAGAAATTCTAACCAGGTATTTTTTCTGCAGCAGTACTGCTATCACTGTTATCATTTAAATAATAATATATTTATTAACAAGACAAATTCATGAAGAAGAATTTATAGACCAATACATTGATAGAAATATGATATGTTTTGCTGATATGCTGTCAATAAAGTTAGCTTAGTATAAATATTTATATACTCTGTCTGGTATAAGATTGCAGTGTAGCATGGTAAAGGGACAACTTTTCCTGGCTTGTGATTGGTGCAAACGCGAGTCAATTTCAAAATGTTCCAATATTATGTTATTGCAACTTTTCTTCTGCATTTGTGTACAATTAATTAGGCTAGCCAAATTGAGTGTACATGAAATAAATAATTTTAATATAAATATAACTGTAAAAAACTAATAATATAATATAAAAAACTTAGTATAAATACAAAACACACCTGTCAACAACAGGAATATTTTATTATAAATCCAATTTCGCATGTCTGATCAAAATTGTCCTCAAATGGATGATATTGAAGATGTTCCATCTCCAAATGATGAGTCTGAATCACTGATCTCTATACATATCTGCATAGCGGACGCAGTGTTAAATCTTTGTGACTATTTGAACACCGCCATGTTGGAGGATTTCGGCACAATTTCAGTTATACATTGAAACCTTCCTAGCTACTTTAAGTTAAAATGGATGAAAAGTTTCTAGCTTAGTGTTTCTTGTGCTGCAAAATCCAAAACAAAGAAACAAACATGTTCGAATGTTAGTTTTTATTATTTTTCTTATCATTTTAGAAACAAATATGATATTTTTATTACATAAGCACATTCTCAAAACATAAATAAATAATAATCTGAAAAAATCAGAACTATATCCTCAATAACTACAAAGATATAAGCAGTTAAAGTTAAAAATTGTGAAGACATTTAATTGAGATGATTTGTTCAAGAAATGTGAATTTTCAAATGTTCGTAATGAATTAGAACAATGCGAATAACACCATCAAATTTGTTGGAATTTCCTATAAGATCACGAAACTTTTAACTTTAATGTAGCTAGGAAGGTTTCAATATTCAACTAAAATTGTGCCGAAATCCTCCAACATGGCGGCGTTCAAAATAGTCACCAAACGCTGTATTTAACCTGGCCTCTATATACTATCCAGTAGTGGTAGCACGCACTTTAGAATTCTATCAAATCAACTTTAAAGTAGCTAGGAAGGTTTCAATATCCAACTAAAATTGTTCCGAAATCCTCCAACATGGCGGCGTTCAAATAGTCACAAAAACGCTGTATTTAACCTGGCCTCTATACACTATCCAGTAGTGGTAGCACGCACTTTAGAATTCTATCAAATCAAGCATTTGTTTTCGCTTTTCGCCACGAAGCGAAAATTTGGTAGCATGCGTGTTTCAAAATATTCGCCTACAAACGTACGACTCAAGGCGAAAGTGTCAAAGTAAAGTCATTATTTTGCAACAATTCTATTCAAAGCCAATTCATATATAATTTATACATCAATTATTTATTACAACTATCATATTTTTTATTTTAATAGTATAAAATCTAAAAAAATTCCTGAACAAAATTGTAGAATTCTAAAGTGCATGCTACCAAGATTCGTAAAAGTAAAATCGAATTCGCCTGCTTTCTATGATAGAATTCTAAAGTGCGTGCTACCACTACAGATATGTTTCGGTTATTGCAATATTATTATTTTATCGAAATAAAACTTAGATTCTATTTAAACTTAAAATGTTACTGCGTAAGCTGTTCTCGTTAAACACCGCCCACCACTGCAATGTTAAATCAGACGTAGTATAAAAAAATGATTACATACTCAGAAAATCAATTTTGCCTTCAGTTTAACTGTGTAGCAATTCTAAATGTAATTGATATTTGGCAAATTTTCAAAGTCATCGATTTCATTGTAATTAAAAGTTCAAGACCACAGTTTGTCGTACAGCAAACTTCAAATAGTTGGCCGTAGTACAGACACTCCTTTTGTTAATGAATTCATTTGTACTTTTGAATACCTTTCTTTCATTATTTAATATTACTTTCAAACTAAAATACGAGCTAAAATATATATTCATCTACAAGCTGCCTAAATTCTAGATTTCTACATATTGACAGAATACGTGATAATTATAGCATATATTTACTCATAAACATAAAATATATTTCAACTTTTCTGTAAGATCTATTTATATAAAACGAAGCCTGATGTCTATCAAAATTCAAACAGGCTGCTTTATTCTAAATAAAAAATACGACTGATTGGGTACTGTTTGTTGCACTTGACACATAAACAGATTATCAATAACAGAGAAATAAATTTCATCTGTACCAGATGTGCATACTCTCTGTACATCGTGGTAAATTGATCATCGTATGTAACTAATATGTGGGCAGCTAAGAACAGATGGAAGAGAAATTGAGCTGTGCTCATTCGTACCTAGCACGAAAGGAAAATAATTTGTCCCTCGAGATTGATTATAAAAACAATCTTTTTAAATACATTTTTGTATGGCAGCTCTGTTCATACATAAATCTTTCAATTTATAAATAAGAATATGGCGGCCGGCGGCAGTTAGAGGTAAACATAGGGATTTAACATGTGAAATTAGTTTTATGCACTTTCTCGCTCTCTTGATCCATTTTACTTTCCTTCACAATTTTAAATATAATTTTCAATGATGATGCCGTTGTTTTTAAGGTTTAATTTAGATAACTAAAACATATAGAAAATTAAAAGTGGAAAATTTTAAATTTGTTCTTCATTATCATATTGATAAAAAACAAATATTAATATTTAAAATTTATTAAATACAAATATTATTAGAAAACACGATATTATCCACATCTGTTGTCACAAAATATCTTCCAATAGGTTGATTTGAAGGCAAAAATTCGCGTTAATTATCATAAAGTATGAACAATCTGTAGCATATTTTGCCTATTAACGCCACACAGTAGATTATGATATTTATCAATATTACAGAAAACAAGTAGTGTTCATACCAGGGTTGAAAAAAACCCGGGTTTTTTTTATAAAAAAACCCGGGTTTTATTGACAAACATCGAATTATAATATGTATAATTTTAACTTTAGTTTTATGAAGTATCTTAAAACACATACACAAGTCGGCATAATAGATATTAATAATATTAATATTTTTTTTAAGACTGTAATGTAATAAAAAATAAATTAACTAGAGAGTGTACATGCATACAAGTTACGAATTAATATTAATAATTGTAAGTTAATACACGACTCAAAAAATAATGAAAATGCTGACACAAGGATTGGAGTTGTTCAAATATAAAAGAAACACTGTGCAATGCAAAGTTCGCACAGCAATGAAAAATATATTAAAAATGATCAGATACGAAGTACACAAAATGAAATTGATTGTAAAATGTTGCCGGTAACAAAAAATTATCTATATATGTGTGTGTACCATATAAGTATGTATCATATTTAATTAATAAAATTTGATTTCATAAAAGTGGGTTTTTAGATGGGTTTTTTGGGTTTTTTTAAATGGGTTTTTTTAAAATTACAACAACCCTGGTTCATATACTTTTAGCATAGCCATAGCCACCCAACTGATGTTATTAATAACTTGTTAACGCAGAAAATAAGAAATGTTCATTTTTAATTTTTGATTTGTTGTTAACCCCCTGAATCAAATTCAAAAGTCACGGTAGTCACTTTTGAGACCCGCGTCAGTCTTCTAGGCTGTTTCTACTCATTGGTTTTGTCGGTTGTCAATATATTGGGTGTAACACGAAAATCGGGCCATAGGCGTAGAACATGGGAAAACAGTTTTTCCTTGGCCAAAAGTGGCCTATTAATTTTAGACAAAAATGATTCAAATAAATGTTGTAGAGAATTCTGCATTTAAACCAATAGTTATATTTTCTTTCGCATTTTTGGTAACCGAGAAAATTGAATTTAAAATTTTATAAAACTTACTTCTTTATAGTATTAGCAATGGTATTAATAGATATTTACACACCAAGTGAGCTAAGGTAATGTTTATTCGCGAGAAGAAATTGAGTTAATTTCTTCGAGTGAATAAACATTCTTAGCTCACGTGGTTTGTACAATATTTTATTCAATTTTGACGAAATACTAATAAAAACCATTATAACATTTAATTTTGACAAAATAAAAATGATCAGTTAGTAGGCTGAGCATGACAATCGTCGCTGGTACACGTCAAGTCATGTATTTAAAATGCTTTGTCTGTCATTTGTGCCGTGAAAAATAATGAAAATGGCTGATATCATCTGATAAATATTATGGTAAGTGTTATTTTCGTACCTGATGTTATTTTAAATGCATTATTTGTTGCAGAGTGAGTTAAAATTTTGTGAGAGTGATTTAAAAAAAAATTTAATTCACATGTGAAAAAAGACTTACTTATAGTTGTTGCTATGGAGTTAATAATGACAGTTTAAGACGTCAAAATTGAATAAAATAAAAACAAAGTTTATGACATTTTAACTATCAGACATTATAAAATATAGTTTTCATCAAAATATTACTATTATCTTCTCTTCTTGTGAATAATTCTCCATTTTCTCAAAGCACTGATAGGTAAAATTAGAAACAAACTTTTACCTTGTCAGAAACGTATCACTCAGATTGTGACATGTTTTACCTGTCAGAAACGTATCTGTCAGATTGCGACATATTTTACCTGTTAGAAAAGCTCTGTTTAAGTTATCATTATTGAAAATGGGGAATATGCACAGGAAGAGAAGATACAAATCATTGAGTAGTATTAATTGATGAAAATTATATTTTATAATTTCTGACAGACAAAATGTTATAAAATTTGTTTGAGATTTTATTTCAATATCATGGCTAACAATATAAAGAAGTAACTTTTATAAAATTTTAAATTCAATTTCTTCGGTTAAAAAACGTGCAAAAGAAAATTTGGTTATTGATTTAGATACAGAGAATTTAATTCTCTACAACATTTATCTGAAGCATTTTTGGCTAAAATTAATAGGCCATTTTTGCACAAGGAAAAACTGATTTCCCATGTTAAACGTCTATGGCCCTGTTTTCGTGTTACACCCGGTAAATCTTAGCCCATCATAATATTTTTTTTCTACTCCCATGCGTGAAGTGAGTACTTCACGTATCAATTTTTATGTGTGAAGTTTGAGTTTTTGCACACGGTGCGTGAAATGCTACTTCACGCACAGTGTGCGTGAAGTAACATTTCACACACCGTTCATTATTTTAAATATTACAAACTGAATTGTATTTTAATAAAACGAAGCTGTTGAACACCCGTAACGTTCGTAACCATGGTTACACAAGTCGATAATACAGATGTACGTTTAAAGAATGACAATGTGAAGAAAAAATATATTTTATGGCAAGGTCGTAGAAAAAGTATAGTATGTAACACGTGTGTGAAGCCTATTTTACATTCGGGTGGTTTGCAACACTCGCCTTCGGCTCGTGTCGCAATCTCCACCCTCATGTAAAAATGTCAGCTTCACACACTTGCCACATAATATACTATATTTTTACAATATACAGTAACAACTATTATAATCATTTCTTGTTGCAATAAAAAATTAATTAATAGATAAAAAGAGGGACATACATTCATCAGATTTTTTATATTTTAATAATTATATTGTCACAAATTACAAGTCGTTTCATACTAGCAAAACTGTGGCTTGTAAAATTGGGGCACTCACTATTAGCCAGGGTTGTTGTAATTTTGCCCGACCCAAGAAAAAACACTCTTTTTTTTAAAACACATTTTGTCACCAATGAGGTCATGCACGACTTTTTTTTATAATTTTAATCGATAGAGTAGTGAAAAATAATAGACCCGTATTTTTTATTTTTCCTCAAATCGATCTTTAATCATGAAAAAATTGTAATTGAAAATGACATTCTTTAAAATGCGGCTGAAGATCCCCGCTTCGTCCCTTGTCCAATGACGTCACAGAGTGAGAAGCACGACCATTTTGATTTTCACATTGTCTTAAACGTCAAAGTGACATTTAAAGATAACCTAAAATTTATGAAAGTAAACATGTCGATGGAACGTTGTTTCGTGCCAAAATAAAGAATAAAATAATATTGTGGAATATATTCAATGTCTCATATGCGTTTATAACCTCCTACCGTCTAATTCAAAGATTCAAAAGTGAAAGAAGCATCTGATGTAACGTAGATAATTTCACGCCAAATGAAAATTATATTTATAAAAATAAATAGAACGATATTATATTAATATAATATAGCATATTTAGATATGTAATCCTCAATTTATAGTTTATATATATTTTTCTTTTAGAAATTATGTGTCCATATAAAATGTCTGTTTGAAATGAGTCTGAACTTCGTTCGTAACGTTGTGACGACACAACATGGCTGGTTTTTGCAACTTTTTAAAAATACCATACTTTAAAACGATTTTATACAACAAAAAATATAAATAAAAAATAATTTAATCATACTGATCGATGAATTAGACTATCCTTTTTCGATTTAAACAGAAAAAAGGTACAATTATTTTTTTTTGCATGACCTCATTATAACAGCAAAGAAATTTTTAAAATATGCTTTAAGTAAAACTAAAATTGAAACTGATACATATACCATATTTCGATCCGGGCTTTTTTTCAACCTGTCTCTAGCTCTCCAGCAAAGCAGCAAAATATTGCAAGATTTTATTTTCATAGATTTATTTAACTGTGCTTATAATGTGGTTATTATATTACACAAGTCAGAATTATTAAATGATATGCACTCAGCATATGTATTTTACATTAATAAAATAATTTCCTTTTCAATGTCCCGACCTTGGCCTGCAGTGTCCGATACACACGGATCTTCCTACTGCAATATCTTTTGTTGAATTTGCTCCACGTCACATATAATTACAAAGCACACTTCAATCCTGACTCACGTTGTTGAAAGGCGAATAATTGACAGATAGTTTCACACGACCTTCATTGCTATTTTGTTTTTTCTCAGCAATCTAGTTTTTTTGTCAGTTCAATTTTCCGCGCGTCGCTTTCTCTTGTCATAGATTCGCGATTGTTATGATTTCCAAGGCAAGACGTGATAGAGAAGAATTTAATTCTGCTTAAATTTTTTCTGAATAAAATCATTTCGCATTCGTCATAAGAAAATGATCTGGAAATTTTTATTAATCAACGAATTCTATTCCATACTCTTATTTTCCTATGCAGGTGTGAAATCATGATTCACTGTTTACAGCCACCATCAAGTGTGCCATGAAATGTCTGAGATGTGATGAATTTATAATAAAGCATGGAGTCAGCCATGAGAAACAAAACCAAAACGACACTGATTGTAATTTGTTTTTCGGTTCTATGACAAATGAGAATCAGATTTGATGGATGAAGGTTTGATTAATAAAAATTTGTTTCTAAGATTTCCTTTTCTAAATAGAAATGAGGACAGTGGACATATAAGGAATATTTGTAACCGCAGAATTGGCTGAGATTTCAGACCACTTTGATATTCAAATTACAGTTTAAATTAAAAATTAATAAGAGAAACTATATTAATTTGTCGTGAATAATTATGAGAAATTGACACAAAATATTAAATGATATAAAAACGAAACACATTTTTTCCTACCATAAAGATTATATGGGTACATTAATCTATTTTACACATAAATCATACGATAATAATTTTAAACTAGTATATTTTATTTATGAGTTCTTGTAATTTCTTTATAGAGTATGAACAAAATTTAACTTGTTTTATTTTAATTTTTTTCTGTGTAATCATGGTTTTTATAAAGTAAATATCGTATTATAGTATTATAGAAAAATAGATTTTCAGTTAAGCACACAAAGATATTTTCATTAATTCCATTTGGATTTAACCTAGCAATATCTTTTTATCTATTAATTTTTTAGAGCAAAAAGTGTGTACGGACAAAAGTTATTCATAATATGATTGATTGAATCCGTCGTTGGCACTAGGTGAAACATTTTAATAAGGTAAAATAATTAACACTTGGCTAAGTTTCACAAAATAAAGTTTATTATCTTTATCGCGATTTCGGCTTTTACGCCATCTTCAGAAGACTGAGAAATGTACAAGAGAACTACATGAATATATATACAAAGATACAGGTATAAGATTATAAACTAATTTTTGGGGTCTTGGGAATACCATCTTAAGGGATCAACAAAAATTCCCTTTCGATAATATTTCCAAAATATCCGAGTGGAGAACATCTGTTTGGTCATTCATCAGTTTCTCATTGCGTTTAATGGCTTTGTCTATGTTCTAGACAAATCAGGTGTATATGAAATCCAGTGTGACATGTGTGAATATAAATATATTGGACAAACGGGTAGAAGTTTCCTCATTAGGTTTAATGAACATATGAGATCTTGGAAAAATAAAAAATCAGATTCTAATTTAGCCACACATCTTCTTGAAAACAACCACAACTGTTCAATAAAAAATTTAAAAATTTTACATTTAGAAAAGAAAGGTTCGAAATTAAATTTCTTGGAAACATTTGAAATAGACAAAGCCATTAAACGCAATGAGAAACTGATGAATGACCAAACAGATGTTCTCCACTCGGATATTTTGGAAATATTATCGAAAGGGAATTTTTGTTGATCCCTTAAGATGGTATTCCCAAGACCCCAAAAATTAGTTTATAATCTTATACCTGTATCTTTGTATATATATTCATGTAGTTCTCTTGTACATTTCTCAGTCTTCTGAAGATGGCGTAAAAGCCGAAATCGCGATAAAGATAATAAACTTTATTTTGTGAAACTTAGCCAAGTGTTAATTATTTTACCTTATTCATAATAATTAAAGTCTGATCAATTTTTAAATAATTTTTAGTATGCTATGGAAAGAAAAACCAATTACGACTTTCGAGTTTTTCAATTTGACAGTTGTAAAATAATGGTTGGATTCGTAAATTATGGAAAGATTTGTTTACATGACATATTTGACCAATAATTTTGAGCTAGCTAGACGCATTCTTCAATTCTGAACAACTTTTGTTAAAATTAATCGGGTTGTTCACTTTGACAAGGTTTATTTTCCAATGTATTTTTGATACGTATCCGCATGGTTACAATGTGCAGTTAAACACATCAATCAGCTTACATCGTTTTAAGCAACTGGCCCAACGAGATATAGTTAATTGAAAAAGTTTGTTGTATTTCCAAAGTTCAGAAACAATAGACATCCGATCTACCAAATAATAATCCTATATTACCCTAAATAACGACAGAATTTCTTCAGTACTATCTGGAATTTCTACGTTAATGTAATATCTCCTTGTGTATTTTTTATTGTAAATAAAATGTAATACAGAACTTATCGCACCGATTCCAGTGTAGGTTGCAAGTAAAATTTATGGCGAGTCGAAAACTTCATCACTACAAGGTGTTACAGTATGTGGCCATTTAATTTGAAAAATAATACGTACCACATCTCAAGAAAAGTCGTTATTTGTTATCCAAAACTAATTTAAATGTACCTACGTGACAGATTTCTAGTCTCACGGTTAATTTTGCTCGTGTAATTTACATAAGTAAATAAAGTAGAGACTCAAGTGTTCAAGGATTAAATCAAATATCATCTTAGGCAGCGGAAAATTAATATGTATTAAGTAATGTAATCCTACTATCACATGAAATGCGTACATAAAAACACAACATAAATACGAGCAAGTGTCTCAGTAAACATTACTTAGTAAAGAAACAGTAAATATAAGGCTTCAGAGATTTGTGTTATTAAAAGATGATATTCTTTATTTACATATAGTATATTGCATGTTTTTCACTTAAATATAACCTGATACTGAGATCTGTCTAAATATAGCATACAATAAAAAAGACAGTACGAGGCAAGATTTATATTATTTTGATACTGATTTGATAAAGATGTATTAAAAAATAATAAATTATTTTTTATATTTTATAATAAAAAGTAAGAACAATATATTATAAAAGGCTCAAATGTCCTGGGTGCGAAGATGAAATTATTTCCAATTTTGAAATAGGTAGTATCTTTCCACTGCAGTTTTAAGTGCCCTGCCTAAAGTGAAAATGTCCTCTACGCTAAGGAACAAATATAAACATTACCAAGATTTACGAATAAAAAGCAGATTGGCACACCTATCAATGGGTAATAAGTTGTATTTATTAAATAAGCAATATATATTTTTAATATATTTATTTGTATTTTTAAGTAAAAATAGTTAATTTATGTTATTCTTGAAAGATATAGAGCTTATGTATCTTCTTATATTTTGATACAGCCGCCTAAAATAATTTTTTAATAAAATAAATAAATAAATATATCATCACGGCATATTACCCATTAGTGGGTGTGCCAGTATCTACAACACATGTAGACATTGGCAATAGATACATAAATTCAATATAATATATCTATATTATTAATTTAAATGTGTAAATAGCATCTAACATTAACTTTTATGTGCCAGTAAAAATACAGTTATTTTTCACATTTAAAATATGCTCAAACAATTGTATGTTTATATTATGTTTAAAACATTAAATAAAAGATATGGTAAGTTCAAATATTATCTATAAATTGTTTTTATATTCAAAATATGGTCAAAAAATGTTTACAATATACAATAAAAACATATGTGCATATAGTTTGTTCAAATTATTATAAGAAATAAGATATATAGTACGTTCAAATGTCATTTTAATTATATTTGTGAAATGAGTGTAACAAGAAATCTATAAACATATAACACAAAAATAATTGAATTAATCTTGTTTACTACGTTCTCTCACTAAATTCATCCCTTAAAAATATACAAAAAATTCACTAACCATTTCCATATTTCTTTTTTATTCTCATTTTCCCCCCTTATCACTTGTTTCTCCTCTCAAGTCACATGTTGGACACAGTAACCATAGCAACCAACAAACAAGTCACTATCACGATCAACAATGAAACTCCAAGCAACAGTACTACACTCTCTACTGTCTCAGCATCAACTGAACTCAGCCACAGATTACAGGTTGTTAAAGCGGGCTGTGAAAAAACAAGTGCTACAGTGGTGGGGGGCTATTGTTAGCAAGGAAGTAAGGATTGATACAGATGGCTATGGAAATCAGGGATATCTTAAATTTTATGTTCAAGAAATATATTTTTGAGATAAGCCGATAAAAAAATTGATTGTCAATCTTTTAAAAAAGATAACTACAAGTTATAGATCGTGCCTAATAGATGGAAGCAATAAGCAAGCATATTTTGGAGGATAAAGAATGTGAAGTCTCATGAAATTCATCAGAAAAACTTTTAAAAGTGGACGAACATCGATAATACATACAAATTCCAAACTTACATAAATTTTCTTGTAAAAGATCATACATTCCATTAAAATAAAACTATTTATGTATACATCAACTATTTCCATGATGTGCATAGATTTATATTAATATTATAGAGAATAAAATATTCTTTAATATTTATGATAACATAAAATGTCAAAAAATAATACTTATTGCTATTTTTCAAGATAAATTGTTTAGCGCCAGTGTCCAATAAGCAATGAGCCATTGTAACCAAAATTTTATAAGCTATTTATGTATAAAAATGGAACAGAAAAAATTGTAGTAAATTGGCATTATCGGAAACGAAAAAATACTTATACACTTATACGCACATACACATACAGGTATTATTGTAAAACTAGTAAAATCGTACTCTATTTTTGACCAAAGAGATAAGTAATATATAACATATCAATTCTGTAATGCCCATGTTACACTTTACGTGCACACAATTTTTTTTTACGTTTGCATAAATGTGTGAGAAAAAGTGCCGTAACGTTTCACTATTTTATTCAGTAGCGTTAAAAAAAAGTGCACTTTTCACATTTTTATTGTGGTAAAAAAGATATACTCTATAAATCCATTTTAATGAAAAAAAATAGTTTTTTTAACAGACGAAAAAATATATATATTCAAATTCATAATTTAGCCTAACTTTTCAATAATGTTGGCCATGCCATGTTTCTACTTAAAATTGAAATATTATAAAATTGCAAATTTTTTACCATATACCTACATGTTTTTTTCTGTAACATTAGGGTTAATTAGTTACTGTTCTTAATAGAATAGAATAAAGTATAGAATATGACAAATAATATTAAGTAAATGTTGAAAAAGTTAATTAAATATTGAACGATGATGAATTTTAAGGATTATTTTTAATTTTTAAATAGCACAAAAGTGACCCTTATGGTGTTCTTTTCAAACATCTTTGATAGCCCGTGAGGTGACACATGATAAACGTCATCAACAGTACAAATAATCGCCATTTTCTGAAAACTGCAAGTAGAAGAAGATTGGCACACCCATGGGTAAGAAGCCGTGATGATATACATATATTTAAATATTTGAATTTTTTGTTCCTGTAGAATCACTTTCATACATCCCTTATTCCTAACATATTCTCCTTTTCTCCTCTACTGCTATCAAACCTTTCTTCCCTGTCTGATGTATAAGTTATGGTCCACGCAGTAGGATAGCTCGACCGCTACAAGCTGACCATATGCACTAGGCAGTGATCTCATAAGGGCGCGAATCGGCCAGCACCATCGCTTTGTAAGGTGTGAAGCGCACAGATGTTGATTTGGACGTTTTGGAACCCCGCACAGGGATGGCCAACGCATAAGGATTGTTTATGGAGAATAGGGCAGTAAAGTTGACACTTTGGTTATGAATTTGGATTACGGGGACCAGCCAGGAAAAGAAAAAAGGATAAAGTTGAGGAATTCATAAAAATGTTATTGTACATAAAAATGAATAGTTTAGGTATAAGCAAGTTTCGTAAAAGTCACGTATTTTCTATTAGCTTTTAGAAATACGGTCTCTCTAGTGTCAGGTTAGTTTCATCGTACTTACTTCAAGATTAAATTCTGAGGCTTCATGGAAGAACAACTAATGTTAACAGTTTGTAATTATGGGAAAGAATGATTTAAAGTCAACAAAAAACTTTTAGTATCAATAATAACAATAGTAGGTGGCCTACAAATACAAAGATTGAAATTCCCTGACATTTTCTCATTTTCATGACTTTCCCAGTCGAAACATAGTTTTCTAGAACATAATTTCTTATAATTATTATTTTACACATTTTGATCTTGTAATTTACACTGTATTTTTTAAACATGACAAAGTATTGAAGTTATTAAAAAAGAAGTGGAGTTGGACAGAATAATTTACGAAGTAATCTTAACAGGGCTAGTAACAACCAAAAAAAAAATATTTAGTAATTTTTTTAGGCTTTTTTGGGTATAATTGGGCTTTTTTGTTTTCCTTTTTTTTTTTGCTTTATAAGATATTTATTATAAACTTAATGTTGTAGCGCTGCGATTTCGATAATTTTATGCGCAAATGATTGGTAGAACCAGTTGTAGTTTAGTATTGTCAGCGAGTATAAAGTACTATATGTTCAGCTGCCTCATAATGACTAGACTATTTTACTGTTTAGAAGCAATAAAGAATCATATTATGGACTAAGTCCATAATAATAAAGTAAAACGGCCGCCTCTGTTATAAAATCACTGATTTCTTCCATTTGATTTATAAATTTTGATGATTTTGGGTATAATTTGACGATCGTGACAATTTTTATTTGTTTCTATAAAACAACCTGGTAGCTAGGTGATTATTCAACATAGCACCCTGCAAAAGGCTAGAGCTATAAAACATATTTGAACCTCAAATTAATTTATAAGTAAATTTTGTGATACCTATGCAGTTGAACATAAACCTTTGTGTGTAATTCGTACATAATTAGGATTGATGGACTCGCCAAATTTTTTATAAACTTTTTGGCTCGTCCATAAAGTCCTAAATTATGTACTTATTACATAAATAGATATTACTCACTGGTATTGTGCCTGAGTGTCTGGTCGTGAACCTGGGGGTACCGGGTTCGATCCTGACCGACGCCAAATATTTCGAATTTTAAATGGCACAAAAGTGACCCCTGTGGTGCACTCTCCACGCCAGCAATGAGTGCCCGTGTAGTGACGCCTGGTAAGCGCCCGCACGGTACAAATATATCATCATCATTACCGATATCTGCGATAAAGCATAAATGGGTAATATGCCGTGATGATATATTATTATTATTATTAGGTATTGTCGAAATTGTTATGTTTTACATATTATATTAACCTGACCAAGATTAGTTTAACAAACCTTTTAAACATTAGTTTATGATTTCTGGGACTTGGTAATACGCAATATTTATTACATTTCTTTGTATTAATTATATATTATAAATAAAATATGACATTCAAAATGATATTCTTTTTCGTATTAGAGCATTTATCTATCACTTTTTCGCACCAGTGCAAAAAGCAACAGTTAACTTCTAATTTAGGATAATTCATTATTTACTTCTTGTTGAATTTAAAAAGAATTAGAAAAAATCAAATATGTGATTCGTTGCAAAATCGTGCTATTCGCACATGGCATCTTTACGTCTAGTACGAAAAACAACATCATTTTGCAACTAAAAATATAAATAACTAATCTGGGTTTTGTTAGGTTTTTTGTTTTTTATGTTTATAAGTGTTTTTTTTATGTTTATAAGTGTTTTTTTTAACCCGGGTGGGGTTTTTTGGGCTAGGGAAAATAAAATCACGTGCTATGATATGATAATATATGATATATCATGTATTTATTTTGAAATATATTGCATGCGAATCTATAAAAAAATGCAACATTTTATTATTATTATTGGAAATATAAAGTAAATTATTCTAATCGCATAATGGATATAACTCATTCATACAAAAAGCAACAGGAACCATACTAGAAAATGTGATAATGTACAATTTAAATAATTTTTCAACGAATATACTTTCTATATTTTATGTTTTACGAAACATAGTACTACTCAAAAACTAAATGAATTCTCGTTTTTATTTTGACCTTACATATTTTATGCATTAATATATCTATTAATATTCATACAATGTTATAAATAATATTAGGAAAATCCGAGGGAAAATCCTACATATTGTGCAAAATCAAGGAAAAACTATTAGAAATTTTTGGTTCAATAAAAAATAATTCTATGAATATTGCATTGTTATGCTTGATATTAATACAAAATACTTAATAATATCCATTCATTTGTTACCTCTTACCCAATCCAACACCTAAGATTAAAAAACCACAAAATCATATTCCCGCTGTCATAAATTAAGAAGCAGATGTTTCAGACATTTATCATCGTAATATTCTTTTATATTCGAAGATTTAACGTCGATCTTCATTTTTTGTTCGTCTCATAGCCAACCGGATTGAAACGAAACGAGTTTATATTACAATAGCTTCAGACTGGGAAAAAAGTTTAGTACGACCCTGGATGATTTGTAGGTGTTAAAGCATTTATCATATTTATACCTGGCGCTTCTGCGAAGAATGTACTATGTGCAAATTATAAACAGGGTGCGAGAGAATTATGTATACATATGTAAAGTGGGCTTGGCATTTAAGTTAACTGTTATCAGTAATAAAACATTCCACCAGAATTAGAAAAGAAATTTAT
Organism: Ophonus ardosiacus; assembly: GCA_943142095.1. Taxonomy (NCBI): domain Eukaryota; kingdom Metazoa; phylum Arthropoda; class Insecta; order Coleoptera; family Carabidae; genus Ophonus; species Ophonus ardosiacus. The sequence continues at coordinate 18,228,099 of OW964825.1, read as the reverse complement.
AAAAAATAAATAATGTTAAGCCTATTTTACATTAATACTTTTTTTTTTTGATAAATTTGATATTACGTTATAGAAACCATTTTTTGAGTAGAAAGCATAGTAGTTTTCATGTTAATATGGCCCCGTTTTAATCAAATAAAATTAAAAATAGTTCAGCCAATTAATTTTAACATTATTTAACAAAGTATTTAACTTCGTATGGAAAAAATGAACTTATTAACGTATTTTTTTGGATAAAAACTTTTTTAAAAGTATTTATTAAAATGCAGCAACAAGGAAAAAAATTAAAATTTCTACATCGATAAATAAAAGTGTTTTCAAAAGAGTTTTCTATTTATGTACTTATTTTATTCTTTCGGAAGTGTGAGATCTTTTTACATATATTTTTTTAGACAATAAAAATTTATAATCTTTATAATTTTGGAATATACTAATCTAGTTACAAAATATTCAAATATCTACGTCATCTAAAAATTTTGAAAATTTATACTACTGGAAATCATTGTCACGGAACTTTTGTAACAAAAGTTTAAAATTGTTTTTAAAAACAAATTTTTACGAAAATATTTTGTCACCTGGAGCTACGTATGTGCGCAAAGTTTCCAGCAGATCGAATAGGTAATTAATGCTGGTATCATTTTATTGTCACCGGCACTGAGTAAGTGTGCAAAATTTCAAGTCTATCGATCTCTCTAAATGACAAATTAAGTTAAATAAAACCTTTAACTTGTAAAATATACAGGGTGTTAATTTTATTCTGTCCACTATTACTATTTTAGAATCACAATTTTTTTTCAACAAGTGGTTTTCAAACTGTAAGGACCAACTGTTATTTTAAATGGGATGATATATTTTTTATTTACTTATTAGAGAGAGAATTTTATTCTGAATTCAGTAATATAATATTTACATACCCTTAGATAACATATTTTTTAAGAAAAATGGATGTTTAGATTTATATTAGTTTTAATTCATTATAGCTAAAAGTGTGCCATGGATGATACATGTGAATATGGATACAGATTTTTTCCAAGAACACAGTCATTTATGAACAAAAATGGAAACAATTTGAGCTGAATTTGTGAATTTGTATTTGTTGTTTTTTTTTTCTAATTATTTATTTGTATCGTCCACAGCACACTTATTTTAGCTAATGAAATTAAACTAATATAAACATAAACATGCATTTTTCTAAAAAAAAAAACTATTTAATAATTAATTAATATAATGAAGTAGCGTCGCCGAGTGCGTCATGTATTATGTATTTCGGGTGGTCAAGTTCAAATCCACCTGACGTCAAATTTGGTAATTAATTATTGAAAAAAGCAACAAATTGTACAAAAATTATCCTAGTGTTGATCTTTTCACGAAAGGTTTTAGAGTTTGCAAAGCGACGTCCGATAAATGCCTTCAACATACAAATCTTTATTACCGAAATATGAAATATGCGAATAAATCAAGATTGGCACACTCAGAAATGCGCAATAAGTCGTAATGATATATTTATTTATATGCACTTATAAAACTTGTCAAAGGAGAAATTCCTTTCAAGATGTGTTCTCAAAAATATACATATGCTCAACGTTATATTTATTTATCTGTTCTCTCATAAATCTAGTTCTAAGCACGCATATGAAATCTGAAATTAAATCTAAACAATTCTATGTAAGGCGTACATCCAATTTCTTTACGCCTAAGGCCTAATGTATCGTGTTTTGTGATTGGTTAAAAGGAATCTACAGTAGCAGAGCTGTCGAATCCTCGTGTGAGATACATGCGTTACAGAAGACTTATCACAGGTACAAGAAAGGATAGATAGCAACCTACGTACGCCTCTATAAAAAACAGAGGTATACAATGATGAAATAAGAAACTGGAAGACGTATACTAGAAGAGATAAATAAATTTTGTATTCATATTTTTGAGTTTGACATTTCCGTTGATGATATGCTTCAGTTTTAGAGGTATCTCAATTCGAATAATGTGTAACATTAAACATGTTAACATACTAGGTATTTGTTATATATTCAACTGTTTTTATACAGTTGTTTTTATTAAAACATTCCGAACCGTTCTGTTCAGTTTCCTTAGTTTTAATTTATTTTGTAGCTTTCGGTATTTATATATTATAAAGGAAACAATATTAGTACATATTTACATTGATTTTATAATTTATACAATCCAGCAGGTGGACCCATATTTTTGGACGGTTATAAAAGATATTCTCGTTGCCATAAAAATAAGTAAATGGTCATTTCTGCCCCATGCTCCAAGTAGTAGTTACAAGAAATAAATAACAAAAAGCGATATGAAAAGTAGTTAGATACATACAGAATGGCGGTGGAATTCCTGCCCATAGATTTCATAGAAAAACTTACTAATTAATAGTACAAACATATGTGAACATACTTATGCATACGTATACAAAATTAATATGAAATACCAACCACATGTGATTATAACAATTATTATCAATATCAATCTACGTCATGCTACTTGCTACTGTATATGTCATAAATTATCGGAAACACATAAATGCTTTTTTAAATGCATTGTATTGAACAACAATAAAATATTATACGAGGGTGATTCAAATAATAATTGCAAATTAAAAGAAACATTCATGCAGAAGGTATTAACAATGGCCAATACATGAAATGGCGTATATAAATAAAATAAAAAATCTGATGTGGCCAATACAAAACCTCCCACTATGTAATTTTAATTAATTTAAATACATACCTAGGTATTTACTAACTGTGCAAACTATATTAAGTTCCTTTGAATATAACTATTGCTTTATTTATTATTTACTTTTTAAAATGTCACCATTATTAATTTGAAGTGATTAGTTTTTTGCCAGTGACATTTTTCTGTCAGTTATATACATTTGAAATATTAAAAAAAATATTGAAAGCTTAATCAACAAGAATCCGCAAATTAACTATTAAAGAGATATGAGCTATTTTCAATTTTTCCAAGCGTACTTTTTTATCATTGGCACTTTATCAAGTTTATTATGTTAAAGAGTAAAAAAAAAAATATTACAATCTCGCGACCAATTGTAGTTGTTAGAATTGTTAAAAAAATTCAGAACGCATAATATAACAAAAAAAAAATCCTTTTTCTTCAAACGTCATAAAAATGGCATGTTTTGTGACTTGATTCACAAGGTAGAAATGAAATAAATAAATATCCATAGCAACTACATAAAATGAGCGAATAAGAAGTAACTTGTAAAATAGAAACCTGTCATATCGCCCCAAGTTAACCAAGATTGAACAACAAATTGAAATAAAAACAGTTTATATTTAACGGAATAACATATTATAAAATAGCAGACTTACATATTGGTAATGACGGTAAGAATAATTAGAAATAAAGTGATAAGAAAAGTTCATATTGTTTTTCAGAGATTCCTTGACATATCACATTCTTGAGCAATATTGTTGAACTTCCATTAAATTGAACAACTTCAAGGGCCGTACATGGCAATACTTCAAATTCTGATATACTTGCACATAAGGAGAATATAAAATTGCAGTTTTTATTTAAACGTCAAAACGTAAAAATTTTCACTTGAATGTTTGTAACAAAAAGTAAACAAATACGAAAGTATCCATAGCAACAAAGCAATTGAAATCAGCAAACGTCCTTCACATAAAATATTTATAATTATTGTAACCTCAAGTTGTAATTATTTTATTTAAATACATATGATTGAAGAAAAAATATGTGTCAACCGGAGTAAAAGTGTCATTGTGTACCTCGCATGTAATAGCCCGACTCGCTAGCGCTCGCCGTGCAAACTTACATGCTCGCCACACAAAGAATCACTTTTACTCCTAATAACACAATATACTATTAGTTTATGGTTTGTTTATTTTAATTTAAACCAACGTTTCGACAACATATGCTGTTGCCGTCTTCAGGAAAACAATATAAAATAAATAAACAAAAACAAAACAAAACATGTTTGTTTGTTTTGCTTATTAGTACCTACATTTTATCGCGGATATGACCGACAATAAATAAGACTTTAAATAATGGAAATGGTAAATTTTTGGAACAGCTTTTTTAAACACCTGTTTAAAAACAAAGTTGAATTTACTGTTACTTTTCGTATCTTTCTCGTAATTATTTCTATTAACTATCAATATTAATATATATTTACACACCAAGTGAGCTAAGATAATGTTTATTCATGAGAAGAAAGTTTATCTTAGCTCACGTGGTTTGTACAATGTTTTATTCAGTTTTGACGAAATAATAAAAACCATTATAATATTTAATTTTGACAAAATAAAAAACTGATCAATTAGTAGGCTGAGTATGACAATCGTCGATGACAGACGTCAAGTCATGTATTTAAAAAACTTTATTATCTGTAATGTGTGTCGTGAAAAATAATGAAAATGGCTGATAAAGTCTGATAAATATTTTATGGTGAGTGTTATTTTCGTACCTGACGTTATTTTAAATGCATTATTTGTTGCAGAGTGAGTTAAAATTATGTGAGAATGATTAAAAAAAAAATAATTCACATGTGAAAAAAGTGTAACTTATAGTTGTTGCTATGGAGTTAATAATTGTTATTTGTTAAATTGAATAAAAAGTTACATCTAATTTTCAAATCACACAAAATGACCTATAAGGTGTTCTTTTCAAAACATGTCCTTGTCATTATTAAAATTAGCGAATAAATATAACAGATTGACACATCCAGCAATGGGTAACAAGCCGAAATAATATATTTTATTACCATAAAAAATTAATAAAAATACAAAACAAGTAAAGTTATACGTATTTTTTGAACCATATGGTCTTCTTAAATCTCCTTTTCTGGCCTACTTGTGTCAAAAATCATACCAAATTTAGTAATGTAACCATGCAAAACTTTCCAAAACGTTGCATAACACTTGTACTTAACATAATTACACGTGTGTGAATCAGTACTTAATTAGTAGTACTACACTAATTGCTTGTGTTTTTTACGTCAGATTTGCAGTTCGGAGTGCAGGATGAATAGCACTTTTTGTACGGCAGGTATAATCAGTGTCGTCACACAGGATATGATCGTGAATCGCGTGTAATAATTGTAAGTTCTCTGAATTCATTCATAAAAACAAACACTAATATAGGACACGTTCAGGGAATTATAAAGTAATTTGAGATATTTAAACTGCCATTCATGAAGAACGAAGAAGAATAAAATAATGTAATAGTTCTTACTGCCATATGATTTGCTGAGAATAAGTTTCAGAACTTTTTACTTTTACTCGTATAAAAATACTTGAATTTGCTTCATACTCGGACAAAATTCTAGATTTTTAATGCCTAAATTTTTATACATTGTTATATATGTAATGAGTGTCAGATTAGCTATCATTAACATTAAACTATTTATTAGGATTACATGTTTATTAACTCATAGTGATTTCAAGTAATGGCATTGCGCAATAATAATTCGTTTATAGGTAGTTCAATTCGCTATATAATCTGCGCTGACATCTACTAGAAAACTATCTTTTTCTGCATCAAGAAACGCACATGTAAACCAAGTCATTATTGTAGCCATTTTCGACAGTTTTTTTTTTATGGAATTATTGATAAATCAATTAAATGTAAATCACAACGAGACATAAAAATGCTAAAATACACGCCAATATACCTACGAACTAAGTTGACAGTTTTAACACTTTCGCTGCGTATTAATGCACGCGTCGCAACCGTAACGCGGTAATGAGTTTTGGTGCAATTCTAGCTTTTTTTCCTCAATTTGTTAATATTATATGTATGTAGAAGTCTTTACTTTTATTTTTCATTATTTTTTTTTTTAACGCATACGGTGCGTCGGCAGCATTGTGGACACCTTTTGTTCGGCAATGCTAACGACGCACCTATGCGTCCAGCCTCTTGAATTCTGAAATCAACATGTCAGACAAATCATGTTTATTTGCTTGATGTTTATCTTTTATTTATGTAATAGCCATTATTTTAATATTTGTGTTTTTAGCCCTTTTGAGTTATAAATAGCCCTGGTCGTTGTCACCCATGACGCAAAAAAAAAAACAAACTGTAAACTAACCCCACAAATCACTTTTCTGTAGTTGTCTGACAATGCTGGCCAACGCACAGTGTTCTCTTTACAAGGCTGACGAAACGATGCCGATTGAAACAAGATAGAGTACTGGACGCACCTGATGCGGCGTGCGCAATGGTTCGACAACATACGGGACGCAACGTGTGCGTTTTACGCAGCGAAAGTGTTAAAAGAATTCCTGAACAGTGTTACGAAATACGTCGCCCTATGAACAGATTCTATAATCTGTGTGGCAAAAAAAAACTACTTCAATTACGTATATCTTCAACAATCATACACTTTATATTGCGTAATGCCTGCTATGAAAACGATCGATGAAGCAAGTTCAATGTTTTAGAAATCGTAAAAGTATCATAAGAAATATAGGTAAAGTACCTACAAGCATTAAAATATTTTGACCCATAGTGATGCCGCGTGAACTCGAATTTTCAAGATTTCGTCTCGAATTTCTCGAATTTTCGAGACATGATTAACCTTATTCTCGTCTCGATATTTCGAGACAAGAGTAGAAATTCGAGATCTCGATTGTACGGTTTTTTTTTTTATGTTACAAAAATATTTCTATTTAAAATATAGGAAAAAACAAAATATTTGTCGGTATAAATAAATATTTAGAATGCCTTTTCAGTTACATTCATATGTATTTATTAATTTTAGATTTATTGGGTTTTAGTAAAAAGAAAATGCACAAAAGTGACATCTATGGTATACACATCATAAGCACCAATTTTAGCGAACAAGGCAGATTGCTACACCCAATAACGGGTAATAAAGCCATGATATTATAGAGTACTTATTTTTTACCTACCATTCAAACACCAGACTCAGTAAAATAATGTTTTAATCAGTGGATTTTTTTATTATATTCATTTTGTTTATAACGTTAATATTTACTATTTCTAATTATAAATTCGAGAAATTCGAGACTCTCGAGTAGAGATCGAGAGAAAGTAAGGAAATATATGTCGAGACGAGACCAGGGTAGTTTTTTTTCTTGCCATATCTCGTATCGCGGCATCACTAGATCCATATATCGAAGGGTTGTATTGTAAGCGTATTTATTTTAAGAAAATAGATAAAAGTTTTAATAAGAGTTGCAGCTATAGTCACTGTAAAACATAAAAGTTACTCAAATATATCTGAATTTAAATGTTTCAATTGTCACTCTTTCAATAATTTCAATATTGATACATTGCTTTATCTTCAAACACCAATGGGGTATTCATTATTTTAAATAAAACTTTATTCAGTTTTGAAGCAATTCATAGTATTAAAAAAATTTAATTATTCCTAGTTTAACAGTATTTTATTTTCGAAAAATCAGTATAACGTCACATTTCCTCTATACTTGTCTCTCTCACACACACTGCTCTGAGTACGCTGTGAGAGAAAGATAACAATTGTATGAAGTCAATTTTCCCTTTTAGCAAATGTGAAATATCTCGTAAAGTAATTATTTAAAAAATGTTTTCATTGTTTTAACTATTATTTATTGAGCCATACTTCATGTTACATTGAATTTTTTAAAACTTTTTTGATATGGTGGAATACCCCATTACTCGTTCGTATTTGCAGTAGAATAGGTTTTTTGGGTATTCCCGAAATCTGAAGTAAATCAAATGAGAAAATTTTGGGTTTGCTATTGTATGATATAATAATTAGGAATTTTTAAGTAGACTGACAGGGAATTGTTGAAGATAAGCTGTACTACAATTTGTGGCTTCATAATCCAGATAATCTAAAGATTAAATAAATACTAGGTTTCTGGATTAACCCAATATAATTTAAATTTTCCCTAATTATTATTACTGTACAACTGAAATGGGAACTATCTTCTCTCTTAGTAAATCTAAGAATTTATCAGAATATGGGTGCCAAAATCGAATGGGTTACTTGACTAAGGGCAAGGGCCATTTTCGTAATACACTTTATCTTCATTTTAACACTTTAATTAAAATTAAAGTTGTGTTCGTTTTCATAATACAACTTTAGCACTTTAACGGGCAATTAGCATTACCTCTAATGAAAGATAAAGTCTTAAGGTAGTTTTAATTAAAGTCTTAAGCGAGACGGATTATGAAATCGGCAATAAATGCGTTAAATGACCGGTTATGATTCCGATTACCCGGCTTCAAATTTCACCATCCCCAAACTTGAAAATTATTTCTAATTTCTAAGTACGAGTAGACAGCTGTGTGACTTCGTAAGGTGATACCTGGTAGGTAAGTGTGTTTAATGAGATAGCCGAGGGTACACCTATTAAATTCAATAATTGAAAAAACTCAATATTACCCAGTAAAAAAATCCTGATTTATTGCGACAATAAAATTTTAAATTGATTTTTTAAGATTAAACATTTAAGTGCTTATCAATAAAACAAATCGATATTTTTTTTCTATTCATTGCATTAATTTTGTAAAATTGAAATTGTTCAGCAATTTGTAGCTTGCTCTTAGTTCTCGAAATTCATTTAAAATGAATACCCTTAATCTTATATTTTGTTTTACACTAAAACGTTTTTGATAACATATATCATATTAGTAGCTCTAGAAAGACAAAATATCTAGAATATTAAAAAAAAAATCTGATGTGGCCAGCACATGACCTCCCGCAAATTCCATGTTTAAAATAGTAATGAGCTTTAAGTAAAGTATCTTTTTCCGTTCCGGTTGATCGTTTGTAAACAAATCTAATTTGTGGTTTTAATAAATAGAAGTCTGTAATACGAAATTAATTTCGTGCCAAAAATAATCGATTATCTTGGGCCTTTAGCGCTCACCATCAACTATAACAGTTCGACCTTCATCATTTTCGAAAAAGTAAGCTCCAATGACGCCACCTGACCATAGTGCGCACCAAACAGTCTCATTTGGACATGAAATGGTACCTCGTAAATCACATGAAGATTTTCCTCTGCCCATATCTGGCAATTTTGCTTATTAACATACCCAGAGAGGAGAAAATGTGCCTCACCCAACAAAAAGATAATCCTCGAAAAATCATCATCAACTTCCAAATGCTCTAAAAACGCAATCTGTGTAAATTGTTTGCTGTACATGATCCATGTCGTAAATGTGTAGTTGTAAACCAATATTTGACATTTTGAAAATACGTACTTATACTGACAGATTTATATTTACAAATCAAATATATTTCTACTAAATTATTCTTAACACGGTTTCATTATTAATGTAAATGTGACAGTGACATTTATTTAAATACGTCAAAATTTTATTAAAGTATTATGTTTTTGTTTGACGCATGGGTCAGATGATGTACAAAAATAAATTATTTTATAAATTTATATTTAAAGTTATTTAAAGTTTTTTAAAGTTATATTATCGTAGAATTGAAGATTTGCCATTATATTATATTTTTAATAGTAAAAGTTGCTGAAAAATTATATTCAATGCAATTTTTTCAAGAAAAACTGGTAAAAGCTTGTTTAAGTGATACTTCCGGTTATCTTATATACACTAAAAACTAATCAACTCTTCCCACATTAGTATAGAATGGGTATACAAAATTTCAAAATTTTCTGATTGATAGTATTTTAATAATCGTGTCCACAGGATCCACACATCCACACACACATACACACACATACATACCCACAGACATCATTGTAAAAATGTTAAAATCGGATTCTGGGGACATCAAAACGTGCTTATTCACTAAAATCTCTATATGCGACTTTTAGCACGATTCCTATACCTCCCTTACCTAGGGTAGCGGGAGGTAAAAAGATAGTTTAAGTCAATTATTATTGTTATAAGTATCAATAGTAACAGAATGAAATGAAATTAAAGCGGATGAGCTAACTCATATGAAATGGATAAGTGATAAAAACCGATTATAAATTAAATTATTTAAGAACAATTTAAAAATCTGAGTAGCGTGGTAGTTATAGAATTTGTTTGAAAACAATTTCATTTTATTCATGTTTATACAATTGAAGTTATATATAATATGAATCGCCAAAATGTATAATGTGTTTTTATTTAAATAAAAATTAAAGTTCTTTATCTACCCTTGCGGTTAAAGTATTATTTTATCTACCCTTGCGGTTAAAATGTCACTTAGTCAACTATTTCGAGTTTAACAAAGCACACTTTAAAATCTGCTATAGAAAAAACATATTTATTTATTTATTTATTTATTTCTAATTTATAAATCATATGTTACTAATTTAACTGCGCATACTGTATTAAGTGATAAATGGAAAATGGGCTTGTACTCAATAATTCAATAATTACCAAATCATCTTATAATACTAATATGATGACACCATCATCATTATCATTATTCTCATTATCATCACAAGTAGGCAGACCCTCCCACCTCCTCCTATTAAATCTCTCTCCGCAGTCTTTTGTTTCGTGTTGTGTGGAACAAGGTAAGAACACACCTAACGTCCTACGTGTGTGTCGGGTTTCATTTGTTTCTGTTCTACAGCACGACGCGTGGCTTTTGTTTTTCCTGCTGTGGCGGTAAGTTGAACATCGGGCGTAAGCGCATGGCATTGTTTCGCGAAGGAATGTGATATTTGAACTTAACGTAAAGGAGATATATTTAGAGGAAGAATTTAATTGTAGTAAGAATAAAATAGAAAATACCGTAGTAAATATAGCTGCCATTTTTTTTTAATTTTCTTTTTAACACCTAATTTTAAAGTCACTGTATCTACGATTTCATGTTACCTACTGAGGACGGTGACCACAACGATTCTCGGTCATTTAACTTTAACATATAGAATCGTATTCCCTGCTCCTTAATTGTCAATTTTAGACAAAATACCATCAAATATATATTTTAATACATAAAATTACCAAACAAAACTAGTTTTGTACGATTTGTAACGGCAGATATAAGATATGAAAATTTTAAAAATTACTACATAAATAGCGGTAGCCACGGAGTATAGACAAAAGGATACGTAAAATTGCAGATATTCACGTATTTCTTATTATTAAATAAACTGCATAATGGGGCCCTTTACTACAGCGGTCATTTATATTAAAACTAGGCCTTAAACCTGTATGAACTGAATTTAATAGTAATTAGAAAACAAGTTTCATAAGGCAATCTGTTAACGCACGAGTTCAGGTTTGGAAAAAGAGCTGCTTGGCCGCGAGTTTTACAAAGGATGAATGCGATAAAAGGCCTTATGAAACATGTTTTTTATAAATTATTAAAAAATCTCCTAGAACACAATACACTAGAAATAATACAACCATTTTAGTTTTCGTTCTGTAATATTTTATTAGTTCGAACGTTTCGGCACCATTAACTGATACCTTCTTCAGGAAAAATGATAAATTACAATGAGACAAAAACCATTTTGTTTCGTTGTAATTTATTATTTTAATTCTTCTAGATTTTTAAAAAAATATGATGTTTTTTATTAGTTATGTTGGTAACGCTTCCTGCTACAGATTTTAAGTTTGCATTTGTTGACTGACAATGCATCTATAAGACACAACTACTTTATTCAAAATTCATACTACCTTCAACAATTTTGCTATGGTGCTTTTGAAATCTGGAATCTATTTTCAGATAAATGAATGCAGAAAATAACGAAAATATATTAAATAATACTTGCTTGAATTTATGATACCATATCAGATGAAAAATTAAAAATATATATATAAAAATATTACAGCTTAACGAATAATAACTAAGATTTTTCTGTTCGCCCTCTATTTAAGTTTAATAAAAAATAAATAGTGGAGGACCCAATAAAATACTAAATTTCTTTGTATTTTGTGCAAATATTGCTATTGCTTTAATTGTCAATAATAATAAAATTTTGATATCTTAAGTTAACGCGGTAGGTAATAATAATAATAATAATAATAATAATAATAATAATAATAATAATACTAATTTAAAAGAAAAACAGCATATTTCAAATCCATTGAGCAAGTAAATAGCCCTTACTTTTGTTAAACATAATTCAAGACTAATGCCCAGTTTAGCAAGGTTAGCTTTAAACAAAAAATGAAAATCGAAATTTTGACAGCAATAAATTCATGCCGCGTGCCTGAGTGTCTGGTCGCGAACCTGGGGGAACCGGGTTCGATCCCGACAGACGTCAAATATTTTCAATTTTAAATGGCACAAAAGTGACCCCTGTGGTGCACTCTCCACACCAGCTATGAGTGCCCGTGAGGTGACGCCTGGTAAGCGCTCACACGGTAAAATATATCGTCATCATTACCGATGTCTACATATGTTGTAGATACTGGCACATCCAGAAATGGGTAATATGCCGTGATGATATATATATTTATTTATTTATTTTTATTTCATTTCGTTGCAAAATTATCAATTTAAGCTAAATTACGTTGGTACAACCGGCCCATAAGTAATTATACCATAATAACATTAGAAATTATTCTTCTGGCAGATAAAATGTCAAACATTTGTTCGTTTTTACCTCTCGCTAAGAGAGGTATTGGAATCATGCTAAAATTCGCATATCCAGATTTTTGTGAATAAGCACGATTTAAAGTCCCTAGAACCCGATTATAACATTTTTACGATGATGTCTGTGTGTGTGTGTGGATGTGTGTATGTGTGTGTGTGTGTGTATGTATGGATGTTGGAGGGACGATTCCTCAAAAACTATAAGACTTAAAAAATATTTAACTGCAGTTTCTTCAATCTGACATTCCTGGGAAGAGCTGAAAAGGTTTTGGTAACAATTGAACAACTGGAAGTAGTACTTTCTTAAAAAAAATTTTGTAAATATAATTTTTTGGGAGTTTTTTTTATTAAATATTGAAGAACATAAAATTCTCCATCTAATACACTTAAAATTTTTATTATATCTTGTATAGATTTAGAGATAAAGACACTATAATTTATAGAGTACACTAATCGCAGAGGCCAAGGCACTAAGGAAACCAGTTGACAAATTCCAATGTTTATAACATGACACATGTCATTGTCAAATGTCAAATATCAACAGTTTTAGTGACATTCTGATAGCTTCTTCTGGGAAGTATATTTAACTTTTCTTATTGTTTTATTAATTAAATATTTGAAATTATAGGTAAAATTGTGGTAAAATGCATATATCCATCAGAAATACCGCCAATCTGGTTAATGACTTGGAACAATCTCTGACAATTAGAAACTTCCCCATACAATGCAAAATAGATATAATTAGAATTATATGTGTGCAGAAGACATGTTAAATACAATAAAAAACAATATTTGGGTAAAGTTCTGTAATATTTTATTATAAAACGACGGTTCGAATGCGAAGTGCAATACAATACAAATATAGCCTAATATGGAAATGGCGAGAGGTCTTGTGCTGGCCACAACAGATTTTTTTATTCATTTTCATAGCTATCGCTATTTGTGAGGTATTATTCTAATTTTTTTGTAAATAGACAATTTTATGCTCTAAAACTAATATGAATATTTTTTTTTGCCTAAAATAATTATGCAAGGAGGGAACAATGAAAGTACAAGTTTACACGTTAAAGTCCTATTGCCGAAAGCCGTGGTCGTACCGGTGTAATATTTTTTAACATTTAGATCCCTTTGAATTTAAATGCTTCAATTGTAAAGTAATATAAACGTCAACATACACATAAAATTACGTACTCACATGTAACATGTTGATGTTGTCATACTACTCAATTTTCTAATAAACAGAATGTACTTATATGGAAACATACGTAAATGACTTCCACATATCCCAAATATAACATCGTTATATAATAAATTTCTAACACAGTCTTATAATACATTCTACAAATATACATAAAATTTCTCCATCTATTACCATGCTATACTTGGCTTATGAATTTTATAACACTTATAGGAAGTACTATTTTATTATCATTTAAAGAAATGTCAAACATTAAACTTTAATCTAACAAAGGAAGAAAGAAATAGTTGATAGGTGATGTAAACAATGACAATTTTGTTTAATATTGCCACGAGTACGTGAATCATTAATTGCGCTAACGTTAACCTAATAAGAATGTAATAATGAATAGAAATAAAATAGAAAATGCAAGAGCTTGCTAGACAAAGGTTCAGTTAGCAATGATCTTTAGATTTAGTTCCCACGAAGTGTACTACTAAAATATATTGCATTACGAAATGTAAAAGAACAGAGAAGGATTAAATACAATAGATAATGGGATCACATTTAAGAATTGTAATTAAAACGATATAAATTCAGTAAATTCATTGATCAAATAATATACAAACTAAAATGTTTTTTAAAATATAAAATGTCATTTCTAAAATATATATTATATGACTCATTGGTAAATTTAGAAATGGGAAATATTTTCTGTTTCGGAATAGAGGGTTATAGAGCCACATATTTTTAAGCTGCCATCTATTTCTATTTTCCTTGAACTACGGATGAAATACACGTGACTCAGCTGCTATAATTCAAACAAATCGCTGTCATGATAACAGTTGGAACAAGATGGTACCAAATATAAAAAAATCTGATGTGTCCAACACAAAACCTCCCGCTATTTAATTTTTATTAATTTAAATACATACGTATTTACTAACGCTGTAAACTGTTCCATTGCAGAAAACTATTGCTTTATTTACTATTTTCTTTTTAAAATGTCACTATTATTAATTTGAAGTGATAAGTTTTCTTACAGTGACATTTATTGTCAGTTATATTCATTTGAAAAATGAACTGTGTAACAAAGGAATAGTTTTTATCTTACGCTTCGCGACTAATAAAAAAATTATTTTTAAGTTTATCTGTAAAATATATAGAAAAAGTATTAATGTATTCCTGTAGAAAATTCAATAATCTTTAATTTTCATAAGACATAAAAATCGAAAAAATGGCATTTAATGGTATTTTTTTGAAGAAAAACCATTATGAGCTTCAAGTACCATTTTCGTTTATCCAATTTACACCAAAATCTAATGGCTTGTATTCCTATTAGAATAGGGTAAAAATACAAGGTTTCAGAATATTCTGAATGATAGTATTTGAGTTAGAGTGCAAACAAAATTCGTACACATACATACATACATACATACATACATACATACATACATACATACATACATACATACATACATACATACATACATACATACATACACACACATACACACATACACACATACACACATACAGACATCATCGTGAAAATGTTAAAAATGGATTCTAGGGACCTTAAAACGTGGTCATTTACTAAAATCTCGATATTAGATTTTTAGCACGATCCCTATACCTCCCTTACCAAGGGTAGCGGGAGGTAAAAATGCAGTGAGTGTAAGTCTGTTCAACAGTGATTCCCGCTATAATTATAATTATAAAGAATACATGACAAATGTGAAATTTTTTAAGTTTCCACAGCCATCCGAAGACAATGAATTATGTAGAACTTCAATGTCAAAACGCAAGTGACAGAAGAAATAACTTTAAAAATGGCGACGATTTGTTTGTATTAAGATCTTTCATCTCAACTATTATATCAACTCTCTCTTTTTTGCGTGTGACGTCAAAATCATAGCCTCGATTAGAATGTCATATGCCAGCACGCATATTGTTAGGAAAAGCTTCATTCTTAAAAATTTTTGGTAACATTTTATTATTTAAATTTGCACGAAGTACACAAAATATCCATACAACGGACAATAAAAAACAGAAATCACTGTCACCATCGTAATTATTCTGCCAAAAATTTCCCTTAATTAAAATTGTCAATTATTCTTTATAAAGAAATAAGGTAAATGAAAGCGGTAACAGAGAAAATGGTGTAAAGGCGGATTTATGCAGCCATTTTCATTTACATTTAATTTTTAATTTAATTTTCATTTAATTCTCATTTATAATTTTTAAATATACCTATTCATACAAAAATATACGACAAAAATAAATGAAAATGAACGCATGCGCACATATAAAAATACGCTGACAGATGATGAATGTCATAGCCCCACTTTCATTGGAATAAAGTTTATTAATGAAAATGTTCAACAATAGTAACAACGAAGAAGTTATGAGTTTAGTTTTAAATGTGTTAATTGCAATAAAAACCGTAAAAAGAAACGATAACGGAAATATATTATGACAACCAGCTGATCAACTCAACTTCACGTCGCTGTCATACCGTACACGCATGCGCCATTTATAATTTTCATTTATTAGATAAAAGTTGGCCATCTTTAAAAATAAATGAGAATGAGAGATAAATGAAAACGTAAATGAAAATGGTGTATGCATGGCTACATTGGTTTACATACATTTATCTTTTAAATGAAAATTAAATTAAATTAAAAGTAAATGAAAATGGCTGCATAAATCCGCCTTGAAACACTCGTTTCAGAAAGCTATTCAAGCATTCGTTCGTTCGCCCACTCTCCGCTGTGCGCTTCTGTACTAAATTCAAACTCGTGCTAGAATAGGTTTCCTTCTGTAACTTAACTTTAATATACTAAATTCTTCTTCCTAACACTAAATAGTGATCTTTGTATTTTTATTAAAAAGCGTCGAAAAAATTCACTTTTATATTGAAAATTTTCTTTCTAAAATTGATTTAAATGTTCTAAAAATTCGAAAACCCATTTTTCAGTAAGTTATGCGTACGAACGAGTAAAAAGTTCAAAACTATAAAAGTATAATTTTAAATTTTTGATACTTCTCACAAAACAGTCTTTGTAAACAAAAAGCACAAAATAAGAAACTGGGGAGAAACCATGTAAAAGAAAGCATGAGCTTTAATGATCTGTAGTGCTGTATGCGCTAATTTCAACCGTAAAAACCGTAAATCGATATAACTTTTTGTTATCGAGATATTTGCGTTCAAAAGATTTGCTCAAAAACATCAATTTTTGGACAAAAACCCAAAAAATATAGGTCCTGATACAATCGATTTTACGAACAATATTATAAACAATTTCTGAGTTCTTGAACAACTGTTACAATTTTTATAAATAAAATATACCGTTTCCGCAAATATGTTTTTGATATTCGTTATATTTTCTTTCAATTTCAGACTAGATGGATGAAATATATGTAAGTTAAAATTTTATGCAGATCTTTTAGAAAATTTGGGATGCATCAACCAGTTTTATATCCTCTTGATATTCATTCCAATTCTGTTTTGATTGTAATACAATTTACAAAATTTATATTCAATCCACATACGGCGACTTATTTCTAACATCTACATAAAGAAATTTAAAGGTAAACCACTTCCAATTTTGATACAATCAATACTATACTTAGTAAACTGAAGTATTTTTACTGTAAAACATTTTCTCATGCTTATAAGGTTCAGTCGTATTTGGAGTGAAACTTTTTAGGGTATTGTAGTTAGTCTTAGTTCGACCCTGTATGGAAGTCATACTCGTACTCAGATTATTTGTGAGTTTTCCACATTCTGCTCCATTTATAGAATAAAACCTGTCCCAGACAACTCTTAAGAAGAGTACGTAGGTACGTGTGTGCGTGTCATTGTTACGTGGTTACTGGGAGAATGTGTGTGTGTAACCGTATATACTCTCAGAGACATCAGGGATATTCAAAATTTTTGGAGGAAGGTCCTAAATTTTATACTTCAATCTCAAAATTTTTAAACTACAGTTTCTCCTTTAGCATAGTCCAAGTCCTAAGTCTTTGTTTTGCAAAATAACATTTTATACAGTTATTTATGTCTTTTGAAATTAAGTTGCGAAAGTTAATTTAGAACCCAGTTTTTTGAAGTACCATTGCCTGTGAAAATATAGAAAATACCAGAAAGTATTTTAGAATCATGATTTAGCTGGGGTACTATAACTAAAGTCAAAATTATTATTAAAAATCTGAAGTATCCAGCACATTACCGTCCGTCAATTCTATATGTATTTTGTACATATTTATTGGAAATAATTCTAAAAAACCAATAAAATTATAAAACGAACTTACACTTTGTAAATTATTGCACAAGACACTGACATCTGTCAATTAGAATTATTTGAATGTATCAGCTGTTTTCAAGATTATAGCAAAGCTGGCTGATTTATGAAAGTTAATCTCTTTATAATTCTTTAACTCTATATCTATTGAATATGAAGGGAAATGAATAATTAAACCCTATAGACAATAAGATATTCTTTCATATTGATAATCACATAAAATGTCAGAAAATGAAATTTAACTGCGTTTTTTTTTTTTAACTCTGTTGCCTATATTCATAAACACTCGTAAAGTTTCAAAACGGCCCATTATAATTTTGTACAAAGAATCACACAATGTCAACTGTTTTTATTGGATGAAAATTATAACGAACCGTTTAAAATTTTACGAGTGTTTATGAATACGGGCATAAATCTATTGAATATGCAGAAAAATGAATAATCAAACCGTATAGACAATAAGATATTCTTTCATATTAATAATCACATAAAATGTCAAAAAATAATATTTAACTGCATTTTTTTTAAGAAAACCTGTTAAGAACTTCAAATGAGGGAATTTCCGGTTGACCAATTATAACCAAAATCTAATCAGCTCTTCATATGGATGTAAAGAAGAGGATTACGAAAGAATTATAATTTTTGGAATTGTAGTAGGTATGGGAATTATCGTAGGAGAAATTTTTGTCACACACACACAGACATCACCGTAAAACTAATTAAATCGTATTCTAAGGAATCTAAAACGTACTTATTCATTAAAAACTCAAGAACGAATTTTTTGACCAAAGACAATACCTTCCTTACCTAAATGTGACGGAAGGTAAAAAGTAAAAATACGAGTATAAGTATATTAATGAGAATCTACTATATTGAACATATTTAAAATAAAATCCTACAAAATATTTTCACTATAAGCCGTAGATCACTTGCAGTTGCAGAGTTTGTAAAGTAAACTAGACACCAGCTTCATTAAGGTATAAGTTTAAAAGCTGTTTTACCAAATTAATTAATTTCAATCTAATGGTCACAACAATAAAAAATAAATGTTAGCTTCTAGTAGATGGGCGTGGGGATGGCACACAAGCGTGTTGTTGCACATAATAGCATTTCATTGGTTCATATGATGAGCGCACGACTTTTAAATAAAAAATTAAAATAATACATTCTATTTGTATGAGTACCAATATGAAAAAAGAATAAAATAGAAACAAAAATTAATAATTAAATTTAAAAAGTAACCAATAGTAACTTAAGAATAACAATAGTAACTTTCAGTAATAATGTTTGGAAAAAGTAACTAAGTTACTAAAAAGTAACCCGTTTCGATCACTGCTTCTACTGATAATAGATGCATTTAAATTAAAAAGGATCTAAATACAAAAAAAATATATTTTATAAAATATTTACTTAAAAATGTTCTATAATTCAAGCCTAATGGTTTAGAAATGACTTCTGAAATGAAATACACAGAGTGTATCACACCTTCGGCTAAATATATATAGTTCTAACCAAAATGAACAAAAAAAACTTATTCAACATGGAACCGATCTTCAATAATTTCCCAGATATAAAAGTTACGACTGCTATTAAATGAGACTTTATTTACCTTTGAGAGATCATCTTAGATGTGCTTTTGTGGTTACCTTGACCAATATTTAACTTTCAAATAACTTTTTAACTATTAGAAATTGAGAAAAATGTTTTATATAAAATTATATTGTATTTTTATAGACGACTTGCTGAGATAAAATTATGTTCGATCACTTTCTTTCTCAGTTTTTCTTCGATTCTAATATACGATGGCCTCTTCCTCGGAAACAATTAATTGAAGATAAGACTTAAATTGATTAAGCTTTTTTTTTACTAATTTTGGTCAGTACTAAAGGCCCTTAAAGATTGTACCCGAAGTTATGTTATATAGAACTAATTTTATGAACAAAGAGTTGTATCTGTAAATAATTATAAATATAATTAAAAATGTAGGAAAAAAAAGAAAATATTCGGAACTGCAGTTTGTAAGGTTTTATTGATTTCAAACCAACGTTTCGGTCATAATTATGATCCTCTTTAGGACTGACTTGATTTAACCCTGAAGAGGATCATAGTTATGATCGAAATGTTGGTTTGTAATCAATAAAACTTACGGACTGCAGTTCCGAATATTTTCTTATTTTCCTACATCAATCTCCAGTCGATCATCATTACTCCAATAATTAAAAATGTTAATAGAAAAAGAAGTTGCAATTGTTGTATCCTGCACATACGAGTTCTTTTTGTATAAAAAACGTAAAAGCATAAAAATAGCACTCAGATCTCTTTGAATTTCAATGTTCAATTAAATTTTAGTAGAAAATAATACCCTTGAAATATCCAGGACTAAAATATACCGTCTGCTGATAAAAAGATATAAAAGTTTCTGTTCATATATTCATAAATATTTATACAACAATAAATAATTATTAGACCATAGTTATTGCAAAAGCATAAATATTTATTAAATGATCATATATTCATTGGAAGACATAAAATATTGAATACATGTCCCATAATTTAAACAACAATAATACTTCTTTCAACTAATATTCAATATAAATCGTTTATCAAATTCCAAAAATATATTCTTTTATTCCATTAACAGAACATACCTACCTGATGATATGCAGGAATTAATTTACAATAAAATACAATATACTTTGTACAATTAAATTAACTGAAAATACATTAACATTCTAATTTTACAAATGGGAAAATTTAAATATTAATGCATAAATCCGTTAAATAATATTTATTCTTGACATGTTGCACGTGGTGTATATTTATTTTAATTATCCGACAAGAATGTAAATTTCAAATCTTCAACTGTTCTTTGCTATTAGTGGGTGTAGGATTTTGTATTTCTAACTTTCTTTTGTCTAATGGCGTTACTATGGTAATATATTTAAGAATTAGGAAATAAAATGTTTTTTGTTAGATTTATTAACCAGATTTTAAATCGTGTTTGGTTTTAATATGTAGGAGGAGATATTTGTTAGTAACTTTATGAATTTTGTAAGCTATTAATGTATTATTAGTATGATTCATGTAAATTTATAATAATAGCTGGTTTCCAAAAGTTTACACCAGGAA
The DNA here is from genome assembly GCA_943142095.1 of Ophonus ardosiacus. NCBI lineage: Eukaryota > Metazoa > Arthropoda > Insecta > Coleoptera > Carabidae > Ophonus > Ophonus ardosiacus. The sequence continues at coordinate 18,206,957 of OW964825.1, read as the reverse complement.
TTTCATAATTATAATCATAAAACAAGTAAGAGACATTATTTATTAAAATTGTACAGTTATTATTTAAATAAGGTACGTATTATAATCGCAGTTCATATTACAAAATGGGTAACCGAACTATGCCAATTAAGTAATAGTTATTTATGGTACAAATGAGCACAGAAAATTTTAGCAGAGCGGAGTTGATAAAATGTATTTACTCTCGAAAGTAACATATACCAATTTTTTTCTAACATCTTAATCTATTAAGGCCCTTTTTAAATAAAATTAATCTGACATTTATATTTATTTTTTCACAATTTTTTTGTTGCTATAGGAATTTTATTTACTTAAATATATTAAAGGCAGCTCTTATCCATCCTTAAGTTTTTAACGAGATTTCAATAAAGTGGTACCATATAAGTATAAGTGTTAAGAAATAGTTATGTACAAGTGTTAAGAGTTTCATTTAACATGGATAGCATACAATATTTTATCTAAGCATTATTTCCTCACTTAAATATGTAAGTATTTCAAATAATTTTTGATATATATACAGAAAAAATACCCATCGCAAGGTTGTTTCATTATTATTACCAAGGCAAATAATGAACTTTTAATACTCTGTTATTTTTAATAATGATGTATCACTCTTAACACTGGTGTCAGATTCTTACAAAGTAGGAGATTCACTGCCGTGCAGGCGTTTCACTGAGAGAAGCCGAATCTTTGAATATAATCTAAGGCCCAAACAGTGAATTTACATTTTCGCCGAATTGTTTTTTTTTATAATTATTTTAAATGTTATTTCCATAATCAATCTCATCATTTTGCAAAAGGGTATTATGTAAAAACAATTTTTTTTTACTGTTACTATGCAATAAAATTTTACTTTTACTACTTCCGGTAGAAAAAAAAAACTTTATTACCTACATTTTTCTATAATCGTGAGGAATAAGTGTTCTCAAACTCTAAATAAATCATGATCGCTTAAAAATGCTATGCATAGCTGCTCCACTAGTAGATGATATGTCAAAAATTTAGTACACTTCAATTAAAAGTTGCGTACAATTAATTTTTCTATTTGTTATTTGAAATTTATTTCTCTAAAATAATACTTAGTCGATTGACACTGGTAAAACACTGCTAGTCCACTCTTCGCTAATCACCCTTAATCACATATTCATGCTACCACTTAATATTTTTTATCTACGATAGTGCGTAAAATTGAGGATTAGTTTTAATTTTAAGTTTGTAAAACGATTGTTTAGTGACAAGATTTCATTAGTCACGGGTTGCCGAGCAACGAGTGATTAAAATTTTTAAACGTGCTAAATTTGCAAAAACAGGTGCATTTTTTGTTATCATGGCAAACTTTTCATTTAATATTCGCGATGCCAGTTTAGACGTCAGCGCCGCTAGTGACTAAATAGTGAACTTCTTTGGTGGGTGTTGAGATCTGTCAATCTCGTGTTTACTTTGTCATATTTTTGTGTAATTTCGCTTTATTTTTTAATTTTTATATAAACATAGGTTTATAATAATAACATAACAACAACTACGATGTTATTGAATATTAAATGAAATTGAAATGATATAAAAATATCACAATGAAATTATTACATATCCTTGTAAGTATTATAGTATTAACCTACTGTAAAAGTTCCAATATCAAGACTAGATAGATGAAAACTAGGAATGACGAATTCCGATAAAATTGATACCCGAGTACCCGAAACAACTACCCGGATAGTACCCTTTACCCGTTAATTACCCGATACCATTTAATTACCCAATACCCTTTAATTACCCGTTATCCTTTAAGTACATATACACAATTCTTTAATTTGTTAATTACAAGTTACCGTTATATTAGCAGTTTACTTTTTAATAAAATTCATGATTATTGTTTACATATATTTATTAAATAAAAAGTAATACAAATAAATAATATGCTGTGTCTCTATAAAATACTTAACATAAATTATATTAATTACCTATGGTATGGTAATAAAAAGCTCTTTTTTTAAATACAATCTTTCCGGCAGCTGAAAACTGTTTAAGTAATTAAAGGGTATTGTGTAATTAACAGGCAGCGGGTATATTTCGGGTAATCGGGTAAGAAATTTTATACCCGGGTACATTATTATCGGGTAGGTTCCGAGTACCCGGGTACCCATCGTCATTCCTAATGAAAACGATGCTTATATACAAAAGTATTCTTATATTCTTATCGCAAAACACTTAAATTAATAACAATACCACAAATATAAGAGAAATTACGCAAAAATATTACAAAGTAAACAAGAGATTGACAGATGTCAATACCCTCCAAGCAAGTTCACTAGCGGCGCTGACGTCAAAACTTGCATCGCGAATTGTTATCGTAATTAAAAATAATTTTTTTATTTTTCTTGGATTTTTAGATTCTATCGTAGATTAAATATTGTACGACACACATACGCAATAGCTATTTATGTAATAAGTTGCGAAATGATGGTGTTTTAGGCACGCGATGTGAAATTTGTACGCACGAGGGTAAGCGAGGTTACAACACGTCAAGTGCGTAAAACACTCGTTTCGCAATGTATTGCATACAAGATTTTTTATAATAGCGTTTTAAAACAGATTATTTATTCTCAAATATCAACGTTTTGAATTTTTCAAAATTAAAAATCAGGCAGACGTCAGGTTCATCTATTCGTTGCTAAATGAAATACATTTAAGCACTACTGCTTAAAAGTAACATTTTATGCTGTCACTTTTACGCATTAAAGTGTCACTTTTGCGCATTAAACTGCCATTTTTAAGCACTAGTGCTTAAAAGTTTTTCATTTTGCAACGAAAATGATAATCAAAAAGTTGTTTTTATAAAACGTTAGTATAGAAAGCAACTTTAGTCACTCAACTTTCGTAACTAAAGTTTATCTTTACGTCCTTGTATCGTAAGTAACTATTTATGGTACCTACAACTGATTAAACACATATTTTATCCACAAGCTGAAATAATATGTCTACTCTCAAGTGGAATACAACTTTTTTCTAATAATTAACTTTAAGAAGGCATTTTTGAACTAAAATAAAGATGACATTTGCCAACTGATGTTTAATTTTATTTACATTTAATTTTCACAGTTATATTTAGTATGTTTTCAAGTCACTAAATGAGTAAAGAATCTTTATTAATTCTCATTATTAAAATGAAACTTTATTCACAGCTACTGTTTTAATTCATTTTGATTAAGTTCAAGATTTCAGTAGATAAAAATCACTTTATAAGTATATGTTACGAAAAGCTCATTATTGTCTTTTCGCTTATGTGAACAGTTTTAGAATCTCTGGTGCATACAGAGTAAGTATAGGTTTAGTTTTTTCTCCGTTTCCGCATATAGTAATGTGTGCAGACGCCGGCCTGATGCAGGTATTGTATATTGTATTCTACGCATTGCGTATACGCCGTATTTTTACTGAGTCTTCTAGTAAATTCCCATACTTACATGGCTATACTACTGTGTGAAACTCCGATCTCATGAGAACAGAATGACAGAGAGAATAACCGATGAGATTTCAAAAGAATAAATCATTATAAATGACAACTAAAGTGTATAAATAAATATATCTCGAGATTTCTTTCAAATAGACTTGACATCCTAGATTCATAGATGCGTATGTTATCTGTTCTATAGAGTCAAGCAAGGGTGAGACCGGTCGGTATTTGGATGGGTGACAGACTGGGACCGCAGTGTTCCGGTGGTAGGATGATCATAGCTGTTGTGCCTTTGTAGTAAATGTATTTTAGACAATTAATTAAATCATTTAAATTTAAAGAAAAAATATATTAGATAACTTTCTACTGACTGAATTTTTGTTGGACGTGGTGCCATATTGACCCCAAACGTTTTCTAATTATTACACAGTCCCTGCCAACAAATAATTTATATGTTATCTAATAAAGATAACGATTCAGATTTTCTTTTTACCCCCCTGGCCTTGTGAGGTGCCGATTGGTCAATGACAATTTTTACTTCTCGCTAAGAGATTCATGCTAAAAATCACATATCCAGATTTAAGTGAATAAGCACAATTTAAGGTCCATATAAACCGATTTTAACATTTTTACTATAATGTCTGTGTATGTGTGTGGATGTGTGTATAAACTATAAGACATAAGACCAGTTTAACTATGAATTCCTCAATCTGACATTCATGGGAAGAACTGAAAAGGTTTTGGTAACAATTGGACAACCGGAAGTAGTAGTTTCTAAAAAAATTCTTTAAATATTATTTTTGGAAAATTTTTGTTATTACTAATATTGAAGAACATAAAATTCTACATCTGATACATTTAGAATTTTTATTATATGTATCTTCTATAAATTTAGAGATAAAGACGCTAGAATAACGGGATGTAATAAGTCGAGTACGCTAAAATACACTAAGGAAACCAGTTGACGAATTCAAATGTTTATAACATAATTTGTAAATCAGAGATGTCAGTGTCATAAATTAAAAGTTTTAATTACATTCTGAAAGCTTTTTCTGGGAAGTACATTTAATCTTTCTTATTGTTTTATTAATTAAATATTTAAAATTATAGGTAACATGTATATATCTACTAGAAATACCGCTAATCTTGTTAATGAATGGGGTATTCCGATATTTTTTAAAAATATTTTTTTACATTAGTACAGACCAGTAGGACTCTGAATATCTAACTTTGAGTAAGAAAATGTATGCATCACATGAGATATGAATTTTTAAAAATTTCATCGCAATTCAAATTTTCTTATCATGGCGCGCTTATGACATCAACTCGATGGTGACATCTGCAACGAACTTCAGCGCCTAAATCCACATGTTCATGACAACCATTTGCTTGTTTAGATATCGTGTATTCGGTGTTTGTCCTGTGTTTGTTTATGGTAAAAATAGGAGTAATAATTATAAACTGGACGAAATGTCAAACAAGAAATATACCCGCGCGTGTTAACTACTGGCACCATCTGTGTTTTTAAACGAAAATATTTACTTCGAAATGAGCAACAGATTATCAACTTGACGTCATAAATTTCAAGGACGTTTCTAGAGCTGTAAAAATTCCAATTTTGTAACATTAAAATATGAATTAGAACTTTTTATTAAACATGTTTTATTATATTTTTCTACTATATGAAGATGGAAACTATAGAAAAAAGTTATTATTTTGTATTAATTCCGTATCACAGGAATACCCCACTGGAAGAATCTCTGACATTTAGGAACTGCCTCTTACAATGAAAATTAGATAGAATTGTACGTGTACGTGTGTGCGCAGAAGACATGTTAAATACAATAAAAAACAATATTTGGGTAAAGTTCTGCATTTTTTTTTTTTGTTTTAAAACGACGGTTCGATGGCGAATTGCAATACAAATACAATACTTATATAACATAAAATGGAAATGGCGAGAGGTCTTGTGCTGCCCACAACAGATTTTTAATTTCGTGTTATAATTTAGGACATACACAAACATCCAAGCCCCTGGTGGGAATCGAGCCCACGACCCGGAGCCGAGCGGTGGGTCGTTTGAGTGCGCCTTTAACTGCACGACCACGGCTAATGATTAAGATTAAACAAAAAAGCACATAAATGTATTACAAAATGGAGAGGTTTACTTTACTTGAAATTATATTTTCTTTTTGGTAAGCTATTTATAAAATTTAATATATTTTTAAGAGATTATATATGGGTTAATTATAAAAAAATAGTAAAGCTGAACTAAATTACTTTTTTGCCCTCCTGAAGTGTAATGGGAACTTTACAATTGTATACACAGCAAGTGTACCCTACATTTTACGCTTACTGTGTTGTAACTTGTCTAACTATGCGGTAAAATAATCAAAATACACTGGACGTTTATGGGCATTTAGAAAAGAAATCATCTTTACTATAATAAAGTTCATGTAAAAAAGTACTACCTACTTAAGTAATTTTTTTACTTTAACATTTCCTATATTTAAAATTAATTTATATAAACCAAACTCACGGTAGCGACATCTGTCATTATTGTAAAAATCCGCCGTTACCGACATAGTCACCGATCGATATACCTGTAAAATACGCGAGCATTGCTGAAATGTCAAATATCGACACCTACCTATTATTTATAACGAAGAAAACATGAGCAAATAAATATATTATCAGTCATAAACAACGTCTATTATTACAGATAAATTTTTGCTAGAAGAAGTACTTTAATGAAGGTAAGTAAAATCAATTTTGTAAATTGACTTAACCCCAGTATTTTAAACTAACCCTTTTCAGAAGTACAACCTATCTCATTGAAAAAAGTGATTTTCATTATCGTCGGCCAAAAAATTTGATACAATTCTCGTGCGTAAAGTATTTTACAGCGCTCCAGCTTAAACAAAGCTGTCGCGCTTAAAATACAACTTACACGCACTCGAATCTAAATAACTATTACAGAAAACTGCAGGGGATAAAAACATGTAAAAATACATAATTATTCCACACAGATTTTGCAAATATTTTCTCGACAATCATCAAAATTTTTAGTTATTATTTTATTCTTTCGAGATTAAAGTTCTTAGCTTTTCCTTTGTTATCCGGATTTGGTACAATGATTTCTTCAAACACAAATTTCTTCCTTATTTTTCGTACAGTGTAGTATAATTCTATTGTAAGTTTTTGGTTTACATAATTCTATTCATATGATCCTCTACACGTTGTTTTGAATGAAATTTTATAAAATCAGCACATTTCACGTCCTTTTAGAAATATTGGCCATAATTAAAATAGTAACGTAAACGGTGCCGTAGTGCCTATGTTACCCCAATAAAAAATTTCATAGGGTAAATGTACAATTCCTTCAAAACTCAAAGAAGTAAATCTATTAAATCTATAAAACACGCAATGTTATATATTTATAGAAAAAAATGAATAAAATTGGTATTTTACGAAATATAAGTAATAAGTTGCAATAGAAAATAGAATGCGAGCATACCGATCATGATATTTGCAAATAACATTTATTTCATAAATCACAATAAAAAAATGATATAAAATTTTATGTTTTACCTTTCATAGTTCGTTTTGTATACAATACAGTTTCATTGTTCTATTTTGGAGATATATGAGCCGATCAATATAAACCCTAAGCTCAATAATTGTTCGTTTAAATTTATTTTTAGACTGGGAATAACTATGAATGTAATGGCACTTGTACTAATGATACTTTTATCATTCATGTATTGATTTAATGTGAACCCTATAACAGTAAAAATGTAGCATTTACGAGTATAACACGTTGAAGAATATTTAGAATGTAAATGAATATGTTATATTATTTCCTTTTTCATATTAAGGATTCATAGGAAAAGTCAATTTTGTTTACAAAAATTAAAATTGTACAATGAGGAGTTTCAGATTTAATTAGATTTGATATTTCTCTAAAAATATTTAAACGTTTATTGATTAATTGTAAAGTATAAAAAACGTCTTGGTTTTATAATGTCACTCAATCAGGGGGCTGAAAGAAAGAACATAGCATTTTAAATATTGAAAGAAGCTTTCAGAACACATGTTTAATAAATAAAACTATATTTGGGTTTAAGTTCTGTAAATGTTTTATTATAGTATGCGTTTCGGCAGCGAAGTAATGCCTTCATCAGATAAATAACAAACAATAATATCAATAAATATATAGTCATGATAAAAAATTTACAGAACTTAAACCCAAATATTGTTTTATTTATTAACATAGCATTTATTAATATGAAAAAATACACTTTTTTGTAATAAACGGTAATGAATTAAAAAAAATACTATGAGAAAAAATTTAAAGAGAGGGGAGGGGAATTCATATGACTAACATAACTTAAACATACAATTCGCTTAGACGTTTTGAAAACGAGTAGATTATTATAAAAAGACAGACTTTACAATCTACCTTCGACATAGTACGGTTAAAAATAAGGATAGATACTCCTGATAATTGTATTGAAATGGTTTAATGAAATACAAACTTTTCTTGATATTGCCTTTATTTCTGAAAATATTACTTTTTACACGAATATTTATTTATTTTATTTATTTATTTATTTATGGAAAATGGCCGTACAACAGGACAAGGTCCCAATAACAGTACAGCACGATTGCAACACAATCAATTACAAATATCAATGTTCTGTTAAGACACAACAAATATGGTGAAAAATAACAAATTTAAGAGATATAAACTTAGAAAGAGGTGGACACATGAGTACAAATATTTTTTATGAATTTCTTAAATACATACAAAGTACAACTAAAAATATCAGGTACATCAGTAAGATATAATAAATTATTAAAACAACACAACGGGCGATTTAACGGATAAAACATTGCAAAATTAGTTCTATACATTTTTACAGAAAAAATATCAGATGAGCGAGTAGAATAAGACGGTACACGTAAAGATATTTTACTCAGGAGAGTTGGACAGTCAAAATGACCATTTATAATTTTATAAAAAAAAAAATTAAGTCTAACATCTCTCTACGCTTTTGTAAGGATATGAAAGAATTTGTGTAATGGGGGATTACGGCTCAATCGAATTAAAGGAAAATAGTAAAAAATTACGAATGTATATGCTGAATAACGAATATTAATAAAAAAATGAAATGGTATAATTGAGATATTTCGGAAATAAAGGGTTTTTGTTATAGCGCTTCGACACTAATATGAAAATATTTTGATTGGCGTCCGAGAAACCACCTATACATGCATTACAAATAGCGTGTTAGGAGGTGGGGATTACTACCAATGGAAGTTAAGAAATTCAAATTCGAAAGGAGGGGCTAACATTCCTGTACTACAGTTTCCAAACAGTTTTTATTTTAACATAAATTTCTTGCATTAAATTTAATAATTTAAATACACTTGTAATTATTAAGTATGCAGACTTATACAGTGTTATAATATTCATTTATTTTTATGTAAATAAAACTTAAAATAGCATATATTTCAAGAACATTTAGGTCCATGATGGAAACAGTTTGATATAAAAACACATAAATGTGACGTCACGTCAATCTTTTCAAAATTCGGGAGACAATAACTCGCTTATTAATAGGAATTTTTTCACCGGATTTTCATCAATAGTCTTAGTTTTCCTAATATTTTCAAATGAAATTATATAAAAAAAATGGTGTAATCCCCCATTAGGAAATTTATAATTAATCACAGAAATAAATTTACGCTGAATACCCTCAATTCTATTCACATACATCATACATCTGATAATGGAGACCAACATACAACAGCAAATTCCAGTTGAGACCTGACAAGTGTATAATATAAATGTACAAGGGTTGTGGGATTTTTAAAATTTGATCCCACGCGCATTATAAAACCTAACATTTTATAAGCCTTTTTAACAACGCAGTCAATATGAATGTCATAAATTAGCTTATTATCTAAGATTAATAATATTGTGAGATGTTTCTTTTCTTGGTGCAATTTATTTCATTTTTATTTTCTATAATTTTAAAATAAATAGTTTCACTACTTTCAATAATTAAATAATTATATTCTATATTCTTTTTGGAATATTTTTGCTCAGCTCAGTTGGTAAGGAGATGAAAAGAGCTGAGATGCATATGAAAGAACAACGTTTCAAACATAGAGAGTAATTCTTACAAATTCATTGCCGTTTATGCTAAAAAGAATATAATTTTTGCTATTAATAACATTTTTGATAATGTAATACAGGACCGATCCTGGAATAGCCTGCTATTATGATTTATTAGGGATCGGCAACCACTAACTTAGGGTCACCATTATTGGTTTATTGGTGCAATTGCTAAATCGTTTGTTTGGGCAGAAATGTGTGACGAAGGTTTAAGGATGAAGCAACTAAAAAAAAGATGTTATATTCGAATATTTCTTGTACCCTTATATAGCTGCCCTTATAGAATATAGTAATTAATGTATTAAATTTTATTTTTCTCAGGAATGTATAAATTATTGTATCTATATTTTACGTTTAGGAACAGGTACAATAAAAAATGTTCCTTACAAACTACAAAGGTTCTTCTCTTCACAGCAAGTCTTTTCAAATCACACCTGAACCATCCTCCCTCTCTCTCTTTCTATCATCTGTCTTTTATTGTTGGTTGACAGGGGATTCTGATCTCTCCGTCCAGGTACGTTGGTGTTTTGTCCTCTCCAAGGCTTGCTTTGTTGTAGGATTATAATGGAAGCAGTAAGGTTTCTATAGAAAGATTTTCGATCTGGGATCGCGTCTGCCTTGGAATATCAACATATTCAACTTTTTTCCTGTCGTATATTAAAAGGATTTTAAATAGGTTTTTTTAGTGTGGGTACAATTGAGATGATCTGAGTCGTTATGCTCGTGTTTTTAATGTGACTGGACAGATTTTTTTATAGGATTTGTTCCGCGGTGTGATTTTGAGAAATGATGCTTGATTTTTAAATTAAATTGAGGGTATTGTTAACGAAGAGATATAAATTTGATTTAGAGATAGACTCAAATAAAAAAAGTGGAATTGTAGGATTTTTTTACAGTTTTTATAATCTTATATACGTTAAGGTGTGAAGCAATTACTAACGAAACGACATCACATTGGATTCGGTATTTAAGTTGACGGTTATCATAATAATTATACGTTATAAAAAAATATTTAGGAATCAAATAACATGATAGTTTCCAGAACTACGTATTTTTTTAAGCACTCCGTATTCATTGATTTTATAAAACCTAACACGTATTAATTCTTTCGTATATTTATAAAAACAGCTATTGATATTATACATAAATAGTGGAATATAATATGTTGACAAGCTTAACTATTTGTAAATAAAAACATGTTGTTAAACTTTGAACTATTAGGACTAGTTTTTACTAAATTATGTATTACTATAATTGATAGCGTCCATAATTTACTCTGAATTGCTTTAATAAATTGTTTTGCGTTTTATCTGTTTTCTTTTTTTTTAATATCTTTAACGGGATTCAAGTCGAGAAAGCCATGGCAAAAACTAACATTATGTTTTTGCTAAAATTTCCTAATAGTGCCTGAAATAAAATAATCAAATTTACCTTCACATCTATAAGGATTCGATTCTGGCAACTTTATACTCCAAAATTTTGAAATAAGAAAGTCAACTGAACAGCATCCGAATAGTATATTCTTAATTGAGACGGAGCTTCACAAAGTAGGAGTTCATACTTGGATCCTATTTGCATGAACACGCACGTATATAGGTATATGGCCTGCGTCATCAAAAGCAAAACACCCCGTATTTCTTAGAAATAATTTATAATAAAAAAATGGAATTTTCCTTATCCTTTAACTGTTATCTTTCATATTAGGGAGTTAACTTCTAAGATGAAAGAACGTAAACGGTAATCTCATGTAGAAAACACTTTATTTTAGTAATAAAGGACTTTAAATGGCACAAAACTGACCCCTGTGGTGCACTTTCCACACCAGCTATGAGTGCCCGTGAGGTGACGTCTGGTAAGCGCCCACACGGTAAAATATATCGTCATCATTACCGATGTCTACATGTGTTGTAGATACTGACACACCCAGAAATGGGTAATATGCAGTGATGATATATTTATTTATTTTTATTTAGAAAGGACTTTCAATTTCAATGTTTACCGTATTTAATTAGTGTATTCACGCTAACGTTAACGCTAAAAGCAACACAAACAAGGTTACATCTACACTTTTCACCGAAACATAACCTCAAAAGATACAGAATGTGTGACGTTAAACGATCGCTATTCCATTTAAAGTGCACGTTATTTTTGCGTTGAAGCTGCAATAACTCTCTATTTTCAATAAAATTTTACTGTTTTTTTTTATTACGGTAATATAATATATTCTTTTAAAATTTCAGTTTTCAATGTTTTGCCGATAATATACTTTGTATGTTTATTATATTAAATATTCTTCTTGGAGGTACCTATATTAAATTAAACAATTTTATAAAAGCATGTTAAAGCACCGTTTACACTTATCTCTACTAATTATTGATGTTCATACTCATACACAGGACATACGGCGAGTATATGTATATCTTCTGTATGATAGGTAGAATTGTTCTTGAACATGCGACAATTTAAAGATAGGGTATGTCCAGAATACAGGACCGCATTTTAAAAATTTCCTTCTTGGTATAATCTTCTGTGGTTTTCCATCCAAGAATTACCTCTTCAGACCTCAACTTGACTATATCGGATGTTAACAATTACTCGAAATCTTTCAAATAGCATTTATTATCTTACAACACCGACGTTTCGGTGCACTCTTGCACCTTCTTCTGGGTAAGTAAGATTTTATTTTATCATTATTACACAGAACATATACTATGTTACAATAAAATAAATTTTGTATGTATGTTAGTCCTCTATTTTTCCTTAAATACTCCTCTGTGCTGTTTAAAGGTATAAGGCTATAAGGTACCTACCTAGACATACAGTACAATGTTTGTTTCTATATAGATTCTAGAGTACAGTGTAGTAGATAACACCATTATAAACGACTGTGTATTAATATACACGTGTTTAGCTATCATTTCTCAACATCAAGGTGCAATACACAATACACAAGAGTCACAAGACAATGTTCAGAGACAATGTAAAGTTCAAATACATACGAGTGTACTTAACTTACGAAGCTATGCTCTAGTAACTAAAGGAATTCATATAGTAAGAGGTATGTGGTATGTTACAAATGTCAAAGAAATATAAGTATTTATCACATTTCTTTTAATTGCATTTTTTTTTAAATATTTACTTATACATACTTTACTTTAACATGTGAATATAAGAGTGGCCCTAAGTAGGGGTAAAAATAAACTAAATTTGTTAACAAAATTTTGACATCATATCAAACAGATATACCTATTAATTTATGATGAAATTTGTATGGGAATAGAACATCCTATAAGTTGTAACATTTGTTTGCAATGAAACCAATTTGTTACCAAATTTAGTACCAAATTAACACTTTGTACATATGACAAATTGACATTTCAAATTTTGTTCAAAATTTGCGATTCTGCTCCATTAAATGAAAACAATTATTATGTACTTTGGATCCAGTTTAAGATTAAAAGAAAAAGATAAGTTATTTCATAATTATTTTTTCGGTATTTAGGATCACTTTGAGGGACAGCTTCAATTCTGATAGGTACTTTTTTCGTATTACTGGCGTATTGTAAGTAATCATGGATGAGTATAAAATTCTGAATCCATCATAGTCGACCAAAAGAAATAATCATACCGTTCAATGAGGTTAGCAAATCAAGCGAAACTATAGTATCTTCTTTTAAACGCTTTGCTGGTCTAGCGTTCGCTAGATTTACTAGTTGGCATATCCAGCAAGATTTACAAATATGGCGGAAATATTAAAATCAGTTGAAATTTGGTGCGTAAATCAAATTGTTCATACATTGCAGAGCTCATATTTCATCATTAATTAAAGAAAATTGAATCTCAATTTTATTTATTAAATTTTAATTTTCTTTTACTTTTCTCTTGATACTTTATGCATGTAATCCACATGGAAATAAAAGTTGGTGTACATGTGTATATAAAACATGGCACAGAACAATTGTAATAAATTTATATTTCTGACTTTCCTACAAATTTTATATTATTTAATTTACTGTATTAATTTTCATTAAAATATATACCGGGTGTCTACTTGAAATCCGTTATATGGGGATTACAGTGTTAATTTTTTTATTCTGCTGTAGTTAATTACCTATTAATTTAGACAAAATTATTTGTCAAATATAGGTTGTAGGTAATAAAATTCTACACCTACACAGATTTTATTTTGCACGTTTCGTAAGCAATATAATAGAATTTGAAATTTTGTGAATCTTGCAAATAGTTATATAATCATTAAGAAATTTCGTTTTATAACATAAATTTAAAAATTAATATGTAATCTAATGAATAAATTTTCTGACAGTTCAAACATTTTGTAATTTTGTGTCAATTCCACGAGTAATACCCGAGACACATTACAAAAATTAATGATCATTAACGGTTAGTAATAGTATGCGTACGTGAAGTTGAGACTGATGACAGATGGCAAAATTCCGTCTATTAACAAACCAAAAAATATTGACTGTAGTAAGTACGTGCTACTTATTGTTTTGTACTGTACGAGTACAGTACAATACGTAGCACGTGCTTACTACATTCAATATTGTATGGTTTGTTAATGGATCCAATTTTGATTACTATAATTAACCGTTAATGATCATTCATTTTTGTACAAATAAGCAAGATTTATAAAATTTCAAATTTTATTTTATAGCTTACAAAACATACCAAATAATATCTCATTAGTGACTTAGGTGTAGAATATTATTATCTACAACTACAACCTTCATTTGAAACATTTTTGTATAAAATTAATAGTTAACTAACTACTATAACAAAATGAAAAATTTGACATTGTATTCCCTATATAACGGATTTCAAGTAGACACCCGGAATATCTACATTTGCTATTAACTTGCTACTTCATTAATAATTTTAGAATTGTCAAATAGGTACCCACTATATTCAAACATAAAATCGCCAATTTAAACTAGCAAATCGTTTAATATGACAGTGTAACAGCTTAGCACAATTAAACTAGCTTCATTGAACGCACCTATTGCATAATATGATAACGCTCGTCCGCAGCTACTTACAACTCGCAAAACATTGAATTGATGGTTCGTCCACCTTATAGACCCGACTTGGCATGTACAGATTTTTTTATTTCTACAGGTCGAATATAAATTGTGAGTAGTGCATCCATGCTTTTAAAAGAGAAATTAATATCATATCTCCAGAAACATGGAAAAAAGGTTTTGAAAATTTGTTTCTTCGAATCCAAAAATGTATTATCCATTTTGAGAAAATGTAATAAAATTTCGGAATGAAGTAGCGTACCTTATTATAAGTATTAGGCTCGAAATTAACAGAACAGTCTGAGAGTCTTATTTCTTTTTAAATCATCCTAGTATAATAGTAATTTAAAATACATATTATGCTCATGCTGATACAAAAATTGTATTCATCTTCATAAGGCGAAGAATTAACGCATTCATCAATCTATCTTCTTTCAGGTCTTGCAGGTGTGACTACATACTCCAGTATTCTTTTCCAGATATTAGATATCACTGACTTTTTACCTCTAGTGAATAATTTATCCTTTACTTGTTCTATTAGTTATCTATGGCTTAAATCTGAACAGAAGGAAGCCATATGTTTATGTTTTTTCCTCCAGTTGCCAGCATTATCGCTTGGCTGACCGTTAGAGTGCATTCGTGTTTGTGTGGGTGGATTTGCAGGTGAGAATTCAACCGTAGATAATTCGTCCTACGATAATTCAACCCCAGAAAGTTCAACCCTAAAAAGGGGACAATATCTTTACAAGATTAGTTTAAAAAATTATAGATTACACTCTAAAAAAGTTAATTATTGTATAATGTTTAAATATTACTGGAAAATGACGAAGGGATTAATCCTATTTCATTATTCAATTTGTAATAATTTATTTAATAATCTTTAATCTGTGCTATAGCGACAGTAGAGATATTTCTACACAACCATATTTAGATGAACTGTATTTTTACGAATACAATAGAGAATAGAGACCTTTTAATCCGAACATGTAGTAATCCGAAGGTAATGTAAATACAAATAAAACTCAAAGATAAGTTAATAATTATGTTTTAGTTTCTTTTTCTTAATTTCAGCGTTATTTGTTCTCTAAAGTAATAATGTAATAAATATTACAAAACTTTCTAAATTGATGTTATTTACTCTCATTCATACAAATTCAGTAATCCGAACAAATCGTTAATTCCAATACCCTTTACATTTACCCTTTTTTTGTGGGGTCCCGTGGCCGCGTGCCTGAGTATCTGGTCGCGAACCTGGGGGAACCGGGTTCGATCCCGACCGGCGCCAAATATTTCGAATTTTACAAAAGTGACCCCTGTGGTGCACTCTCCACGCCAGCAATGAGTGCCCGTAAGGTGACGCCTGGTAAACGCCCGCACGGTACAAATATGTCATCATCATTACCGATATCTGCGACAAAGCAGATTGGCACACCTAGAAATAGGTAATATGCCGTGATGATATATTCATTTATTTAATTTCTTTACATTTAGCAATTCGGGTTAAATGGTCTCTACTGTATACTTGTAAATGAAGTTTTATACTTTGACAACTCTTAAAGGAAGGTAAATTTCAAATATAAATTTAATTAATAAACTAAATTAAAATGGACGAGTATGAAATTTATTTCCATACATTTGCTACTTATTGTTCAATATTTTAATACAAATAGATCCAAGTACCAAAAGTTATTATGTAGGTACATAAAAATTTTACATAATAAATTATTACTATAAAATAATTATTTATTTATAAAAATTTTACATGAAATCTTAGAAAGAGGATATAACTACACGACAAAATTGGTATATCAAACGACAAATATGGCACGATGAAAAGGGAAAATTTACTACAAAATGTGTATATAGAATGACAAAAAATGGAAAGGTTCGCGACAAAATTAGAATATATAAGGTCTGTTCGATGACTTGCACGAGGTGGTTACAGTGTTTACTTTTTAACACTGAAGCGTATTACGAAAAACGTGCAATTCGGAGAGACTGTTCGATGAGACAAATTTCAGAACTAGTCCACACTTATCTGAACCGACTCGCGAAGTAGTGTAGATAATGCAGACATAAGTGGGGACGACGAAATGTCAAATTTGACGATTTGGAGCTGTTTTGGTTAACCTGAAATTTGTTGACATTTTTGTTTGTTTTAAATTGAAAATAATGGACAAAGATTTCACACAATATTTATGAAGTATCGATGATGATAGATTTGGTTAAGAAATACAGAGTTATCAAAAAGAAGAATACAATTCTGGGGATCATTTTATTCCACAGTTTACACAATACCAGGTGAAAGACAATTAATACAAATAAGTTATGCCAGCGGTGGGGCCTGACAGCTAATAGGATTTTGAGTAATTGTAATAATTTAGATTATTGCTTATGGGTAATGTAAGAAATAAAAGTACGTGGGTAAGGTAAACAACAACCATTTTAATAAAAAATTGTAAATATACTCAAATTTAAATTTTCATATGTCACTGTCAACAACAGGATATAAATTTTTGTATCAGAGTTACCAATTTCATATATTTTTTTTGTTATTGCCAAATGAACGTTTTTACCCCTGGTTTTTACCTTCCGTCACCTTTAGGTAAGGAAGGTATTGCCTTTGGTCAAAAAATTCGTTGGTGAGTTTTTAGTGAATAAGCACGTTTTAGGGTCCCTAGAATACGAATTTGCTATTTTTAAGATGATGTCTGTATGTGTATGTGTGTGTGTGTGTGTCCGTTTGTGTGTGTGTGTCCGTGTGTGTGTGTGTGTCTGTCCGTGTGTGTGTGTGTCTGTCGGTGTGTGTGTGTCCGTGTGTGTGTGTGTGTGTGTGTCCGTGTGTGACAAATTTTTCTCCGACGATAACTCCAATACTACAATTCTAAAAATTATAATTCTTTCGTATTCCTGTTCTTTGCATCCATGTGAAGAGCTGATTAGATTTTGATTATAATTGATCTACCGGAAGTACCCTTATTTGAAGTTTTTAACAGTTTTTCTTGAAAAAACGCAGTTAAATATCATTTTTCGACACTTTGTGATTATCATTATGAAAGAATATTTTATTTTCTATACTGTTTGATTATACATTTTCCTTCAGATTCAATAGTTATAGAGTTATAGAGACATTAAGAGAGATTAACTTTCAAAAATTAGTCAGCTTTGCTAAAATTATGGAAACAGCAGATAATTCAAAAATTTTTAATTGACAGATGTCAGTGTCAAATGCAAAACCAAAGTTGAAAGTATAGGGTCAGAAAGTTATATGTGAATGTGATAGAGTGTCCCTCGCAAGTGACTTGCAGTTGCAGACTCGCCTCAAGATTAGAATTTTCAATGCCAGAAGAACAAGAAAGGCCAAAGAGAAATGGAAGGACTGTGTAGATATGAGAGAGGAAGAATTATGTGAAGAAGATGCGTTGGACAGGAATGAGTAAAAGAGAAGAATAAGAAACAGCGACCCCTAATAAAATAGGGAAAGGAACTTTCGGTATGGAATTTGTAAAAAATAGTGTGTTGGTGTTAAAATTTTACAGGATATACAGCATCTTTTTCAAGGAACTTTTGGTATGGGATATGTACAAAATACATCGAATTGACGGAAGGTTTTGTGCTGGCCACAACAGATTTTTTTTTTATCACTGTGTACAAACTGATAAAGTAATAATTATTTCATATATGTACATAAGTAATATATTTCAGAATCTACAGTTTTGAAAATCTCAATTTTTGATAGGTTACAATTTTTAACAGCTACTTAACAACTACGTACATAGTTTGTTCATTCGCTTGTAGAACTTATCGTATTTTTTTTTAACTTGTGATCTAGTGTACACTGTACTGACTTGCACCGTACTACACTACCATACAATGCACTTTTGATATACTTATCGAACAGTTCTGTAGTTGGAGTTTTGCGGGCTCAAATTTTGTGCGTTAGGTTATGGCCCGAGTTTTTTGAGTTGGCATGTTTCAGAAAATATATATTAAAAAAAAAAATTGGAAAACGAATACCATATCGTTGCCCTTTGCAAATGGAATAATATTTTGGCATTATTCAAAATATTTGCAGTTTTCCTGTTTTTAAAAATGTAGATAATAGAATTATAGTCGTGGTTGAAATGTACTCGTAAAGCCAAAAAACTAATTTTATGAACAAAAGGTTTTCAAACTAAACCAGTACAAGTATTAAAATATTTTGATTTAAACTCTGCACCTCAGGGTAGTCAGTGTTTAACCATGTATTTCAACAAAATGAGTAAGTATATTAATAAAATAAGATATTGCAGCTATCATTATTGTTTCGAGCAAAACATGTATTGTTAAATAACTTTAAAACATATGGCACTTACATGTCTTTGAATTTAAAGACTTCAATTATTGCACAGAGAATTTTCCACATCACTTTTGCTTGTCCATAAAGTGATGACTTAACGATATTTATCCAGCAAACACGTATAATTTCTGAGTAGTAAGTACATTATTTTTCCAAATGCGCATACATCGTTTGGTATTATTTCAGGACTAAAATATATACTCAATCTGTCTCCATATGCTAATATATGTATGTATGAGTAGAAGACCTGACGATATATTTATTAAACAATCTTAGTGCTTGCTCGTTATAAGAGTAATTCCCCTATGTATATACACATATACGTTCGTTGGAGCACACTCAGCTAACATACTCTCTGTCACGTATGCGTATGCATTTCTAAAGGCGTCAGATTGTGTTTTGACTGCTGCTTACATTCGTCATATCGCTTGACAGGCCATTTATTGTCGGTAAAAGAGCTACGAGTGTAGTTTGCAATCTTATCGACGTGCCATTGTTGATTTTGTTCAGTCAACATATCATATGTGAAGCAGACAAAAGTTTTTTCACACGTCCTACGATTTGGTAGAGTTACACAAAAATGGATTGATTAGAGGTATGGCATTATAAACTTCACCAATTAGTGGCGTATTCTACTATTATTTTACGTATTTTTTTCTGGGATTATCTTTTGCTCGAATCGTAAATATTAAATTTTATTTACGCAAAATATATTTCGTTCAAAAATTCTACATTTTTTTTTTAATTGCATGTGCGTGGATCTCCTCGATGACATTTACAAATTCTTACAGTGTTATCCAAGGGCTGGTTTATGATGAATTTAATTTACGAATTTATACAAATTATAATTTAGATTTTAAAATATGAACTCAAAACGCAGACGATGGTTTATGAACGATTTACAATGTTTTATATATCTAAATGTAAATTTTAAATTCGACCAATTACAAGAGATAACTATTAAACATGGCGGTAAGGTATAACTTTGCTTCAGTCGTCAGCTGTCTTTTCTGTTTGTGAGTTGTTGACATTTTGAAGATGGATTCAAGGAACAAATTTTGTTTTTTGTTAATATATAATAAACATCGCAATTTGTACGACAAAGAAAATGAATTGTACGAAAATAAAAACGTTTGCGCAATTTCAATGCAACGTGAAATAGCAAGGAATTAAATAGGTACATGTACACTCTCACACTCATACGAGTATTTAAAGAATTGTTCATGATCTTGTTATTTCACTTTCATAGGCCTAACTACATCCTAACAGACCATCTTCGATTTTTTAAGTTTGTGTTTGTTTTATTTTATTATTATACAAATCAACAATAGTAAAAAACTTTCCGATATTAAAAAAATCTGATGTGGCCAACACAAAACCTCCCGCTATTTTTTTTATTAATTTAAATACATACCTACGTATTTACTAACTCTGCAAACTGTTCCATTTCAGAAAACTATTGCTTTATTCATTATTTTCTTTTTAAAATGTCACTATCATTAATTTGAAGTGATTAGTTTTTTGACAGTGACATTTACTGTCCGTTACATTCATTTGAAATATGAACTGTGTAACAAAGGAATTGTGTTTATCTTAGGCTTCGGGACTTTTTACGTTGTAAAATGTATAGAAAAAGTATTAATGTATTCCTGTAGAAAATTCAATAGTCTTCAATTTTCATAAGACATAAAATTCGAATAAATGGCATTTAATGGTATTTTTTGAAGAAAAACCATTATGAGCTTCAGGTAAAGTGCCATTTCCGGTTATCCGATTTACACCAAAATCTAATGGCTTCTTTTCATATTAGAATAGGGTATAAATACAAGGTTTCAGAATTTTCTGAATGATAGTATTTGAGTTAGAGCGAAGACAAAATCCATACACATACACACACACACATCATCGTGAAAATGTTAAAATTGGATTCTAGGGACCTTAAACCGTGGTCATTTATTAAAATCTCGATATGTGATTTTTAGCACGATCCCTATACCTCCCTTACCAAGGGTAGCGGGAGGTATAAATCATCTTGTTCTTTAGCGACTAACAAATTCATGGCTATGAAAATAATATTGTAACCTAAAATCTTAATTGACAACTGGTGAAACATTAAATGACAAGTAATGACAAGTCACGTGCTAGATACTGATTGGTCAGATCCAAAATTTAAAAATAGGACATAAACCAGAGAGATGTAAATTTTAAATCAAAATTTCTAAATGTAAATTCATCATAAACCAGCCTTAATTTAAACAGGGAAACTCACTTGCAACTTGCAAAACAATAACTAGTTTATTGTAATTTGCTTCCAAATTTGTACAAATACCAAAGGTACACTCACGAACAAAATTCATGAGAAACGACAGAAGGGAAATTTACATTATAAGTTTTATGCGTTATAAGCAGACAAATGCAAGAAAATTTCACTTGTCAACTTTGAAAGAAATATTAAATACAGAATTCTAATAAAGAACTTAATCTTGTTTTGTAGAAGTTTTCAGAAGTTTATTCCTTTACTTCTAACAGCACCTGTAAACCTGCCTTAAGAAGAATAATAAAAATCCTAAGGATTTTCTCGTATGAATGAAGCAAGGTATATTCCAAGGTGTGCCAGGTTTAAAATAGAAATGCTTTGCACAGTAATGCATTGTTGAGCACCGCACCCTGCTCCATAGAAACGAAATAGTAAAATACGTGGGGTAGAAACGAATACATGCATTGAAAATGCACATGCACAGAACATATTGTTCGTTACAGGTAATTTGAAACGATTAGTATTATTGAGGAAAGGACAAATCTTCAAAAGGAAGAGGATATAACAATAAATAATCACAAAAAATATTTGTATACGTTTATCCTTTAAAATTTTAGGCAGGTAGAAATTTTCAATAAATTACTCTATAGTCTACAACAAACTTTTTACCTGTTGCTAAGAAAGGTATTGCAATCAGGCTAAAAATCACATATCCAGATTTTAATGAATAAGCACGTTTCAAGGTCACAAAAATCCGTTTTTAACATTTTTACAATGATGTGATGAGATGTGTGTGTGTGTGTGTGTGTGTGTGTGTGTGTGTGTGTGTGTGTGTGTGTGTATATGGTTGGAGGGACGATTCCTCAAAAACTATAAGACTTAAGACCTGTTTAATTATGAATTCCTCAATCTGACATTACTGGGAAGAGCTGAAAAGGTGTTGGTAACAATTGGACAACCGGAAGTAGTAGTTTCTAAAAATAAATCTTCTAAATATTATTTTTTGAAAATTTTTGATACTACTAATATTAAAGAACATAAAATTCTACATCTGATACAGTTAAAAATTTTATTATATCTTCTATAAATTTAGAGATAAAGACGCTATAATATATAGAATAACAGGATGTAATAAGTCGAGTAGGCTACACTAAGTAAACTTGTTGACAAATTCAAATATTTATAACATAATTTGAAAATGACAGATGTCAGTGTCAAAAATCAAAAATTGTAGTTACATTCTGAAATCTTTTTCTGGAAAGTACATTTAATCTTTTATATGGTTTTATTAATTAAATATTTAAAATTATAGGTAACCTGCATATATCCATTAGAAAAATACCGCCAATCGTGTTAATGAATTGAAAGAATATCTTGACATTTAGGAACTTTCTAATACAATGAAAAATAGATATAATTAGAATTGTATGTGTGCAGAAGACATGTTAAATACAATAAAAAACAATATTTGGGCAAAGTTCTGTAAAATGGAAATGACGAGAGGTCTTGTGCTGGCCACAACAGATTTTTGTTGTTGAAGTACTATAGACATAGACTTTAATTTGTCTAGTAAAATTTTGTATGCAGAGTAGTCAAGTCATTAAAGATGGTAATTACTAGGTTTACTTGGTATACTAATTTTATTTTAACAACCAAGCAAAACTGGAAAAACAGTTACTTTTTACATTGAAAATTACAAATTTGATAAGCAACAAGGCAACAATGATGAAATCTAAGAAAAAACAACGAACAACGTAAACAAATGTTATCATATGAAAAGATAAAACGATTGAAAGAAAACATGTCATATAAATGTAAAAATATTGAAATCCAATAGTGCCAACATGTGAAAAAATGAACTACAATTAATTTAAATAAATTAAAACATTGGCTCGCAGTATGATCACGGTTTTAACTAAAACACTGTTTTTAGTAATGTCAAATTCAAATTTAAATATTTAATTTGACATTATTTATTATTATTATTATTAAATATTGAAATTTTACATTTTACAAATTTTTACTATACAATTTACTCTACTCACTACACTAAATTAAAATTTGGAATCAACTCAACTTACAATTCAAAAATATGCTATGACATTTGCGTCACTATACAACAAAATGCAATTTGTTTATAAAATACCAAAATTAATCAATTTTCAAAAAAAAATATACCTAATATCTATAGGGCCATCTCAAAAGACACTTTCTTAATTCTTAAATTAGTTCTATGTGCTTTGTATTTATAATCCCTCCCATTTCAAAAATAGCATTTTATTACATTGCTCGTAAACTCGACTGTTAAACATATCTACCACGTGTAATAAATTAACAACTTTGTTCAATATCAAGTTACCTTACTCCTTCCCGCCAAAACAAATGCAAGCGCAGCGTCTACCCAAAACAAAACACGATCGACCGACGCCAACCATGGTTATTTTTTCACTTGTCCGTTGACATATTTATGAGAATAAATCATTGAGACTTTAAAAATAAAATGGTAAGAAAAATACGAAAAGTAGGCTATGGTAGATCGTCAAATGTTTTCTCAAGACGAAGGCGAGACTGTCAAATGTTTTGATAAGCAAACGAGGCGTATAGCAGTATTGGAATGTTATTTTAGGATATGTAACACAGGATATAGTATTTGGTTAGTCTGCGAGAATATTTTAGTATACAGAGCTGGAAAATTCATTGTTGATCTAACGATATAACAGATGTGATGTAGACTTAATTCAACTTTTCTGGAGAATACACTACTGAGGTCATTATTGTTATGCGATAAACAATAATTCTGACAGTAGTATTCGAAATTCGAATAATGTTTAACAAAATCCCTTTCAAAATTAAAGTTAATATTTTATTTAGAATATTTAGATTATATTGAAGACGAACTACAGAAATATATAATGTGTGATAAATAATGAATTTCTGTCTCATTCGAACAATGTTTATCAAAATCCCGACCGGGTAGTTGCGAAAAAAATAACTGTTATTTTTTCCTATTAATTATGAAATATAAACTAATTCTAAACATATTAATGCAAAAATTATTAGAAAATAAAAAACTTTTCATTCATAATTTCCATAAATAAAGTTCGCGGTGGAATTCTTGTAACGTAGACTATTAATAATTATATAGTTCGACCAAGTCTGTATGACTCATACAAGCTTGTTGTAAAACTACGACAAAACGAAGAAGTTGAATTATGTTTTAATTGTACATACGAATATTTACAGCATAATTCTAAAAGTAAAATAACAGATACAAAAGTGTTATTAAATATTTACTTGAATACCAGATAATTTTAAGATATTTAATTCTTATATAGACAGATTCATAATTTTGCCAGCATGTGGCTACACTCTCCAGGCAATGTACGTGTCATTTTTAATGACATTTAACCTATGTTTTACGTGTGGACCGACTTATTCGTGTTAAAATCATATTTTATTTTTATTTTTTATATCAGCAAATTTAAGACAAAATAATGAAAGTAATGAATTTGTGTAAAAATGAATAATTTCTTTTGATATAGTGCTTCTCTCAAAAATATAAATCTTTTCAGATAAAAATAGTAGTATTATGTACAGAGTGTACTACCGAGAGTGTACCGCTAGGGCAAGAAAGACTTTGATTGGTATTAATAGTACACTTCACACACGGGAAAATTTGAAATAAGAATTTATTTTAAAAAAATTATATTTTGAAAAATATACAGTTGCCAGACGTAAAACATGTATTAAAGTGAATAACTTGAACAATTCTTTCAGAAAAAAAATAAATTGGAAAATGCGCAACTACCCTATTGATGCGATCGTGCATTAAAACTTCAACATGAATCCATGATAAATCGTGCGAATTTTGGCCTTCAAATAGGGGATCGGATAACCTACTTGAAATTTGAACATATTTTGCGACCAATGATGTACAAAATATTTTGTTTTCTAATATTAGTTTTTAATAAAGTTTAAATGTTAATATTTGTATTTTATTTATAACTTGATAACGCAGAACAACCAGAGAATTTTCCACTTTTAATTCTCGATTTGTTTTAGTCCCCATTTTTGAGACATACGTATGATGTAATTTGTAAATAACTTACTGCTTGAAGTTAAAAACGTTTTTCAGAAATGAAAATGAAGTAGACAATATGAAGTACTCACCTAAAACAAAAAAAAAAAATATATATTAACACAGAATCTCATATCAGCTAATTTATATTATAAGGATAAAAAAGAACAGTAATTTAACAATTATACAATAAATAATATTGAATACAGTTTTTGTGTTTTTAGTTTTTCTGTGATTGTGACGTTTTGAGATCGAATGCCAATCACATAGTCGAAAAGTTCAACATCTGTCCATACTAATTTGACGGCGAGTATAATCGATTTAAAAATACAGATATTTTATTCTTTTGTCTAGTATCATATTATGTAAAACTAAAAATTTGGTCACATACCCCATTGGGTCTATAAAAGAATCTCCCGCTGAGTGAAGGAGTGAAGTCTTTTAAATTTTGATAGAGTATACAAAAAGAAGGCAATTGCAATGCTATTATTATTAATAATAATAATAATAATAATATTATTATTTGTATTCAGCATAGTTAAGTTCAGTTATATATTAGATGGGATAACATAAATTCGTCTTCTAGAAAATAGGCTCCTTTTAAAATATTAAAAATGTGATTAATATGCAAAAACATTAATTAAAATTTAAGCAACATTCAAAATATTTATGACTTATTCCAACTATGTAATACATAAACAATATCAAATTTCAGTAGCTTGTTTAACAGCTAGTAAAGTAGATAGTATGCAAAAAATATGTGATTAACAAGCACATAAAATATGTTTTATTAATTAGCAACTGAACAACGTATGCACAGATTATATTTCGCAATTTGTGTACTAGGCGCCAGAGTAGTAATTAAATATTTGAATAAGATTTTATGGCGCAATTATCATAATTTGTAGCATGATTAAATAATTATACGTAGAAAATTTTACGTGTAGTTTCTCAAAATTTGATATCGTTATGTTCTTGACTTTTACGTCCCGCTATCCTAGGTAAGGAAGGTTTAGAGATCGTGGAAAAACGGGGCCGACTAAATTTTCATTTTTCCATAAGTATATGAATAGTAGACTAACATAAAAAAATCTGTTGTGGCCAGCACAAGACCTTCCGTCAATTCCATGGATTTTGTACAAATCCCATAACAAAAGGTCCTTGGAACAGATTCTATATAATATCATGTAAAAACACATACTATTTTTTACAAATTCCATACCCAAAGTTCATTTGAAAAGGTTCTATAAATCCAATAAAATTATAACATAAACTACACTAAGTAATGTCCTTCCATCTTCTCATTGGCCTTTCTCTGCGTGTCACTTGCGAGCAACACTATGACATACCAATTTTAGATCCTATACTTTTTTTGTCCATATTTGGTTTTGCACTTGCAACTGGCATCTGTCAATTAAATTTTTTTGAATAATTATGTCAGCTGTTTCCATGATAAACAGCAAAGCTGACTAATTTTTGAAAATTAATTTCTTTATAATGCTTTAAATTTACATCTATTGAATATTAAGGAAAATGTATAATCAAACTGTATAGAGAAGAGTATTTTCTTTAACATATATAATAACAAAATGTCAAAAAATAATATTTAACTGCGTTTTTTCAAGAAAAACTGTTAAAAACTTCAAATAAGGGTACTTCCGGTGGATCAATTATAACCAAAATCTAATCAGCTCTTCATATGGATGTAAAGAAGAGGAATACGAAAGAATTATAATTTTTAGAATTGTAGTATTGGAGTTATCGTCGGAGAAAAATTTGTCACACACGGACACACACACGGACACACACGCACACACACACACACACACACACATACATACATACATACATACATACATACAGACATCATCTTAAAAATAGTAAATTCGTATTCTAGGGGCCCTAAAACGTGCTTATTCATTAAAAACTCACCAACGAATTTTTTGACCAAAGACAATACCTTCCTTTTACGGAAGGTAAAAACAGCATTATTTTAAAATGAATAATTATTTGTAATTGTAGTTCACGAGAAATAAATTATTAAAAATTTGGAAAAGGAATATAGTGACGTTCTTAATACCCGAGTGTGGTAGACAAACACAGACAGTATGCCATAGCAGATGATAATGGTAGAAATAAATTTATGTATTGCAAGGTTATGTTTTGTTTCAGAATATATTTTTTTTATTTCTATTTTAACAATATGTGCAATGAATGCGAATAATGAAGTACTAAATTATACTAATTTCCTAGAAGATTGCATGTGGAACCGACACTTAAAAAATCACTTTTCAATATTTGTTTCCTACTAAGATGGAATTTTCTATTAGATTTAAACTCGGGTTTAAGTATTTTTCTCATTGTAAAAGATATAAGATTTAAATTCAAACAATGAATTGCATACATATGTCGTGTCTCGTAATTTAACATCATATTGAACAAAATATACAGTCGCCCTCTCTAATTTAAACTAGAGATGCATTCGGGCGGGCCGGGCCGGGCTTTGAAGTTTGGATCGACTCGGCCCGAAAATAAAAATTACCGGCCCGACTCGAAGATCGACTCGACAAAAAAATTAGCTAGCCCGGCTCGAAAATTGACTCGAAATCGGGCCGGGCTTCGGGCCGGGCCGGGCCAAAGCTCGAAATTGGGTGCATCCGGCATTCCTAATGTTGATTTTTATGTTAAGGCGAAATGTTTAACTTTTTTCGTGTCAAACTTATAACAAACCTCTACATTCTTATAACTTTCAGCATTAGTTAACGTAAGTAGTTAAAAAAGAGACCCTTCTAGTGTAAGTTTGTTATAAAATTTACAGACCTACGAGTATTTAACACTTTGTTTACCAAAGAATTTAAACAACTTTTTCACAAATCTTATAAAAAAAATAGAATTTTAATTTACATAAGGATTTTTTATCTAACTTTGTTTCTGCTCAAAAATAGGACAAGAAACCATTATGGTAGGAACAAAAATCACTTTTATTTAAGTATACGAGTAATAACAATAATAATAGCATCATCACAATATAATTATTATGCTTTAATGAATAACCTTGAATTCTTGAAGTAAAATAATGCATTTTTATTTATTAATATGTGAACTCTGTTGTTATTAAATCATTTTGATCCTTTTTAACTTCATCCATTTTCATTAAAATATTAAGGAAACTGTGCATTTGAATGAACTATAAGATTTTTCGGGCCGGCCCGAAAAGCTTGAATTTTCGGGCCGGGCCAAAATCAGAAGTCCGACTCGCCTCGATTTTTGAAAATGATTAGCCCGATTCGGCCCGATAAAAAATATCTTCGGCCCAGCTCGATGATCGACTCGAAATCGAGGCGGGCTTCGGGCCGGGCCGGGCCAAAGCCCGAAATCGAGTGCATCTCTAATTTAAACTCTCTTTTATTTGAATTTTTCTCTAAATTGAATTATTTTTTTTACATACAACTGTGTATGCTTTTATATGTAAAAATTATTCTTTAAATCGAATTTTTTAATTCGAACTTTCCTTACTGTTTTTATAAAAAAAATATTGTTTATTAATATCAA
This sequence comes from Ophonus ardosiacus, assembly GCA_943142095.1. Classification (NCBI taxonomy): domain Eukaryota; kingdom Metazoa; phylum Arthropoda; class Insecta; order Coleoptera; family Carabidae; genus Ophonus; species Ophonus ardosiacus. Next base: position 18,178,042 of record OW964825.1, on the reverse strand, counting down.
AAGAAAATACAATACATTTTTATTGTATCATTGTTATGATTTTTTAAATCAAGTATTGTCAATTATTTTCTCTTTATTTATTATTTTTTGTTATATTAACTGAATAAACGTTTTTGTTTTTTTTTTTTTCATTGCATATACATAATTTATGTAAATATTCTCTCTAATTCGAACAAATTCAAATTTCCCTTACGAATTCGATTTATAGAGAGTCGACTGTAATACAAAATACTATAGCAATTTAAAGTCTATAATACAAAATACTGTAACAATTTAAAGTCATACAATTACATAAGCTTTAACGGCCGGCGTCTATGCTGGGCCGTGGTCTGATAGGTGAATACTACCTAAAGTTTCCCCTAATACTGTGCCATCTTCAGAGGTTTATAGTCTATTATGTTAATGATCAATACAAGTACATAAGGTTTGTATTTCGTACATGTTTTCTTTCATAGCTTGTGCCACTGCTTCCATTTAGAGCCTGGTTTATTTTCAATGAAGAATTTTTTCATCGTCCAGCTGCTACAACTCTTTATTCGCAATTTCCGTATGTGACACATCTGGTCAAATCTAAACTAATATTACACAGTATAACTAAAAATAACAGAATGGTTTACATACATAAATCACGCATATTGTGATTGTGATAAAAATGATCTTTTCTCTCACAATACCTTCGCTGATTTTTTGACTATTTTTGCAATTAAACATAACATGTTGGTTATTGAAGGTATTACTTTAAATAATTTCTTTACTCATTTCAGTATACTACAGTTTTCATATACAATATCAATAATACAATAGGCAAAAACCCAAACTAAATTTTATCTTTTTCAAATTCAAAATGTGTAAATCGACTAATTGTAATTGGTACTGGTAAATCGTCATATGTCACAAAAAATAAATAAATTTAAAATACTAACGGCAAAATTTTGAAAACTTATTATGTATAGGATTAATTATTAATTTAATTAAAACAAAAATTGATGTGGACGGAGAATGAAGATATATGTTGGCTACATCAGATGTTTCAATTCTGGTATACCACCCTTATTTTCTACCCTTAAATGTCGTATTCCTGACAGTGACAAATCTTTGTGAGGGTGTGTGTAAGTTTATATCATCTATCAGGGCACTCTAGATCCATCCAATTTATTCCAATTATCCTCTGGCATTGAAATAAATAACCCGGGTCTCTTTATTACCGAATTACAATAAGTGACGTTCAATTGTTTCTGATTTGAATTTCCTGTCTGCCAAGATTATCAGGGCAGGATTCTATTTATTTCATTAACGAGTATTATTAACTCGTTAAATTAAATTTATTGTTATTGTTGTGGGAAATTGTAAATTATAGATGTAGAGATAATAAAATAAACTATATTTACTCTATGGATAGAATTTAGTAGGTTGATTTACTGTTTTAAATTATAGCCCTAATTTGAAAATTGAATGATTCCTAGCAAATGATAATGGTAATAAGGCGACACTCGATTCATATTTTTTTGAAATTTTTAAAAATATGTTAAAAGTACTTTCATTCCGTAATAATACAGTTCAGGCGCCATTCTTTCCTTCTCCCAATCAATCTTCTTTCGGAATGCTTTCAAACCTAGAGATGCACTCGATTTCGAGCTTTGGCCCGGCCCAGCCTAAAGCCCGCCTCGATTTCGAGCCGATCATCGAGCCGGGCCGAAGATATTTTTTATCGGGCCGAATCGGGCTAAGCATTTTCAAAAATCGAGGCGAGTCGGACTTTTGATTTTGGCCCGGCCCGAAAATTCGAGCTTTTCGGGCCGGCCCGAAAAATCTTATAGTTCAAATGTTCAAATGAACAGTTTCCTTAATATTTTAAGGAAAATGGATGAAGTTAAAAAGGATCAAAATGATTTAATAACAACAAACTTCACATATTAATAAATAAAAATGTATTATTTTACTTCAAGAATTCAAGGTTATTCATTAAAGCTTAATAATTATATTGTGATGTTGCTATTATTATTGTTATTACTCGTATACTTAAATAAATTTTTGTTCCTACCATAATGATTTCTTGTCCTATTTTTGAGCAGAAACAGAGTTAGATAAAAGACCCTTATGTAAATTATATTTTTTTTTTATATAAGATTTGTGAAAAAGTTGTTTAAATTTTCGAACGGCTTTGGTAAACAAAGTGTTAAATACACGTAGGTCTGTAATTTTTATAACAAACTTACACTAGAAAGGACTCTTTTTTAACTACTTATGTTAACTAATGTTGAAAGTTAAAAGAATGTAGAGGTTTTTTATAAGTTTGACACAAAAAAGTTAAAAATTTCGCTTTAACATAAAAATCAACATTAGGAATGCTGGATGCACCCAATTTCGAGCTTTGGCCCGGCCCGATTTCGAGTCAATTTTCGAGCCGGGCTAGCTAATTTTTTTGTCGAGTCGATTTTCGAGTCGGGCCGGTAATTTTTATTTTCGGGCCGAGTCGATCCAAATCTCAAAGTCCGGCTCGGCCCGACCCGAATGCATCTATCTCTATTTCAAACTAATTTCTGGGAGACTTAAAAATTGTGAAATTGTGAATTAATTTCTATTGGTTCAATAGGTACCTGAGATGTGTAATCAAGAGTTATGTTTATTTTTAAATTACTTATAACGTTCAAGACTCTTATAAATATAATATTTTATAAATTTATATTTTTAAATAGGAAAAGAATCAACGCAATATTATAATCATTATTTTTTATAATAACATGTGACTTTAATTCAATAATCTGAATTCTACCTAATGTTATTAAAAATGGCTGTAATAGGCCTTAGATTACAAGTTCTTAATAAAAATGATAATGTTTTGCAAGTACAATAATACGTTTCACAAGTATTATTCTAAGAAAAAGATAATTTATCACTATTATCATATCAGTATTGACAAATATACAATACCTATCGTACTTTTGTAATAAACAATAAGTATGTATTACTTTTCTTTGAAAAATAGATAATAAAATTTATAATTTCTCATTTTTATTAAAATATTCCTATAGGCAATTTCTCAGTTTAATCAACATAAAAACTTAAATTACATTCTTGATTACTGAATGTAAAACAACAGGCGTGAAACATCTTCGCATCACATTGAGTTTGACTGCATTTGTTTGTGTTTGTGTCGAGGAGATGGGCAATTATTTTTAGGCCGTCTGGATGCTCAACTGTCTGGTGACAGAGCTATCTTCGATCTTGGTATGTGAGGTTGGAGAATGGATATCGTATCGAGTAACCCGAAGGTGTAAACGTATACAACAGTTTTTATAAAGTGTGGAAATTGAAATCAAGATAGGGAAATTCAAATCGGGTTTATTCGACCAAGAATAATTAAAGGTGAACATTTTAACAATGTTGAGGTTTTTGCTTACTCAGCACAATTTCAAGCACAGTAATACTGATGATTTTAAGTAAATAAATACTCATATAGACAAAAAATTGACTCTATCGAATCCAGCAATAAAATTACAAATATCGTAATTACAACAAAGCGGCATATCGCTCACCATTTGCTTTATAATACTGAATACCAACAGACCATTATTTGCGATATTCTATTGGAATGAAGACATGCGCTCGGTACTTCTACCTGCTCTGAGTGCTTTGTATAGTTCCTTTAACATATATGCTTTTTTTATTTGAAATAATTTTTGAAACTACAACTTTTATTCTCAGAATAAATTATTTCAAACAAAAATAGCATTTACATTAAAGGAACAGTAATATCATTTTACTGTGTTTTACTATACGGATCATGCCTGCATTTCAACAGAGCGGCGCCGTTGACAAGCAATGAGCGATATGCCGCTTCGTCATAATTACGATATTTATAGTTTTATTGCTAGACACGACAGAGTCAATTTTTCTGACTATATTATTACCTCAAATGTGTTTAAATCTCAATGAAAATGATCTTCACAGACAACATTTCCTTCGTCTAATTTACTAATTTCCATATTTAAAGTTGGTTAACCCATCTTGTTATGTCAAATCCAATATATAATTTATTTGAGCTATTCTTGCTTGTATTTATCCAAATTATAATAGTACAATAATAACTCTTTACTTTTACTCCATTTATTTCAATTTTTAAATTCTACACGAGGGTCATGATAGAATTATTGAGAATAAGGAAATCAGATGGGTCGTTGAAAATAAAATTTGCACTTCAGTTAAAAGTTAATTAACTGTCAATTTAGAACTTGTTAATCATAATGGCTCGTACCACGATCACGGTTTTAACTAAAACACTGTTTTAAGAAATGTCAAATTTTAATATTTAATGATAATAATAAATACTATCAAATTTATCTAAATATGATTTTAAAGCAGAACATAGTTTGCATTCAAACAAATATTTTTAAATAAATATATCTTCTAACATAAGAGTGAAATTACATTTTGAAATTTAAATTTGTCATTTCTTAAAACAGCGTTTTAGTTAAAACCGTGATCGTGGTACGCGGCTTTAAGTATAGTTGCGAGTGAAAATATTGGATGACATTTCTGAATAATGATTTAATAATTATTAGACAGCTGACAGCTTGGACCGTTTCTAAGCCTGATATTATTCTGACAATTTTTAAGTCCCCTAATAATTAGTATGACACTTTTGGCAGTTTTTAAGTCACTAGCACTAGAAATATATTCGAAATCTATGATCTTTTTTAAGACCCCCTAATTTGAAGTGGAAAGAAAAATGATGAAGTGTATTATTGTTGAAAGGAAATATATTTAAAATAAAATTCTAATAAAAATCATTCTTAGTAATTCTAGCATGAACCTCGTATCATAGATAATTTGTAGTTCTAGTGATATATCAAGATGTTTTCTTAAATATTTTATTGTTTCAATACGTGTTATAATGTTTTACCATCAAAAGAAGAAAAAAAGAAAGAAATTTTAAATGAATTTACTTCATAAGATTGTCAGGTTATTATAAATAAAATATCTGAGAGAATTACTTATAAGAGATGAATTTCCCCAATGATGATAAATAATATGAAATTAACATATCAATTTGTTTAATCTTCATTTTAAATACAAATTCTTTAATTATATTTTTACAAATTCTATAATTTAAGTCACGATAAATTATTTTGTGAACAAGTGGACCAACTGCTATTGAATTGGGCACATTTACATCTGAAGCCCACATCGCCACAGCCACATCGTTAGTTTCTATATGCTAAATATTCTTTCTTCTATCTGTTGTCTTTTATTTATCACTGTTTTTGTTGTCCAACACTAGTGGCTGACTTCACAGGTCCGGCGCGCGAATTTTTCCTCCCTTTCCCCTAGAGCCGGCACTGTTTGAGAGTGAAACACATGTTTTTATGTCGATGCGACAAGATAGCGTTGATTTGTAGTGTTTGCCACAATGCCAGCCAAGCGGATTCCAAGAATTAATGTTTTTGCGGAGATTTTTTGGTCGAAAGGTTGAGAAATATAATTGGTGTAATGTGAGATAAAATCGGTGTAATTTTAGAGACAGTTGTTCGTGAGAACAAAATAATTCTGTAAAAAGAAGAACATAAAAACACGTAAAAAGTGTCATGTTTCTTATATTATTAAAATCATATGAACATATGAACTCCTAGTCTGTGAAATTCATGTTTTCTAAATATAACCATACGTATAAGTACGACGGGTGGACATAAAATACGCGAAATAAAAAGGAGGAAATGTAAATTTAACAAAGTTATTATTTTTCCTCTTTTATATATACCCCCCAAATATTAAAAATTTTCAGTTCTTTCTCGGAAGCTGTTTTCTTTAAGTTCGTTAATAAACAATAGTCGGGTGTCGGATGGAGACAGGTCTGTGTCTGGACTGTATACAGGGTATTAATTAAAAATCTGGCCATAGGCTTTAACAAGGGCATAGTTTTTCCTTGCGTAAAAGTTACAAATTAATTTTAGGCAAAAATGTTTCAAAGGCGTACGCTTAGATCACTACAGATTTAATTTATCGCGTTTGATAACCTGTAAAATCGATTTTGAATTTGTATAAATATTGCTCATTTGTAGCGATAGCCATGGAACTGAAACAAAGTTACAAACAAATGCGTGTATTTAAAGTTATTTAAAGTTTTTAAAAGTTATATTATCGTAGAATTGAAGATTGTACCATTATATCATATTTTTAATAGTAAAAGTTGCTGAAAAATTATATTCAATACATTTTTTTCAAGAAAAACTGGTAAACGCTTGTATAAGTGATACTTCTGGTTATCTGAAATACACTAAAAACTAATCAACTCTTCCCACATTAGTATAGAATGGGTATAGAAAATTTCAAAATTTTCTGATTGATAGTATTTGAGTAATCGGGTCCACAGGATCCACACATCCACAGACATACACACATACACACACACACACACATACATACATACATACATACATCCATACCCACAGACATCATCGTAAAAATGTTAAAATCGAATTCTGGGGACATCAAAACGTGCTTATTCACTAAAATCTCTATATGCGATTTTTAGCACGATCCCTATACCTCCCTTACCTAGGGTAGCGGGAGGTAAAAAACTCCTGGATTTTGCACCTCAAAAACACACCAATTCGTTCGTGATTTTTTTGGTCAAAATCAACACCGTCGAGATGCCGGAGGCACCATGTTCACCAGACCAGGGCCTCTTTATCTTTTGCTCTTCCCGAAGATGAAAAGGGCACTGAAAGAACGTTTTGCAACGATAGAAGCGATAAAAACGAAGTTGAGGCTACTCCACAAAGTGCATTCTATACATGTTTTGCAGATTGAAAACAAGGTTGGCATATAAGAGTATTATATCTAATGGGGAATATTTTGAAGGGTTAATATTAATAATGATGAATAAAATATTACTTTTTGAAATCATGTCGTATTGATATAAGATATGACGTTATATTTATTTATAAACGTGCTCCAAAAGTGTTGAAATCTGAAATTCTGTCTAATGTTTTTGTTTCTTTTTGTTTACAATTCTTGTCTATGAACTACAATATTTTGTAGTATATTCTCTATGTAAAACGTAATATGTCATTTCTGGTTCAATGCAAATCTGAATTTTATCAGCAAATCAAAACATCCGTTACATCTGCTGGAGTTGATTCATTTCTTAAAGTGACCTTTACCTACTTACATTGATGATAATGGCAATAATAAGATGCAATATAAGATCATTCATCACTGCTCATTATCTTTAATGTTCATATATTATGAATGAACATAATTAATAAACAAACAACTTACAATTATAAAGAATTTCCAACATTTAGAATAGTACAATATGGGTTTCTAAGTCTATTACCCTAATTTCAAAATGAAATACTTTTAAATCGAAAGTTTAAAATTCTGTATCAGTCATGTCTGTGAAGTGCTGGACACTGGCCACATTGGCTTAGGGCTGTTCGAAATCGCAAGTCGCGGCGTGTTTTGCCTCCGCCGTCGATTTTGACGGGTCTCATTTATTGAAATTTTAATATTCTTTTTTGGTATATTAGAAACTTTTCGGCGGCGAAAATACAAAATATGGATCTAATATTTTTATGTACAGATTAACATTCAAAAAAAGTTATTTAGTAAATGCTATAACCGTAGTATTGAAGATTGTACCATTATATTCAATTTTTATTAGTAAAAGTTGCTGAAAAATTATATTCAATGTATTTTTTTCAAGAAAAACTGTTAAAAGCTTGTATAAGTGATACTTCCGGTCATCCGATATTCGATAAACATTAAAAATTAATGAACTCTTCCCACATTACCTAGTATAAAAGATGGGTATACAAAATTTCAAAATATTCTGATTGATAGTATTTGAGTAATCGTGTCCTCAGGATCCACACACACGCACAAACGTGCGCGCGCATACACACGCATAAACACACAAACACACACACACACACACATCCAAACGTGCTTATTCATTAAAGTCTCTATATGCGAGTTTTAGCAGGATCCCTATATCTCTCTTACCTAGGATAGCGGGAGGTAAAAGTGAAAAAAAAAAACTTGTAATCCCCGGAAACCCCTATTCTTATATATGGATTTGTTATTCGGACCGACGTCAAACTTGAACCTTGAAAATTATTTACAATTTTCAAATAGCCCAAAAGTGTTAACTGTATGGCGCTGTCTCCACAATATCACTGAGCCCTCAGACCGAACATAAATTAGACGCTGCATACAACCATTTGTTGTGAAGCACGAACTTAAATGGGCGTGCCGAGCTAGCTTGCGGTGTTCATGAAATGCGGGTTGCATTTGCAATAATTTGAAAGTGACCTCAAAGTGACAGCAGCTGTCATTTTGTAACCTATTAAGTGATTTGAAAAAGAAAAATTATATTTACAATGATGTTATCAAATATTTATATTTTACCGCACCTAACCTTACAAAATCACCTTCGCACGTAAAATAATAATAACAAACTAGGCAAGCAACACGCTATATAAAACAAACGCCTCGTTCCCTCCTATCCCCACCTACCCCCTCACCGTGGAAGGAATGGCTTCACAACAAACCATTGCGCAGTATAGGGAATGCGGCGTCTAATTTATATTTGGTCTGAGACTGAGCCCGTCATCTAAAGCCTTCAACTATATATGTTGTCATTACCGAAATCTGTGAATAAAAATGCGGACTAGCAGAGACACACCCAGAAATGGATTTAAGAGTCTTAAATTAAGACGTGATATTTTATTTCTTTATTTTATTTATTTATTATTTCATGCATGTTAGTTTTGTTTGCAAAAAGCAAATTTCATTCCTTGACAAATTCATTTGGATGATAATCGCATAGATATAATTTCTATAATTAGTATAAAATTGCAAACTGAATACTGATAGGTGCTAGCAATTCTGCAGAAGTTCATCAAGGATAATAAGTTCAGAATACTCGTACGTAGGTAGAAATAATTGCTGAGATACACACGTAATTACATACATCAAGCCCTTGACAAATTATGAATAGTTGTGCCTTTTAACGAGAAGATTAAGAATAATTTCATCATCTACTCAATATACAAGATGTTTCAAGATTAAACAACCAAACTTAAATTTTAAATAAAGGATCTGTAAATATATAGTTGGACAAAATATGTAAGCAAAATTTCTAAAAATTTTCGTATTAGCAGTATTTGAGTAATAAACGAACTTTGACAACGAATGTAACAACTCAACATATCATATTTTTCCCAACGAGAAAAATTCATTTTTATTACTCGTAATAATCTATAATTGTCAAGTAAAATTCAGAAATTCAATTGTTGCACTTTTTTGTTTGTTGTTTCCATAGCAGCCTTCGATTTACTTTTTTCAATTTAATTTTAGTATAAATAACAATTTTTATTAATTTTTCTGTTAATTATAAAAATAAATTATTATTGTTTTATATCATTGTAAAGCTAAAAAAAATCTCTATTTAAAAATGCTATAGCTTAATATGACCTCCATATGAAAAATAAAAGTTGCTATCAGTAACTCGTAAATGGTTAGATATAAAAAAATATTTGAGTACTTCTGCAAATTCACCATACAAAAGTGCCTTAAGAAAGTGCAAACCAGAATCTCGTATTATTTCATATAACAAAGTTATAAGCAAAAAAAAAGAAAATCGCGAAATTTACATTTTCACCTGTATCTAGTGACCTATGCATTTTTTCGCAAATAACAAAACACCATTAAAATAGCCTCCTAATGGGGCAACTTTTGTCTAATTTAACCAACCTCGTAGCTCTTACGGTTCTCGAGATACCACTGCATTCGTACCTTAAATGGGACACCTATATATATATATACATACATACATACATACATACATACATACATACATACATACATACATACATACATACGGACATCATCGTAAAAATGTTATAATCGGATTCTAGGGACCTTTTCCTCTAAAATCTGGATATGCAATTTTTAGCATGATTCCAATACCTCTCTTAGCGAGAGGTAAAAATATAAAAAATAAATATAATTTGAAATATACTTACTAGTATCATTACAGCTTATTACCCATTTCTGGGTATACTAATCTGCATCTATTCACAGATTTCAGTAATGACAACATATTATTATGTGGTAAGTATCTAGTATCTGTATTAGTAAAGGCATTTACCCCTCGCGTTTACCAGGCGTCACATCACAGGCTCACAAAGTTATTGCGGAAAGAGCACCACTTTTCACTTTTATATTAAAAAATTAGCAATAATTTTCAAGTTTCAATAATGTCGTTGGTCGAAGTCAAATCCGGGCCGTCCATTTTACAACCAGTCATCTTTTGCACACAGCCACGCGACCCAAAATTGAGTAACAGTAATTTTGTATTATTAAAAATTACTTCAATTCACAACATATGTCTAATTGGAGCTGTAAAGGAATAACTAAAATATCTTGTTGTCATTACCTTATACATTGAGACATACATTCAGATGTATGTACACGTATGTTAAGTGCGTGCCAAATTAGGAGTGTGCATGTGTGGAATAGGAATTACTATGCATGTGTAGGCGGATGTGTAAAGATTTCTGATGCTTCATCCTCCAATTGGTTTTATTATGGATTAAGAAATAATGCAGAGGCAGAGGTGGAAAATAACGGTGTCTCAACATCTGGTCGAGAATTATACTTTCTTTTATAAGGAACATGCTCTTCCATATCAGTATGATAGTTTAATAAGCCAGTACAGTTGAAAAAGTTAAGTTATAGTTAAATCTGAGGAGCACCTCGCAAAGGAAACATGACTCACGCAATTATCATATGAACTCTAGGTATTACGAGAGAAATCGGATATTATTTAGGATTCATAAACTGATACTCGATAATATTAAAGAAGAAAAATTTAGAATTACAAAAAGATATTATTTCCCTCACTACAACTCTGACAACAATAAAAATTTCCCAAAATATTTTTAAAGAGAAAGGAAGACTACACGAGATTAGTTCCGAAAATTCTAATTTTCTTTTACAGGAACTTAAAATGAATCATTAAAAATTTTATAAACAATATGATAAAATTAACATGAAAATAAAAAATCTGATGTGGCCAACACAAAACCTCCCGCTATTTAATTTTTATTAATTTAAATACATACCTACGTATTTAGAAATGCTTCAAACTATATTATGTTCTATTGCATATAACTATTACTTTATTTACGATTTTCTTTATTATTTAATATGTCACTATTATTAATTTGAAGTGATTACTATTTTGACAATGACGTTTACCTGTCAGTTACATTCATTTAAAAAAAAAAAACTGTGTAACAAAGGAATTGTGTTTATCTTAGGCTTCGGGATTAAAAAAAGAAAAATGATTTTTAAATTTATCTGTAAAATATATAGAAAAAGTATTAATGTATACCTGTACAAAATTCAATAATCTATAATTTTCCAATGACATTAAATGCGAAAAAATGGCATTTATTGGTATTTTTTGAAGAAAAACCATTATGAGCTTCAAGTAAAGTACCATTTCCGTTTATCCGATTTACACCAAAATCTAATGACTTCTATTCCTATTAGAATAGGGTAGAAATACAAGGTTTCAGAATTTTCTGAATGATAGTATTTGAGTTAGAGTGCAAAAATTCGTACACATACACACACACACACACACACATACATACATACATACATACATACATACATACATACATACATACATACATACATACATACATACATACATACATACATACATACAGACATCATCATGAAAATGTTAAAATTGGATTCTAGGGACCTTAAAACGTGGTCATTTACTAAAATCTCGATATGTGATTTTTAGCACGATCCCTATACCTCCCTTACCAAAGGTAGCGGGAGGTAAAAATCTAACGTAGACAGCACATTACCTCCCGTCAGTTCAATATGCATACTTGACTCTGACATTAATTTCTTTATACAGATATCCATGTATTTTAAGATGATCAAATACTGTCTGCCAGTCTGCCCTATTTATTTTTCAGTTGAACAGTGCAGTCACAGTCAACGGCTGGTAGTATGAATAAGTGATTGAGGGTGATTAACGAGAAAATAACAGACACTGTTTTCTCTTTGTCAATCGTTTATGTATTATTTTAGAGAAAAATACTTTAAATAACGATTGACAAAGCTAAAACAGTACTAGTCAACTGCTCGCTAATCAGTTGTTCATGTTACCACTACCAGCCACTGCTATTTAAAGACGAGATAAAAATGGATTTAGTATGCGCATATTTCAATGAATAAACATCGATTAAACTGTCAAAGTAATATGTAAAAACTACGTAAAAGCTGTTATTCTTATTCAACGCTCATTTTTTGAAATAACGTCTTGAATAACTCATAATAAATCTATTTTACCACATCTTTAAATTAAGGTGACTTGATCACTAAAGTCATATATTTAAATTTTTTGCACAAATTTTTTTCTTTACATAAAGCTACCTTATTTAATTATTTTGTTGAAAAATAATTGAACATCAAAATTAACATTGACATTTTGTTGTGTCGTCCGATGCACTGCCCGGTATAATAAAACATACAGACCATAATGAACCATAACCTACAACATCAAAAAAGTATTTATCTGCGTTTTTTTTTCTCATTACAGCGATTTGTTTGAATAATAGCAGCTGAGAGCTAAGTCACTATTCCATCCTTAATTCAAGGAAAATAACAAAATTTGTCTTTGTATAACTCTAAATTATATTTTTAATTAATGGAAGGTTCTTGGATATTCTTATACAGGCTAATATCTCCCATACCTCAAATTCAGATATGTTTATATTGTTTATTATAACATTTGTACATAAAAAAAAATCTGTTGTGGCCAGACCTCTCGCCATTTCCACATAAGGCTATGTAAGTATTGTATTGCACTTCGCTATCGAACCGTCGATTTATAACAAAATATTACAGAACTTTACCCAAATATTGTTTTTTATTGTATTTAACATGTCTTCTGCACACATATAATTCTATATACTTTTCATTGTATGTGGAAGTTACTAAATGTGAGAGATTCTTCCAATTCATTAACCAGATTAGCAGTATTTCTGATGGATATATGCATTTTACCTATAATTTTAAATATTTCATTAATAATATAATAAGAAAGATTAAATATACTTCCCAAAAAAAAAAAAAAAAAAAACTATCAGAATGTCACTAAAACTATTACTTCCGGTTGTACAATTGTTACCAAAACCTTTTCAGCTCTTCCCAGGAATATCAGATTGAGGAAACTGCAATTAAATATTTTTTAAGTCTTATAGTTTTTGAGGAATCGTCCCTCCAACATCCAGATACACATACACACACACATACACACACACATACACATACACATACACACACACACACACACACACACACACACACACACACACACACACACACACACAGACATCATTTTAAAAATGTTATAATCGGATTCTAGGAACCTTACATCGTGCTTATTCAATAAAATCTGGATATACGAATTTTAGCATGAATCCAATACCTCTCTTAGTGAGAGGTAAAAATGCAACATAATTATATATTTAACTCTGAATCCTCTAACCTATAAGATAACGGAAGGTAAAAATGTAATGATGGTGTGAGTATATGATCATTCCTTTATTTTAGTGGAGTTAGAATAAAATATTAAGGATGTAAAGACTTAATATGTAGCATTACACGTCAAAAAGAAATTAAAATTTTTGCCAAAAATACTGTTATTAAAAGAGTTTAAGGATGCATTATATGTGTAATTTTCTTGAAGAAATTTTTATACTCAGTTAATTTCTGGCCTATGCTTCACACGGGAGTAGAGAACACAAATGTAAATTATATAGTAACGAGTAAGCTCATATGTGTGCGTATGTGTACGAAATAAATCAGTGATTGTGAGTGTTGGCGCGGTCATGGTAGGGGTAATTAACTGCTGATGTTTCCTGTTTGTCTGGATAATTGATTGCACTAAGTCTTTACACTCAGGGCGGTCAAACATTGCCATATGGTCACTTTGCCAGTTCACAACGCCTACAAAACTTCGTTATGAACTTATGGTCACAGATTTTTACAACAAGACTTTGCAAACCGTCCACGATAATATAATTCACCCTACAAGGTAAACACTTCTTTACCCTCCGTCACCTTTAGGTAAGAGATTAACTTTCATAAATCAGGCAGCTTTCCTCTAATCATGGAAACAGCTGATATATTCAAATTGTTCGTGTTACAATTTTATTGGATTTATAGAATTCTTTCCAAGGAACTATGGCATTTGTAGAAAATAGTACATGTTCGTGTTATAATTTTACTGGATATATAGAATCTTTTCCAAGGAACTTTTGGTATGTACAAAATACATAGAATTGACGGAAGGAAATGTGCTGGCCATATCAGATTTTTTTTACAATGGAGCCATCCAACATTTTTTTTTTTATACAAATCAATTTATTACTGTTTTACATATTTACCTTCCAAAATTAAGCGTAATTAAAATACAATTTTATGAAATTTTAAACTAAAGTCAAATATCTACCGTAACGTGACGTCACTTAGCAGCAAGTTCTCAACCCTCTATTGTCTAAAACTGAAATTACATGCAATAATTCATTATAAACTATTACCATTTTTATAAATTGTAAGATGGTCACATATAAGACCGAAACGTCTATTTAATAAAAGAATATTTATTGGAACTTAAAGGCCTCATTTTCTTCTACAACGTCAACATATACAAAGAATTTATTTTAAAATGCAACATTATAGTTCATCACTTTCATGGTTACTCGCTATTGTCAAAAAATCTGTTGTGGTCACCACAAGACCTCTCGCCATTTCCATATTAGGCTATATAAGTATTGTATTGCACTTCGCTTTCGAACCGTCGTTTTATAACAAAAAAATACAGAATTTTACTCAAATATTGTTTTTTATTGTATTTAATATGTCTTCTGCACACATATAATTCTAATTATATCTATTTTTCATTGTATGAGGAAGTTTCTAAATATCCGAGATTCTTCCAATTCATTAACCAGATTGGCGGGATTTCTAATGGATATATGCATTTTACCACAATTTTACCTATAATTTTAAATATTTAATTAATAAAACAATAAGAAAAGTTAAATAAACTTCCCAGAAAAAGCTATCAGAATGTCACTAAAACTATTGATATTTGACAATGACATGTGTCATGTTATAAACATTGGAATTTGTCAATTGGTTTCCTTAGTTTCCTCTGTGATTAGTTCATTCTATAAATTATAGTGTCTTTATCGCTAAATCTCTATACAAGATATAATAAAATTTTTAAGTGTATTAGATGGAGAATTTTATGTTCTTCAATATTTAATAAAAAAACTCCCAAAAAATTATATTTAGAAGATTTTTTTTAAGAAACTACTACTTTCGGTTGTTCAATTGTTACCAAAACCTTTTCAGCTCTTCCCAGGAATGTGTGATTAAAGAAACTGCAGTTAAATATTTTTTAAGTCTTATAGTTTTTGAGGAATCGTCCCTCCAACATCTATCCATACATACACACACACACACACACACACACACATACACACACAGCCACACACACACACACAGACATCATTTTAAAAATGTTATAATCGGATTCTAGGGACCTTAAATCGTGCTTATTTAATAAAATCTGGATATGCGAATTTTAGCATGAATCCAATACCTCTCTTAGCGAGAGGTAAAAATGACAGCAATGTAATATTTGTCCATTTTAAAATGCAACATTAGTATTGCAGTACAGGAGATACCTCCAAAACACATCAAAAATGGTGTCAATTCTTATTACGACTGACTAGAATATTGCCTCAGAGTGATTGGGGGTATTTTTTTAACATTTATTACATGAAAGTTCTGAATTTTTGCAAGATAAAGTTTTTTAAGATGTGCACCATTTATGTTTTGATTATTTGTTAATCGTATGTAGGCTAATTTATAGGAAATTAGTTTTGATAATACAAAACTACAAATTTTGTATGTTGCATTTTAAAATGGACAAATATTGCATTGCTGTCATTTTTTGACAATAGTGAGTAACCATGGAAGTGATTCGCCATATGTTGCATGTTAAAATAAATTCCCTGTACGTAGTTCCCAACACACAAAATTCAATCATACTAATATATCGCACAATTTTATGTAGAAAAGAAGCAAAAATTTTACTTATTTCTAGAAATTTTTTACGTGTATATTGGACCTGCAGCATCCGCAAAGAATGTTCATCCTAGTAAAGTATCTTTTGAACCATTCTAATACAACAATATTTTTGACCAATACTAGTACTACGTTCTATTATATGAATATCTCCTATATTTAATTTCGAAAGCATCTTGGCGCCTCTGCAAGTCAAAGTTCGAAATATAAACTCCGCATTTTAGTAAGGAAGTGAAGTATTTATGTTTATGTTTTGAATTAATTTAAATATATGTAAGTATAAGTTAGTTTAGTCTACGCTGTACATTTATTGCAGTAATTATAGACCATTGCGGTTTATATAGTTTTATTGTACTCGTAGTTTTAAATACTTCGTGTGGTTATATTTGTTTACAAATAGTGAAGAAATGATGTCATGATATTTTACGTGTAGGTTGTAGAAAGTTCATTCATTGCAACAAGATATGCAGAATGTATCCTTGTATATTTTTTCAAATTCATTTCATTCATAAATGAATATGTATACAAATCAATTACTTACAATACAAATTAATTCTACTGTGCCCTTTCTGCATAAGGCGACGTATGTCGTGTTGTACTCAGAAAATAATTTCGAACTGTCAACATAGCTCGTACACATTGACGTGTATTTTAGCATTTTTGTCTCTCGTGTTGATTTTCGTAATTTATCAATAATGCCTTGAAAACTATCGAAAAAGATTAGAATAATGATCTTGCTTGGATGCTCGTTTCTTGATGCAGAAAATAATAGTTTCTTGGTAGGTGTCAGCACAGATTATAGAGCGAATTGAACTCCCTATATGGACGATATATTATTGCGCAATGTCATTCTCACATGAAGAATACTACAGAATGTTAATATGTCATATGTATGAATTAACCATATCTCTGTAATTTTAGGACACAAGAGTAAAGACAAATTTTACAAATAACAAACTACAAAACTCGAAAATCGTTTTACCTTCCATGGCATACTGAAAATTACTTAACAATTTTTAAAATTATTTAACATTTTTCACGAAATACATCGATACTTAATTAATTATTTTGAGCTCACTAGATGCAGTTTTTAATATTATTTTTGTCCCTACACTTTTTCCTTATTAAATATAATATTAAATTAATAGCATGTTTTTAAAGTTTTTAAACAACTGATTAAATTTTTACATAGAAATGTTGTCAACAAGTATGTGAAAAATGTAAAAATTTATAAAGTTTTCCTTGAATTCATTGAGTAATCTTAACATATGTTCTCATATCATCACGTCTCGCATGTAGTTTACACTTCTGCTCATGCTTTCACTACACTGAATACATTTATCTGTAATGTGTTTATCTTGGCTAAGAAGAAGTAGAAACGTGATGTTTATGATTAAGATTATTTGAAAAGGAGATAGAGTTTGAAACATAGTCTAGTCGTGGTACTCGTTTATATTATACTATATAAGTTGATAGTTTCATTATGGGAAATATTTACGAATCAAATAACACGATTGTTTTCAAAACTATTGTGTTCTTCATAATTTGAAACATTTAAGAGATTGATGTATGTATCATAAAATATACATACATGATGTGTCAAAAGTGACGTTGACGTTATACTTCTGGACCACAGAGTCGACATTGTTTAGCATGTACCTACAGGGTGATCAAAACCAAGTGATAGTCACGTGACCCGCAACTTTCCTCAATGACATCAAAACTACACTTCTAGGAAGAAAAATATGGTATCTAAGTTCATGGGCGTGCGAGTTTTTATTATAAACAATTTTTATTTTAGTTACTTTATTAAATTCAACAATATAATCTAAAAATAATAACACAATCTACAATAACTGTTCGAAATATTGCCAGTTAACTTGTAAACATAAATGAACTCTTCCCTTCATGTTGTCGAATTCAAATACGTTTTGACAATAAATTTGTGGTTTTTGTCCGTTAAAATCAATTCGGGAGTTAACCTTAAAAACCTCTTTAATTAAGTTCTTAAAATTATTTTTGTAACTCACCAAGCAAGTAATGAAATAAATACACCAATAAGAGTCTTCTTCAAAAAGACTGTTGTCGATAATGTAATTTATGTAAGCAAGTAATAAAGACGGTAAAAAGAAATAAGAACGCCACGATTATTTGAACAAATATTTGACAGTTGACACAATACACGCCTATGAATTGCACGCAACTGCTAATACTTATTTCCGCGGAATAAAACTACTCAGGTCACATGACTATCACTTGGTTTTGATCACCCTGTATTATAACAAAATGGATAAGATTTACTCGTATAATAAAATAAGTTACATCTATCGCTAATGTTTCTCACTAAAAATAAAATTTATATTCAACCGGTAAATAATGTTAACTTTATTCTTACCAAAATCATAACTTAATGTGCTTCATTATTTATCGAGGGAAATAAATTACTCCATAGGTAAATAAAGTGATACAAGTTCATTGTTAATTGATATTGATTAACAAATAAGGAATATTATTAATTATGTAAATAACGAAGACAGATTTGCGAAAAATTCATGAATCTCACTGGGATTTGAACCCAGGGCCTTCCAATATCTAGTCGGACACTCTACCAACTGAGCTATGAGATCCCGTGAAGTTCTTGAATTTTTCGCACGTCGCATACATCGTTGTAGACAAGTTCCATCTTGGAGTATCGTCACTCGCACAACACCGCGACGTCACCTGCAGCAGTGCAGAAAAATTCAAGAACTTCACGGGATCTCATAGCTCAGTTGGTAGAGTGTCCGACTAGATATTGGAAGGCCCTGGGTTCAAATCCCAGTGAGATTCATGAATTTTTCGCAAATCTGTCTTCGTTATTTACACAATTTAATTTGAACACTTAACACTGTTCATTGTAACTAAGTTACAGAAATTCACTGTTGAATTACATCTAAACAGTTCTTTATACATTATTAATTATATTTATTTTGGAAAAAACATAATGATTTTTTGTAAAATTAAATTTAAAATAAATAGTTTTTCTTTGTTTATAGAAATGTGCATTCTTAATTTCGCATGAATTTTCCGTTTGTATATAAAATATTGTATATAACACGGGAGTAAAGTGTCATTATTTGCCTCAAGCGATTGCATCCTTTGGGCTACGCCCTCAGGATTCAATCTTCGCTCTCAACAAATAATGACGAACTTTACTCCCTTGATATATAAATTACTATTAAAGATATAAAATTCTACTTAGATCTCTGCATTTAGATGCTTCAAATATTAAAAATTATTAGAGGGTTCATATCAATGAAGCACTAAAGTAGATATCCAGTCTGTCCGTTTGTGGGTCTGTCTGCCTCTTTTGAAGTTTGTAATTAGACTTGGCAAAGGTACAGAGTTCTGTAACATACGTCATAACTCTTGAAGTTTCTTGTAAGAGTTGTAAGGCAACTCATTCATGGGTGTTAGTTTTACGCCCAAGATATTAATAGAAGACTAGTAAGCTTATAAATAAATATATCATTACCTCTTGGAGATATATTTTTAACGTTGCAGCTCTGTTCATAGGCAGATTTTGACAGATGGTATATTTTAAACTTGAACGTGAAACAAATAACACTCACAATTTATTACCAATTGTCTTTTTTGCCACAACCATTGTTTTTAACCTAAAAATTTAATTTTCACTGTTTGAAACAAATGAACCTAGATAAGTTACATGTAATAACTAGTTGGAAAGCTACAAAAATCTCTTTAATATTTTAACTTTTGAATATGGTATCCATATAAAAATAAAACTTTTGAAAAAAAAAAAAAAAAGAAATCTAATATTGATATAAAAATGAGCACGGTCATTCGAAAGTGCATGAAAAAGTGCCCTAAAGACGTGCAAACCAAAATCTAGTATAAATTACATACTTGGAAGTAATTCGCAAAAATTAAAAATTTTATATTTTCGTCTATAACTAATGAGTGACCTATACATTTTTAGCAAACAACGATACATCATAAAAATGGTCCCCTAATGCGGCAATTTTAGTTTAATTAATACATATTTAAAACCATATAAATATTTCATGTAAAATGTAACTTTCCTCATTACATTAAATTTTTCAAATTCTAGATTTTGTTATTTATTCACTTCTGGGATCTTCAAACCTTAAATAAAGTACATAATAAAATATAAAATTTTAATTGATATTGCGCTTATAAATATTTATAGAAACATATTACAAGTTTAATTTAAATAAAAATATCAAATTTCATGTTTTTTCTGGAATTAAAAATAAATAAAACGTCTGTAAAATGGTTTTCTGGTTTCAAATTTCGAAACCATATTGAGCGGTTAACACCACGCTTGACTAACCTTTCCGCTTAGATGGCTAAGAAAAAAGCAATAACTTTTTTCCATCTTACACCATGTCCCAAATATCTCGTTTCGGCTGAATCCAACACAATCGTCGATCGACTACATTCCCTTACAATTGTCACTAACAAATGCACGCGGCAAAAACAACCACAATACAACTCGCTCGGCCTTTGTTTTTTTTTTACCAAATTTCATGCAATTTAAATTTCATGGAATCCAAGCAAGCTGTTTCTTTCCTCACGTCACGTGACAGAAGAGAATAAATAACAAAAACACAATCTTTTTCTTTGTCGAAGTAGAATTTTAGACGATGTGTTTTTTAGAATAACTAAAAGTGTTATTTTCAGACTAGTTACAAACGTTTTCTATCAAATATTCTTACAATTCTAAATGTAAATAGTGAATTTTCTTGAGATAACCGATGGTATTACTTATACTAAAATATGTATATCACCTAACAACTTAGTTATATTGAAGTAAAATAATAACTTCCAAGATAGTACCTACTGCTCCATGTAAGAGATAAATAAGATATTTGTAAATATTTTACGACCGATCGTTAAAATCTTAAACATAAATTATATACAAATTAATAAAAATATACAAATTTACACCTGGAAATGTTAAGATTTCCATTAAAGGCAGAAGCTATAAATATAAGTGTGAAGAGATTTAAAGATGTTATACCTTAAATAGTCAGTAAACAAGATAGATTTTTAACTCAGTCCAAAGTTTAATAGTTATTTATGTACCAAAGCACTGATATTCTGTTTTTTATTATAAATGTGGAAGGTGCGTATTAAATTTTATTTGAAATGGAAAAATTGTGAAAATAAAAGGAATACTTGTTTTTACAGGTTTACTGTCAGTCTGTCATTTAAAGTTGATAATCTCGAACATTGAAATTACTGTAAAGAACATTCAAAAATTGTGTTTTATCTCAAATTTACTCATCAGTATTATTTATTTCGTTTTTCTTGCACAAATTTTTATCACATCGTAAATTTGCCCAAATTATTTTACATGTACAATAATTATCATAAGGTTGGCTGTACTACAATTGCATGAAATCGTTATATAATGTATTAGTTTAGTGTGCCGATTTCTGAAATGACAACAAACGTAAATCTGCTGCTTTCCCGAGAATATCACTTTTAATAATTATTTTCTCTTTTTAGAGATTAATTTGAATAAAAATAAAAAATACGGGGTAAATATTTTTTAGTTTTCTATCAAATAATACAAAGAAAAAAAATCGTGCAATACCTCATTGCCAATAGGGCTGTCGCAAGAATTTTTATACGCCTTCAAAATTCTAAGTTTTAGAAAAAATATTTTCTATAAATAGCCAAAATTGAAAATAACTCGAAAAATTCATTAGATATTTTACAATTAATTATTGAAATTTGTGTAATATTTTGAAAAAGTCACTTAATCTAAATCATAATGTTACGTCAAAGTTCATATATTTTAACATGTGACGAACTATCATTACTTTTATTTATATAAATAACGTAGGTGATGGGCAAACTGTTTTCCAGTTGGCTATGAATGATGTCCTGTATGTACTTCGATGTCACAAAGAGTGGTAGTTGTTTTTCATTTCTAGCGCCAATCTCTTATTTAATTATTAACAAAAATAACAAATTATTATAAACATTATTTTTATTACTATGAAAAATATTGCATAAACTTTCATTCAAAATACTTTTTGAAAAATGTGAAACCAGCTCATAATTGGTACAGGCACATTTGGATACATGATTTATGATATTTATTTTCTTTCTTTAAGTTAAACACCTACGTTGTAGAAGAAGATATGCTACAGTCGATTATGTGTCATAAGATATATAATAAGAAAACAATAACTTCTCTATTGGTGTATTAAAGTTTATAAGGATTTTTGTTTTTTTGCTATGCTATACCCAATTTTCTTTCAAGTATGTAGAAACAAATAAATATGCAAAATAATTATGTTTCACTTTATAATAAAATTAGCAATACGGCTGAAGTTTCGATGTCATGTTTATAATTGGAAAGTGAGTAAAGCGACATAATATCTAATTTTTGTTCACATTATAGGGTCATAAAATACGTGTTCCAAATTTAATTGTGTTTACTGCACATATTTTATGTGAAGGTAATAGGAGTTTACTATTATTAGGTGTACCATAGATCTGATTATAAGTAACTCAGTTTACATCGTATACGTTACGCGGGCCAAATGTGTACTGAATCTAAATAACCATATTAAATATTTTTGGTACATATTTCGTACGTTACATGTGTTGGCTTAAATTTAAGTGTCACAGTTACCCTAACGCTCTAACCGCCTAACATGAAATTATTTAATAATAAAAATAAAACATTTTGAGTATAGGTAAATAGAATAGACCAAATGAGTAAAAAAGCTAAATCCACATAGATCTGATCTTCAACTTTTTCCGAGAAAGAGGTCATTTTGAATTAGAATCGATGAAAAACTGGCGAAGATAGTGATCGAACAAAATTTTGTCTATGTCAGTAAATACATTATTTAAAAAATCTGTTGTGGCCAGCACAAGACCTTCCGTCAATTCGATGTATTTTGTACAAATCCCATACCAAAAGGTCCTTGGAATAGATTCTATATAATATAATGCACTAGACATTTCCTTCATTTCTTCTTCAGCTATCCCCTATTTTATTAGGGGTCGCTGTTTCCTCTTCTCTTCCACTCATTCCTGTCATCCTGTCCAACGCATCACACAGTCCTTCCTTTCTCAAGTCTCTTGCGATACAGTCCTTCCATCTTCTCTTTGACCTTTCTCTGCGTGTCACTTGCGAGGAACACTATGACATATCAATTTTAGATCCTGTACGTTCCATATTTGGTTTTGCACTTCCAAATGACATCTGCCAATTAGATTTTTTTGAATATATCATCTGTTTCCATGATAAATAGCAAAGATGACTAATTTTTCAAAATTAATTTCTTTATAACGCTTTAAATCTACATCTATTAATTATGAAGGAAAATATATAATAACACCATATAGAGAAGAGTATTTTCTTTAATATGTATAATAACAAAATGTTAAAAAATAATATTTAACTGCGTTTTTTTTAGGAAAAACTGTTAAAAACTTCAAATAAGGGTACTTCCGGTGGAGTAATTATAACCAAAATCTAATCAACTCTTCATATGGTTGTACAGAAGAGGAATACGAAAGAATTATAATTTTTAGAATTGTAGTATTGGAGTTATCGTCGGAGAAAAATTTGTCACACACGACACACACACACACACACACACACACACACACACACACACACACACACACACATATATATATATATATATATATATATATATATATATATATATATATATATATATATACAGACAATCTTAAAAATGGTATATTCGTATTGTAGGGACCCTAAAACGTGTTTATTCATTAAAAACTCACCACCGAATTTTTTGACCAAAGACAATACCTTCCTTACCTAAAAGTGACGGAAGGTAAAAAAGTGTCATTTAATCGAAGTCGTAACTCTTATAGTTTTCGAGATAGCAGAAATCTCGTAAAAACTCATTTTTCATTGCCTTATCTCGGAAACTATTGGAGATTGAACCATTGAACCCACGTTGATTAAATTTTCTAAATTTGGTCAGTACTATATGCCCTCACTTTTTTTCTCTTTTGTTTAACACCCTGTATAATTTACATCGCCACACTATTAAAATTAAAGCATCTTTAAACTTACAAAATTTCCCTAAGTCTTAGTACACAATTTTAATTGGGTTAGACGGGGTGATAGTTGCATGAGTAAGGTCTGGTATTTTCCACCTTGATCCTACCAGAAATATGTAT
The DNA here is from genome assembly GCA_943142095.1 of Ophonus ardosiacus. Lineage (NCBI taxonomy): Eukaryota > Metazoa > Arthropoda > Insecta > Coleoptera > Carabidae > Ophonus > Ophonus ardosiacus. Next base: position 18,153,628 of record OW964825.1, on the reverse strand, counting down.
CAATGGGCACCGTCCAGGTTTTTTTGATTATTATGTTACTTATTAAAAATTTAAAAATAGAAATTCCGTTGTTTTTATTTCTTAAATTACGCTTAATATCAAATAAATAATATAATTATTAAAGTTTTGGAGCGAAAGTTGTGACGTCAGCGTCACTGCGACATATGAAGAGAGAACCGAATACCGTTCAAATTTGCCACAAGTCGCAGCGGAAATGTCACTTGTCATTGATAATAGACGTAAATCGTGTCTTAATTTGATCTGTAGTGACGTTAGTGTCACTAGTTTACATGAAAATTTTTAACTGCGTTATTATGGGTGTAAAATTACAAAATGTATGTTTACTTTATTGTCATTTATTCATAATTCAAATCCACCAGTTAATTTATAAAAAGCCGTATACTTGGATGGGCCCATTGCGTACTCATGGTTTGGTTCAGAGCACGGTTCAGAGTATTAACAATTCTTTGCCGCCATCTTGATACGTCAGTTGGTCACTTGGTATGCGGACTAATTTAGTAAGCGCAGTGCAACCGTAATCTATAACAAGCTTATTATTCATTGACTAAATAAATCACACAACAAATACCTATACTACTTATATGATTTCAAATTAACCTTTTTACCCATTTAAAATTTAGGTTATTTCCTTATTATAAATTGCACAGTCTTCATTTAATTTACATACTACAGGCAATATTCTAATAAACACATATAACATAAAAGTTTTTCAATTAAGATAACTTAAGTATTAGTGATTAATTAATATCGTCGTATATCCGCGTATAACCAATTAATTTCAGCTACTTTTCGTTAATTAATTCTTAATTAATACGCGATTTTATGTACGCCTCCACTCTTTTCCAATTGCGTAATACAAAGGAATAGGTGGGGAGCGAACACTTTGTAATTAAACATATGTTATTATGATAATTTCCCCGTCTTGTTTTTATTTGAATTTATGATAGTCGGAGCTCCTTGTTTTATAAATCTTATCTCTGGTACTCAAATTATGTTTATACGTTTTGCTTTATGTTTCTTGGCGTTTACTACAACATTTTTTAGTTGTTTTACGCGAAGGAATCTTGTAGAAATAATATCATGTTATTGTTGACAATAATCTCTACATGTTATATCTTTAAGCTTACACTTTGTTGTTTAAATTATGGTAAGAAGTAATTTGAATATTTTGAATTTAATCTGCGAGCAATAAATCAAAATATTAATTAATTTTATGTTTATTTGCAAAATTGTTCATATTTTACGACTATAAAAATGAGCCTTCGATTTAAAATATGACCTTATACAGATGCATAAATAATGATATATGTTTGTTACATCATATTTCCTGAATCGTTTATACGAGTACAACTATTTCATATTAAATTGATTAACATTACTCCTATATGGAACTTTACTTTCGTTTTAACAAACGTACTATAGGCTGTACTGCAAAAGGTTTTGCAGTTTAAAAAACATTAAACATTATTGCTGAACACCGTAAATATTTACGAAACAAAAGCATAATTGTTTCCAAATTTAAACTGTTCTTCAGCATTTGTGGTGCGCATCATAGCCTAAACACAAATTACTCTGTTTGAATATTAATAAATACAGAGAATTTATTTTAATATGCATCATATAACATATAATCCACCACTTCCATAATTACACACTACTATCAAAAAATGACAGAAATGTAAAAAATGTTCATTTTAAAATGAAATATTATAAATGAAATCTACGTTTAATCACAGCCAATATTACAGTGTACAATAATTATTTATGCAATAAGAGTAAAAAGTATAGTCTTATTTCACGAATCCTATGAGGGAAATAAAACACTTTTTACTTGAGTTGCATACAATTTTTTTTGCGTGCCATAAAGTTTCATTATTTCTCTCGTTTGCGTGCACTTTTATTGTGTTAAAAAAAGACATACTTTATAAACCTATTTTAATGAAAAAGTGTATTTTTTAACAGAAGTAAAAAAAGTTTTTCTATTACAATTAGAGCCGGGCGCGGGCCGTGCACTTAGTCGGGTCACGACGTGACCCGAGTGAACGTAAATGTATTTTAAATTTTTCGCCGTGATTGGACGTGAGCGTGAGGGACTAAAAATATACTGAGTGATACGTTTTATCTTATTTTTTATTTAAAAAATCTATTTTAATTTTCTTATTTTATTTTATATTCTTATTATTATAAGTATATCGAAATATAAAATTTGTCAACAGTATTTGTTTCTTTCTTTGTTTAATATTTTTTCTAGGGAACCCAAAATTGTACATATACTCAAATGCGAGCTGAAATATCCCAATTTTGGGAACAATTCCGTGACACGAACGTGACCCGTCGTGAATGCCAAAATTAATTCGTGAGCGTGAGTGACCGTGACTCAAACATAAAAAGTTGTGCGTGACTGGTCGTGATAACATTTTTAGTTTCGTGAGCGTGCGTGCGATCGTGAACAAAAAGTTGCTCACGCGCCCACCTCTAATTACAATGTACACTCAATTGAAAGAAGAGGTCAGTTTTTACCTCTCGCTAAGAGAGGTATTGGATTCATGCTAAATTCGCATATCCAGATTTTATTGAATAAGCACGATTTAAGGTCCCTAGAATCCGATTATAACATTTTTAAAATGATGTGTGTGTGTGTGTGTGTATGGATGTTGGAGGGACGATTCCTCAAAAACTATAAGACTTAAAAAATATTTAACTGCAGTTTCCTCAATTTGACATTCCTGGGAAGAGCTGAAAAGATTTTGGTAACAAATGAACAACCAGAAGTAGTAGTTTCTTAGAAAAATTCTTCTAAATATAATTTTTTGGGAGTTTTTTTTTATTAAATATTGAAGAACATAAAATTCTCCATCTAATACACATAAAATTTTTATTATTTCTTGTATAGATTTAGAGATAAAGACACTATAATGTATAGAGTAAACTAATCGCAGAGGCTAAGGCACTAAGGAAACCAGTTGACAAATTCCAATGTTTATAACATAGTTTGTAAATGGCACATGTCAGTGTCAAAAATCAACAGTTTTAGTGACATTCTGATAGCTTTTTCTGGGAAGTATATTTAATATTTCTTATTGTTTTATTAATTAAATATTTGAAATTATAGGTAAAATTGTGGTAAAATGCATATATCCATCAGAAATATCGCCAATCTGGTTAATGAATTGGAAGAATCTCTGACATTTAAAAACTTCTTCTTTTTTATAAAACGACGGTTCGAAAGCGAAGTGCAATACAATACTTATATAGCCTAATATGGAAATGGCGAGAGGTCTTGTGCTGGCCACAACAAATTTTTTAAATGGTATAAAGGTATTAATATTAATGGCCGAGCATTAAATTATGAATTTTTGTAAGCGTATTTTTGATCGTAAATTCAAAAATATTATTTTGTAGGATTTTTTCATTATAATGGTGATTCAATAAAAAATGTTTTATATTAACAAAAACATATTAACAAAGAAAAAAGTATATTGTGCAAGCCGCAGACGTAGCCTGCTTGTGTGAAGCGCACTCTACATACATAACACAACACAACTTTGACAATGAATTTGTATAATGAATAGAAAATTAAGGTTATGTGTGTTATGACATTTCCTTTGGAAGCATTTACTATTACGAGTAAAGCCACATTCCCAGCTAATTTTTAATGCGTAGTGAATAGCGCATTGTAGCTAGTGCGTAATGCATAAAAGCTTGTGCAACGGTACAACACAGAAACATTCCCAGCTTGTTTTAAGGGTAGTGCTAGTACGTTGTGCATAAACGCTAAAGTTTGCAAGGTCCAAGCTTTGTGCATAGTACATAAGCGTAATTAAGAGATAGCAAAATGTGACTTGAAATACCTACTCGATATTCTATGAATTTTTTGACTTTGACTTTACAATTGATATCACTCAGATGTCGCTACTGTCGATTTACGAATTGGAACAATTACTGGGAATGTTCTAAAAACTTTTAAAAGAATATAAAAAAAAGTATAATTAAAAACAGTTTTACATTATTTTGTTAATGAAATTTCCTTACAATTTTCGTAGTATGTTTTAGAAATAACAACTGTCAACGTATATATTAACACACCTTTTCCTATGATGATATGACAATAAAAGAAAGTCTATTTCTCTTATCTTTTGTTTATGCAAGTAAAATATCCTTCCATAAGCAGTATTGCCAACCAGAAAAAAATCCTTAAGTTAAATTCGCAAATATTAACATCCTGTCCCGCCAAAGTCAACATCTTGTATCCACCAATAAGCACTGAGTAAATAAATGCACATCGCACACGTGACAAAGAATAAACAGGTGAGCTTAACAACCTACAGTGCGTGGGTTCGAGTCCTGATTGTAGGCTGGTTCGTTTACCTTTAGAATATAGAATAGGTTGATGAACATATGGTGGCAATAGTTAAAATATAATAAAAAGTTAATGAGATCTGGAAGCTCTGTTTATGGAAAGATTTTAGTTGATGATATTCAGATGCGACAGAGGTCATTTTACGATTTTTAGTTCACATCAAACTAGTATATACAGGTGTCTCAATGAGCTTGCTCACTATTGGTAACTTTTTTATTTGAAGAGATACGATGTTGGTTAAATTAGCAAAATTGCGCCATTTTATATTAGAAAATTGGTCATGTAGACAAAATAAAAATTGTGACAGCGGTTCCCAAAATTTGAGACAGAATATATATTTTTTAAATGGAACTATATATTTTTTATTATCTTATTGGAAAGAGTATTTTTTTCTCTTTCCAATAAGGTAATGTTGGTTTTGTACAATTTTTTCAAATAAACGAGTTATTTACGTTTAAAGATAAAAACTATCTTTTATTAGTTTAGGTCAAGTAAACTTTGGAAACAATTGTCTTTTATAAAATTATTATTTTATTAATTTATTTTACAGTAATAACAAAACAAAGAAAATATTCAAATTGAAAGCCATTATTTCTTTCGCACATTTAAACTCTTTTGGAAAAAGAGCCGACCGTTCTACGTAAATGGTGTCTAGATATAACTTTCCATATAGCACGATCATATCTAACTTTTCTTCATTTGTAAAGTTATTAAACATTATTAAACACAGAGAACTTTACAGGAGAAATTATTAAACGTCAAACAAACAAAGAATCAATTGTTTCCATGGCTTATTTGACTAAAAAACTAATTAAATAGTTTACAAAATTTAAATTTTTAACCGTAAATAACTCGTTTATTTGAAAAAATTGTACATAAACAACATTACAAAAATACTGTTTCCAATAAGATAATAAAAAATATATGGTTCCATTTAAAAAATATATATATTGTCCCAAATTTTCAGAACCGCTGACACAAATTTTATTTTGTCTACATGACCAATTTTCTAATATACAATGGCACAATTTTGCTCATTTAACCAACCTCATACCTCTTCAAATAAAAAAGTTACCAATAGTGAGCAAGCTTATTGAGACACGCTGTATACATTCATATTTTGTAGTACCTACCTACATAATAGTAACTTTTTTTTTTTGGTTTGTATAACAAATTTTTCTATATACAGGTAAGTGAGGAGGAAAATGTAAAACTTGAAATCCGATTTTTATTTGTTTTTGAATTACAATGCCTTAAATGTTTGGTGTATCGCGTGTCTGTCTTAAAGGTGTACATAGGAGATTTTTGGCAATTCCCTGCTCGCCTAATTATTTTAAGCAAAAACGCGTCAAATAAAAGTTTTAGGGCATCTAAATCAATAAACAGAATTACTTTTGCATGCTTTATAACAACAAAAATAAACCAATGTTTGACGTTTTGTTTGTCACAACGTAAATTAACTTATTTGACGTTCCGACAATTTCAGTGGCGTAAATAGGTGTATGCAACTTATGCTGTTGCATAGGAGCCCGAATCTCTAGGGGGCTTCGACATTCTGCATGCTGCATACTCAAGAAATATTTTGATGTAGACCAAAAGTCATTAAAGCTTGTAGTTAATTTATTGACTTATTTTGAAAATGAAAAATGGAAAGATGGGCTCTTACTTACACTGAATTGTATTATTGAGGTAATATTTTGTTCTATTTGTAAGAAATAATTTGAAAATTAAATCTATATGTACAGGGGTGTCTCATTTTCGATGCTTTTTAGGGTATCTTGGGAAATATTAATGATAGAGCAAAATCGTTTGCACATTCCAGAGTCAACTTTTTGAGAAAAGTTTAATAGTCACCACAGGAATTTTCGAGCTTCTTTTGTTTCTGAGCTACAGGCAAAAACTTGTTTTTCGCTCATTTCGAAAATATCTTATAACTCATTTATTATAGTAGTTAGAGAAAAATTGTTTTAACAAATTTTATACCGTTTTTTAGGTAAAATAAAATGGCGTAATTAGATTTTTTGGAAACTTCATAATTCTTGAGAAATTGTACGGTATTAATTATACAGTACTCAGTATTCTATCTTTTAAGGATCTCACATAATACTAGATAGTTTATTGCACATACTACGTGAATGAAGTATTTACAACAGCGTAAGGAGTATCCTTCAGTATATTTTAAATAAAATTGGGTTTAATTGAAAAAAAAAAAAATTATACCAGACGTGTTACATTTTTAAGAAAGATTTGGATTTATGAAGGCAACCCGCATATCATATTTTAATCCGTTTTACATGCTCATGTAAACTTTTTAACACATGACGTTATTGTTTCCAGTGATATTGTATTTATGACTTAAACCGCTTGACTAGCTGGATACCCATTTGTCTTTCTAAATAATTCTTTCATTTACATTTTCTATTTAATTTTGAGTAATAATTTACTATTTCTCAAACAATAATTATTAATTAATCATATATTTTGTTTAGTAATTTCTGACATTTACAAATTACAGCTAGTTTACAAATCATTTTAAATGTTTCTAATAATATAATTGTTACTTACATATAAAATAATTATATATGTAAATTTAAATACAGTTACAACTATTTCCTAGTTTATAATTAAATATTACAATACCAAATCTGTAATGTAACATTTCAATATAATAATTATATATTGTTCCAGATCCATACTCCATTTAATATATCAAAATTTCATACATATCATTATAATAATTAAATTCTATTTAAACACTATCATTTCCTTATTTAATTAGATGTTCAAATATTATAAACTCTTCCGCGAATCGAAAGAAATCTTAACTGTACGTGAAGAAAAAATAAAATAAGACATCCCACGCAAAGTTTTTATGTGTGCAAATAATTATGATATGTGGGAGATGGCCAAACAACACGAGTTTGTTAAAATACTTGGTAAACAGAAGGCGTTCATTGTGGAATTCTTTGCAGATTTGACCTAAGACCTACAAAGAAAAAGAAGACTGAAGAAATAAATTTTACGATATATGAATTATTCAAGAAAGAATTAAATAAATTGTGAACAGCATACAGCATTCATATAACTTTTAAAATAATATAATGATCTTTCAACTAAAATATAAAAATCTGACTTTGAATAAAGCAACCAAAAACAAAATATAGTGTAGGTAACGGCAAGGGTAAGAATCATTTTATTGAATAAACATGGAATCCGATTTTAATAATTTTACAATGATGCTTGGGTCTGTGGATGCAGTGAAGACGATTTCTCAAGTACTATAAAACTAAAACTTATAAAACTTCGCATCCCTCATTTGAACATTGTTGGGAAGAGCTTATTAAATAGTTCAAAACAATTGACCAAGTTCTAAAAATGGAGCTTAAATCACCTGCATTGCAATTGTCAATTTTTGCATCAATTTTGAATTCTTAGTAAGCTGCTGAATAAGCTAGAAATAGAGCATATTCTATTTTTCCTTCAATATTTTAGTGCTTTAGTAATTTTAATAAAAAAAACCAACTAGTCAATTTAATTATATGACTGTGACATGTCATTGGGTGGTAGTACGAACAAGTGATGAAGAGTGATTACCGAGGAGTTGACTAGCAATGTTTTATCCCTGTCAATCGTTTATGGGTTATTTTAAAGTAAAATACTGCAAATAAAAGTTGCGTAATAAATAATAAAATAATCTATAATCGATTGACAGAGTTAAAACACTGCTAGTTAACTCCTCGCTAGTTATCCTTGATCATGCTACCACCCATAGACTTTTGATATTTCAATATACCTATATGAGAAAAAAAAAGATAAATTTAAACAGTCATCTGTCTAGAAATTGATAAATTTATTGTACAATGTTTTGCCAATTTCTTAAAATTGGTAAAAAAATTGACAAACATAAAACAGGCATATATGCTATTAACAAACACCAACTTTTCTTGCTATGTGTCGTAAACTATTATGTCTTCATCTACCAAAGCCCGAATATTATAAGGCATTTCTTTCCTTGGTGTCATTTACCTTCATTTTTTTAAAATTAATATTATAATAAATTTAACTGGCATTGAAAAAAGTAATATAAAATATTCAGTCTTATTGTGTGGAATTCAGTAAATTCAGAAATAAGAAATGTTAGACCAAATAAAGATAAAATATTTTTTTCAAATCAGTGAAACTACAATTACAAAAAAAATAAGCCAAATGTCAAAACTAATTAAATCTTAAAACAAAGAGTTTGTTTATTTCAATATATTCATAAATGAAACCATGGTAATAAAACACCTACTTAGAACAAGATTCGAGTCAGCCTAATTTTAATGATGATTATTTATTTTACTGACAATAATACTTCCTCTTTCCTCATTTAGCCAGTGGATATCTTAATTTATTTTCCGTAATAAAAAAAAAATCAATTTATTGATGAATCTCATTTGCCGCTTGACAGGTGTAACAGAGATTACAATGTTTCCATACAAGTCTTAATACAAACCTTAACTCAACCTACTTGCCAACGTGTTTTGTAACTTTAATAAAGAATTCTGGAAGGGAAACAATAAAAATGGGCCCATAAACCATAACAAAAAATAATAAAATGTACAATTTATCCTTAAAGTGATACTCAATAAATAACGATTAAGATAAAAAAAAACATTTTTTTAATAATTACTTTGCGAGATATTTGAAGTTATTTCCAGGGCCACAGATGATGTCACACTATTGGTAGCTTTCTCGCGCAGCCTACTACAGAAACTAGTGTGAGAAAAATAGCTATAGGTTTCTTTAATACTCAAATGCAGTTATACAAAAAACAATTATGACTTTTTGATATCACGAATTGCTTCAAAATTAAACGAACCTTCATTTTAAAATATTTTAAAAAATTGGTTTATGGGCCCATTCATTGGTTTTAAAAAGCTGATGTGAGTGCTTGTCTACTATACAGGATGTATCCTTTAAAACAACCAGTGCTTTTTTTGGACGAACTAATGACGTTAGAAAAAGATGTTAAATACAAAAAATGATCAAGAATACGGGGCTAATTTATCAGTAATAACCTAATAACAAAACTGAAAATTCAGTTTTGTATAAAACATTTTTTTCTAAAGTCATTAGTTCGCCCAAAAGCGAACTGGCTGTTTTATATATTGCTGACATTTATGTATGTGTTTGCGAGGACATCCAGCACGTCATTTAATGTTTAATGAATGAAGCAGTATATTACAAATTTGTCATACACAAATTATCGTGAGTGTTATGATGTATGTTTTTACAAATCTTGTATCTAAATATTACAAGCATTTTGTGTTGTATCCACCCACCTACAAATCAGATATATTCTCTACTTTATTTAGTCATACCAACAACAAAAAAATAAATTCCCTACTCTAATTATACATTTCCAATCGGATAATTTCTTTATTTATCGTTTTGTGGTCAATCTACTTTCTTCATCTTCATTGCCACCCTTGCTTTCATACAAACTGGTTTGCATCTGATAAGTGGTGCCAACCCACGAAAACAAAAAACTCTGGTCGGCGTGATAATGAGCACGGGTTCTGAGGTGTACGATCAAAGATATCTGTATCCCGGGTTCGAATCTTTTACGACGTGTTCTTATTAATGTATTGCCTTTACGACTTGTAGTTGTTTTTATAACGAGATAACCTATAAACGCTTCCAAAGAAAATGAAGGGTTATTTTTTTATATTTTTATTTTGCAGGGCATAAATGTCAAAATGTATTAATATATTGTTTGTAGTAGTGTATTTCAAATATTTTAGAATAGAAAAGTTTTAACTTTTCTCATTATTTGAGAATTGCATATATCTTCTCTATACTCCTTTTTAAAAACTTACGCCCATGTCACACTTTCAGTAAAATTCGCGAAAGTTCTAGACTTGCAGATAATCTTCGGCCATGAATACTGTGTGGATGTTACAAGCAATTATTTTGTAGCGTATGGTCTGAAGTACGGAGAAAAGAAATTTGCCCCTCTTACATATATGTATGTAATTGGGTGCATACTCAACGCCCGAATATTCATAACCAGAATATGCTTACACAGAATTATTCAAATCCCGAACATTCAAAAACAGACAACGTGAAAGCGTACCGACAGCTAACCTGAGCCAACCACCGCTAACATAACCTAAAAAGACCTCTGCTTAACCACGAAGCCACGTTCATGTATTCGGTTTTTCAATAATTCGGACGAAGTGCTTTCTGGCGGTGCGCGATTCTGTTGAATATTCGGAATTTGAATGATTTTGTGCATGCATATTCTGGCTATGAATATTCGGGCGTTGAAGACTTTCCCTATGTAACTAACTTTCTAAATATCAGAAATCGTCATATTACTAACCGATAGTGAATAAAATATATTGCGTATTGTATAAAAAATCTTTTTTACTATATGTATTATCTATTTTAACAAAATCTTGACTCAAAAACTATAAATTTCATTTTAATTTTAGAAAATTCAGATACTACATGATATTATTAACATTTTTTAATAACAATTTTTTCACTTACGTACTACCTGTGTCTTTACAGTTGAAGGATATAAAAATACTCACCTGTAAAAGAAATAAATCATTAGAACAGATAAGTAATAAAATGCTCGTTATTTATACTAAGTCGAACAAGTGTGGGAAGCCGTTTCATAGACGTAAAAGTCAGTGTTTCAAAGTATGTAAGGAACTTGGATATACACACTTATTTTTTAGAACAAGTAAAAAATTTAAGAATTCCAAAAACGGAGAGTTAACCAAAATTGATCTGAGGAAAGATACAGAGTTTTTTACCTGAAAAAATTTAAGACATTTTATATAAAAGTTAATTTAAAAATAAAATGAAAATATCTGTTTATATAGCTTATAGCCGAGACAGACAACAAAAATTAATGACCATTAACGGTTAGATATAGTAGGCGCACGTGAACTTAAGCTTGAGATGTCAAAATTGCGACTATTAACAAACCAGAAAATATTGAATGTAGTAAGTTCGTGCTACTTATTGTATTGTACTCATACAGTAGAAAACAATAAGTAACACGTACTTACTATATTCAATATTTTCTGGTTTGTTAATACACGCAATTTTGACATCTGTCAAAGTCTCAAGTTCACGTGCGCCTGCTATATCTAACCGTTAATTATCATTAATTTTTGTCGTCTGTCTCGGGTATTACTCGTATAATAATTTGTATAGGTTACTTTAAAAAAAATAACCTTTATTCTTTTTTAAATAACTTATACATTCGACTTTCTTAAACAATTTAACACCTTATGTGGTACTTTCATATATTTTTTTTATTTAATTTGTTTAATACTATGAGTATAACGTTACTTGTCGACTTCTACTCATATTTGGATTATACGAATTATATTAAAATTGTTTTCACCCGTCGAAGATGGTACGTGCATTGTTAAGGTAGAATTTTTTTTTCCATTATTTACAATTACTTTGTTGCATTCTTTCACGTGAAAAGGACAATATTATTTGTATAAGTATATACTCGACCAAAATTATTTTTTTTTGCTTAATGTAGTACTCATAGATACTGTCACAGACTACTTTATGGCATCTTTTACTTTACGGCCGCTAGAGCCACTGTTTGTTCAAATAGCAAAAAAATCTGATGTTGTCAGCACATGACTTCCCGCCAATTCCATGTTTAAAATAGCAATGAGCTTTAAGTAAAGTTTCACTTCCGATTGATCGTTTGTAAACAAAATCTACTTTGTTTTTCCAATAAATAGAAAAAATTGTAATACGAAATCTGTTAGAGCTTCAAATTAAATACTACATCCGGTTTATCATATATAGGCAAAATCTAATATGTTGTTTCAAATTATATAAGAGTATTAAATACCAACTTTGCGAAGTTTTGGATCATTAATATATTTTAAGGAAAAATCGTCACACACATTATTGTCAAAATCATCACCAACTTCCTTATGCTCTAAAACGCAATCTGTGTAAATTCTTCGCCGTACATTATCCATTTCGTAAATGTGTAGTTGCAAACTATTATTTGACACTTTGAAATCACGTTCTTATTGAGAGCTGTTTGATATATAATGCTGCAAACATCAAACTTAAATCGAATTATCTTGTATATCTAATATTTATGTATGACGGAAAATATATTATTTTTACAAACCTTAATTTTATTAGAATCATATTTAAACTACTAAATTCTTCTTAACACGGTTTCATTATTAAATTTCAAGCGGATTATTATTATTTTATTTTTTTTTTGTTGCTACCGCTCATTTTCTTGCTCAACAGAATAATGAATGCATCATTTTTATGATAGTCACCTAAAAACATTGTGTGTATCTCAGCTTAAAAGTTCTTTTTTAGCCTGATTTAATTTGCCGGCCTCGGTAGCAAACTTCATATTCGGCAAAAATATAGCTTTTACAGCTTCACACAAATAACTATTAAGTAAAAAGAAAAAAAAAATCTATGGGACTCAGTGGTAAGTGTAAATAAGAATACTAATAAATGAAGTTGCTTGCAGCTATCGATATTGTTTCGAGCAAAACATTCTATCTTGAATACTTGAAAACAAAAAAATCCCTTTGAATTAAATGCTTCAATTATTGATGAGATACATTAACTGATACTTCATTTTCACTGTAACTATAATTGTGCATTCTTTCTGCACAAATATGTCATATAGATTATTTATTTCTAAGACCACACATATGTACGTCATTCTATATATCGTCCAAGTCTTCAATTAGAAGCACTTGGATCATAATTATTTATACCGAGTGTACGTTCGCGATTCGCGATTGCCTGCGGGCTGCGGAGCAAGAAGATAGGAAAACTATAACAGAATGAAATCACTGCCTTTTTTAGCAACACGCAAGATGCATGAATATACATCATCTAACTTTAATCACTTAGGTAGCAGATGCTGCGCACAAATAATAAAAAGAAAAAATATTTTAAAATATAATACCATCACGACTTTTATTCACAGATTTTGGTAATGTCGATATATCTGTATCACAGTTGGTACTTAGTGCTTACCAGGTTTCATCTCACAGATTCTCAGATGTCGTTTTAGTGTAAATGATCTACTTACACCTACGCTATATTTACAGCGAACAGGGTCATAGAAGTAGACTCATTTTTTAAACCTAGTTTAGGGGACAAAATATATGGTAATGTGATAGCCACAAATCAAATAGGTTAGAATATTATTTACATTGAATCAATTACTAATATTATTAGTATACATTGGTTGTTCTTGTCAATATTTCATATTGAATTTAATGTTTCTTAAATTAAATTTGATAATATAGTATAAAATTAAAGAAAATGACAAAATGACTGGGTAAAGAATGATGAAAAAACTAGAGCTTTGCAGTAAATGTTTAATACGAGCCCTGTCCCATAAGTATTGGCCCAATTGCATAAAATCATTGAAATGACTTATTTAAGCAAAAAATCAAAACACCTACTAATTTATTTCCATTGAATTATAACTTAATGCCTTAAATACTGGAAATAACTGATCTACACTAACTAATGCAATTGCATGTAGCTTCTCCAGTTGAGCACAAGTATAAGAAATGCATTTTTTTATGACTGGGCCAACTCTTATGGGACAGGGCTCGTAGATTTATTTCAATTTTCGATCAATATTTAAAAAATAACTTATCTCGTGATGAAGTCGCAAGTGGCGCACAAAACTGATCGATTAAGATATATCAATAAAAATTTGACTGTAATCCAATAATACTTTTTCATCATAATACAAAATATTTATTAATATGAAAACCGGCTTAATAAAATAGAATTTTTGAATTACTAGCTCTTCAACCATACCTCTCATTCATTACAGAGAATAATATACTAACATAAATTTGGTACAGCCATTATCATAATTATTATCTCATATATCTTGCCCGGTAAAAATGGGTTTAAAAAATATTTTACTTCTATGATTCCCCTCCATGAATAAATCATAACCTACATATTTCTTGAAAGTCAAATACTCATGTAGAAATGGATCAGTTAATACTAAAACCGGGTGTTTGTTGGATCAGTTGCAATAGATGAGTTAGATCAACATCGTGAACAGATTCTTAATACTTCTAACGATTATTTATTCAATCAGTAACATTAGGATAACAATACAGAAACCCACAAACGAAAAACTTATTTTTGTTTAAATTTTTACTTGTTAAAATGCATTGCAAGAATTTTCTATCTGGAGAAAGATAGCTAAAACAAATCCCCAATTTTTAGGCCAAGTCTCTGTGATGAACCCCAAGGATATTTCTCGAAGGACCACCCGTAAATATACGGGAATAAAATGTACGTTGATAAAATTGATTTTATTTTGCGAACAAATTAAATATATACAATATTTACAAAACAATAAACTTTTATTTAAATTTTGTGAGGGATTCTTCATTTGTATAGTGTCTAGTCTCAACTTTTGTTTCAACACGACTGGTTTGCAGTAAATTTTACATTATCGTCTCTGGCTACTGCCGTTAGAATTAATAAACATTTTGGTTGAATGTATAAATCTACAAATGACACTCTGAATCCCTTAAATCGTAAACGATAATGAGCCTCTAAGTAGATATAAGTAGTTAATGGCTATTTTCATTACTATTAGTTGTTCTATTTGTGGCTTTCTGTATTATTTTCTTAATGTTATAGTATGTCACCAGAGGTAGAAGAATCGCCACAAACAGCTTAAACATCCCTCATATATAAAAATACAAAAGAGCTTTTCATTGTTGATACCGCAAATTGCTGTATCTTTATCAAAATACTTCCAATAGCTAAGGTTAATTAATGTTAAATTTCCGTATTTAAAAATTTATAAAAATTGACAGCAAAACTATAAATAAATATTGTTGGAACAGGTTAAAAAGTTGTTTAATTTAATGCTTATTTTATTTTTACCTCTCGCTAAGAGAGGTATTGGAATTATGCTAAAAATCACATATCCAGATTTTAATGAATAAGCACGTTTCAAGATCACTAGAATCCGATTTTAACATTTTTACAATGATGTGTGTGTGTGTGTGTGGATGTGTTGGAGAGACGATTCCTCAAAAACTATAAGACGTAAGACCTGTTAAACTATGAATTCCTCAATCTGACATTCCTGGGAAGAGCTGAAAAAGTTTTGGTAACAATCGAACAACCAGAAGTAGTAGTTTTTCAAAAAAATTCTTCTAAATATTATTTTTTGAAAATTTTGATATTACTAATTTTGAAGAACAAAATTCTACATCTGACACATTTATATTTTTTATTATATTTTCTATAAATTTAGAGATAAAGACACTATAATATATAGAATATCGGGATATAATAAGTCGAGTAGGCGAAACTACACTAAGGAAACCGGTTGACAAATTCAAATGGTTATAACATAATTTGTATATGACAGATGTCAGTGTCAAAAATCAAAAGTTTTAGTGACATTCTGATAGCTTTTTTCTGGGAAGTACATTTAATCTTTCTTATTGTTTTATTAATTAAATATTTAAAATTATAGGTAAAATGCATATATCCATCAGAAATACCGCCAATCTGGTTAATGAATTGGAAGAATCGCTGACATTTAGAAACTTCCTCATACAATGAAAAATAAATATAATTAGAATTATATGTGTGCAGAAGACATGTTAAATACAATAAAAAAAATAAATTGGGTAAAGTTCTGTAATTTTTTGTTATAAAACGACGGTTCGATAGCGAAGTGTAATACAATACTTATATAGGCTAATATGGAAATGGCGAGAGGTCTTGTGCTGGCCACAACAGATTTTTTACTTTTGTTAAGACAGAGTCCAACTCGGTGCAAAACTTGAGATACCAATGATAGTATTTACATTTTTATTTATAGCAGATAGAATTTAAGATTTCTTTGGGAACGTAATTAAGTGTTGTGTAA
Source organism: Ophonus ardosiacus (assembly GCA_943142095.1). Lineage (NCBI taxonomy): Eukaryota > Metazoa > Arthropoda > Insecta > Coleoptera > Carabidae > Ophonus > Ophonus ardosiacus. The sequence goes on along the minus strand of OW964825.1, from coordinate 18,137,300 downwards.
ACGGTTTATTATGATCCCTCTACTTCTGGTGTCTTATACTATACATATATCAACGAAATGAAAGTGAGTTGAACTGTAATATCACATGTGTCATTCGTTTGTGATTTGAAAATTGGACATAATTTTTAAGATTGACTCACTTAGCCATGTGATCCTATTACTAGCACAGTAATAATACAATTTTTGCCTTATAAATTGTGTATACTTTTATCATTCCATATTTAAAGCATCGTGGACATCTGTCACATCTATATTAGGTATGGAAGGCCTGCAATCATGGCTTCATTCAGCCTGTAGTATCAATCACAATCATATAAATCTCCACCAACTGAAGTTGTCAGCATTTACGAGTTCATAAAGACTTTCATCGCCATTAATTAACCATTAAGACTTCTGCAGTGAAGCATTCGCGCGCGTACTAAATGCGTTTCTCCTATAAACACCATATGGTTAAGATATCTTTATATACGGACCAGATAATGCAGTATTTGTGTAATGATATACTTTGTTTAGAAAGTATCAAAATAAAGAAGATATTGACACACAGCCAAAATGAAGTTGGTGTAGAGTAGGCATTCTTAAAAAACTGACGAATAAATGCTGTATGGCTGAGATTTCGAGTATTTGTTAACATCTAACATCTAATATATATTATGTTTGAAAACAGTATATTTTTCAAAATATAATTTTAAAAAAATCTTATTTCAAATTTTCTCGTGGTGACGTGTATTATTAATACCAATCACAGTCTTTCTTGCCCTAGCGGTGCGCTCTCGGTAGTACACTCTGTACACAATACTACCATTTTTATCTAAATTATTTATATGTTTGAGAGAAGCACTATTTCAAAAGAAATTATTCATTTTCACACAAATTCATTAGTTTCATTATCTTGTCTTAAATCTGCTGATATAGATTAATACGTAAAACATAAGTTAAATGCCACCTGGTGACAAAATTATGAGGTCTATATAAGAATTAGGCATCTTGAAAATATCTGGTATTCAAGTAAATAATTGTAAAATATGTATACTGTTAAATAATACTTTTCTATCTATTATTTTACTTCTAGAATTATACTGTAAATATTTGCGTGATACAATTAAAACATAATTCAACATTTTCGCTTTGTCGTGGTATTACTACAAGCTTATGAGTTATACAGACTTGGTCAAACTATATAATTATTAATAGTCTACGTCACAAGAATTCCACAGCGAACTTTATTTATGGAAATTATGAATGAAAAGTTTTATATTTTCTAATAATTTTTACATTAATATGTTTAGAATTAGTTTATATTTCATAATTAATAGGAAAAAATAACATTTATTTTTTTCGCAACTACCCTAGCAATAAGCAACCAAGGTTTATTTTGTTGTTATTTATTTATGTTCTTCCTTCAAGAAGGCAGCAGTGTATGCTGCCGAAACTTTGGGTTTTAATAAAATATAGAAAACATAAAATAAAAGGTTGTATTATTGTTGTACACCAGTTCATTTAAAAAATCAACGCTGATAAGGATCCTGCGGAATCGACCTTTTCACACCCACACCATAAATGGCATATAAGTTCGTCCCCAACTTTGTAGGTAATTTAAACTGTTGGTTTAAAATTAATCATATAGAAAATAACCATATGTCTCTGTTTATTAATCAGCCTGTGCATTTACCATTACTAACATCTTCGAATATAAGTAGACTGGTACATCTAGAAATGGGTAATCAAATCACCCGTGATAAAAAATTTATTTATTTTTGTCTTACGTTTAATTTCTTTGAACGAGTCACTGATGCAAGATACTTGCAAATTACGCGCTTCTCGCTAAATTTGGGTAGAAAGCGTTGAATTTATTTCCCTCTTTTGTTCCTTTTTATAGTAAAAAGTCTGTTTCCGTGGCTGTGACATTGTTCACCGCGGCTGCACGAAGTGTATACTGATTTCCATACAATATCAACTCGTGCGGTCTCTGCTCAGGCTTATTTCTTATTCTGACTTGCCCTGAACACTTTTTCTGATTATTTTATTCGATATCTTCAAATTCCACGCTGAGGTTTTGGTTCACTGCATTTCAGATCGCGATACAACGAAATTTATTCGACCAAGAATAACAAAAGGTAAAGGAAGAGAATTTATTTATTTTTAACACAGAAGGAAATAAATATACGAGTATCATCATCACGCCTTATATTTATTCTTGTGAATGTAACAAACAGTTCTGTCTGTAGGCAGATCACAAAAGTTGATATTTCGAAATTCAAAAGCATGAAAATAAAGAATATAATATAAGGGTCAAGCCAGAATTATTGAGAAAAAAAATTCACTATATATCATTTAAGAGTTATTTATCAGTCGTTTGAAATTAATAAATTTATGGGGTCGCGTGGCCGTGTACGTATAATGTCTGGTTACCAATCTGGTGACCCGGGTTCAATCCCGGCCAGTGCAGACTTTTAATCGCACAAAAGTGATCCCTGTGGTGCACGAGGTGGTGCACTCTCCACACCAGCTATGAGTGCCCATGAAATGACGCCTGGTACATGTGTTGCAGATACTGGCACACCCAGTAATGGGTAATATGCCGCGATGATATATTTATTTATTTGAAATTAAGTTGCGAAAGTTCAGTAGGTAGGTAACTTAATTTTCACAATTAATTTTTTAAAGTATTCTTTTACTTCAGTGAAAATATGGAATTAACCAGAGAACATTTCCGTTGGATTTTGGCAAAAAAAGAATATGAAAGTAATAGAACACCCGCCGTACTGACCTGATTTGACATTGTAGGGAAGAAGGATTATCGCTTTTTTTATATTTATTTAAAATTTAGGGGTTGAGGTTTTCGACTAAAGAAGAGAATAATGCTGCAATTCATGATTATTTTGAAAGCTTTTCAAAAGATGATTTATGGGTTGGGAGCTTTAAGAAGTGGAAGAAAAGAATGGTGAAGTGTCTTATTCATACAATAATTTTTTCAATATTCGCAAAAATAAGTGCATGTTATTAGAATTGAAATTTTTTTGTACCGCTGGATATCTATACCTACTTCAATAAAAAACGTAATTAATATTTCTTTAGTTCACACTAAAAATCCAATATATAATTTAATCACATAACCAACTTATTCCATCCAAAAAATAATTGAGTAGGAGTGTGTTCCCATATAATTTTTCTATTATCCCACAATGATTTCGCCTTATACCCTCATAAATTTTGGTTGAAAGGATATGAAACAGATGAACATCAACCGGAAACATTTGGTTCTGAGGAAATACCGCGAATTTTAAAAATATTTTTACGAAGAACTTTAATTTTATAGGAAAGAAAATATTTAATTATTTATCTATTGAATAATTTGTTATACATGTGTTTCATTTCAGTATATTTGTTATTTTACATACATACATACATCCTATTGCTAATTTTCTCGGAAATAGATGTTTAATAAAGTTGTTTGCTTTTAGTGCTTAGATAAATATTAATTGCAATTAAAATATACTTGTAATTATATAAATATGCAACATTAATAGAGCAGGTAGGCGAAAAAAAGAAAATCTTCTTGATCTAATACAAAAATCTGATGTGGCCAGCACATTACTTTCCGTCAATTGTATGTATTTTATACAAATCCCATATCAAAAGTTCCTTGGAAAATATTCTATATATCCAGTAAAATTATAACACGAACATATACTATTTTCTACAAATTTCATACTGCGAGTTCATTGGAAAAGATTCTATAAAGCGTTCCGTGTTATAAAGCTAATAAAATTATAACACGGACATACACTATGTAAATTGCACCTGATACTGACATCTGTCAATTAGAATTATTTGAAATATCAGCTGTTTCCATTAATATAGCAAAGCTGGCTAATTTATGAAAGTTAATCTCTTTATAATTCTTTAACTCTGTACCTATCTATTGAATATGAAGGAAAATGTATAATCAAATCGTCTAGAGAATAAGATATTCTTTCATATTGATAATCACATAAAATGCCAAAAAATGATATTTAACTGCATTGTTTCATGAAATACTATAAAGAACTTCAAATAAGGGATCTTCCGGTTGACCAATTATAAACAAAATCTAATCAGCTCTTCATATGGGCGTAAAGAAGGGGAATAAGAAAGAATTATAATTTTTAGAACTGTAGTATTAGAGAAATTTATGACACACAAAAACACAAATACATCAGACATCATAAAACTAGTAAAATCGATTAAAAATTCACAGTCAAATTTTTTGACCTTCCGTACCTAAAGGTGACGGAAGGTAAAATTAATTAGTATAATTCTCAAATATACAGATATCCCAGGATTAACATTAACATAAGAGGAGTGGGGAATTAAAAATCTTTTAATATTAATGTGACCTTTTGGAAATAAGCCCTGCTTGGCTTGAAACTACTTAGTGTTGCCACAAGACCAAGACCAGTCTTGGTCTTGGTCTCGTCTCGTCTTGGTCTTGTCGAGACGAGACCATCATTTAGTCTCGACTAGAAAAGTCGAGACGAGACGAGACTAGCATCAAGTCTTGTCGAGAAAGTCTTGAGTCTCGACAAGACTCTCGACTTCAGATCAAAGGTATTTTTTAAACATATACCTATTCTAAAAGTGCTTCAAAAACTGAGAGTATTGTAAATACTGATTGAAAATTCGAATAAATAAGAGAGATATTAATTTTTCAAATTTTGTAATTTTCTACTTTCATAATTGTGTCCCAGAAACATTAATTTATGTAAATATGATGTATTCCTTATTCATCTAAATAATCCAAATATAAGTTTTAAATGAATTTAAATTACAATGTAAGTGGGATGAAATGAAAGAAGTATCAATTTAGAATTCTTATGTTATTTTAATGCACCAATATATTTATTAAATTAAGATCAACCTTTATTTTATACTGCACAAGTTGATTTTAATTTAATTTTTGTTTAATTCTCAATTAATATATTGGTACAACTGGGTATATGAAATACTGACTACATCTTCAAAAATATTTCCAATTCAACTAACACACAAAATTTACATCTGTGGTGCATTCTGCAAGTTAGCAATGTACTTCAGTTTTATTTATTAAATTAATATATTATAACAAAAGTAACGTTCCCTTCAAATATACATTATTTTTCTTTTATTTTTAAAGAATCTATTGTGATTCTTAGAATTTTACGAAAATGCACACAAAGATTTTACGATCTTAGGGAAATTCCCGTTTTAAAATAACCATATTCTACATTTTCAACGGATGTACTTCTTATTCACCTAAATAATTCTTCCATTGAAACATATGAATACATATCGCATGTAGAAATAAGAATATATGAATTGCAAATAATGTAAACTATTAATACTAACAAATCAGTTACATAATTATTTTGTAAAGAAACAGTAAAAATATAAAAAAACGAAGATTTAATTCTTCTCAAACTTTGTATCCATAATTTATGTAAAAATACTTTTCCAACCAATGAAAATAAAACATTTTCTAGTGTTATCATTAAAAACTAACAAAAAAATCATAATGTATCATTTAGTAAAAAAAAAATTAGAAAATATGTGCTTTAAAAGACAAAAGTTTATGTATCTTTTATGTGATGTATAATGAAAGTAAAACTTTATCTCAACAAAGTTAAATGTAAGGGACATTGTTAAAATATGTAGTTACAGGTATAACAATTTGGGAAAATTGGTATCAGATATTCTAAGAAACTGGTATTAAGTATTTCTCGTAAGAACACATGCGAAATGCAAGTACACTCGCCCGGTGCCCATGGGCGTATACAGGGGGGTCAGGGAGGGGCGCTCGCGCCCCCTGAGAAAATTAAAATACATTGTATAAATTCATTCATATGAAAAAATTGAAAACAATAATCAACGTTTACTTAAAGCCTTAAAGAAAATAGAAATATAAAAGTCGTAATGTACAAGCCCTTCTTTAACAATTTTCTTAAAACTTTGAATACACAAATGTGTAAAACAAACTGTTTTTCCAATTCCCTAATACAATATAATTTTTAAAAAATGGGTAAAAAATAACACAACATTTCTTTTCTTGTAAAAAACCAATAATGGAACAATAAATTTTACAACGGCCTGTGCTTTAAATGCTGCATATTACCAGACAATAACAACCACTTTTAGACATCTGCTAGTAATAAAAGTAGGTAGGTTTGCCCAACCCAAATCCAAATATTACAGAATACAATATCTTGTCAATCTAACAATTTTGCATCCTAAAAATATAAAACCATGTAATAAAGAAAAGTATAAACTGATGATACAAGAATTAAATGAAACATAACATAGACAATTTTTATGAGGAATCATTATTATGGTTTCATAAGTGGAAAGAGGAACCTCTTGAGAAAGAAATACCATATGAAGAATTATGAGATATCTCCAAAAAATTCTATCCATTTTTACTACATGGCTTGATTTTATTTTTAAGTCTACCTTCTACAACATATAAAATAAGTTTTAGGTACATAAAAAATCTGTTGTGGCTAGCACAAGACCTTTCGTCAATTTGATGTATTTTGCACCAATCCCACATGAAAAGTTCCCTAGAAAAGATTCTATATATATTCAATAAAATTATAACACGAACATATACTATTTTTTACAAATTCCATACCGAACGTTCTTTGGAAAAAATCTATATATCCAATACATTTATAACACGAACAATCATTATGTATATTGTAGTTGACACTGACATCTGTCAATTACAATTTTTTGAATATATCAGCTGTTTCTATGATTATAGTAAAGCTGACTGATTTTGGAAAGTTAATCTATTTATAATTCGTTAAACCGTACAACTGTTATTATTAAAGTTTCTTAGTTACTATTTTTTTTTTACTAATTTTATAAATTTAAGCACGTTTATTATAATTTATTTGTTTTTCAAATAAGTGTTTTTTTTTGTTCGAGAATTGTGTTTATGTAACTACCTACAGTTTTTATTGAATATACCATTATTATTCTAAATACGTTTTTGGAATAAGTGCATTTTTTTGGCAAATAAATAACATATAAATATATGACTAATTATAATTTTATTCGTCAAATTTTGATATAAAGCAGAAGTTCTCAACCTGTGGTACGCGTACTAGGGGATACGCGAAAGGCTAAGTTTTAGTTATCTACTTATTTAACATTTATTTAGAAAAATATTTAAAAAAAAATAGCGAAAGAAGTTACTTTTTTGGGGATTTTTGTCCATTTACTTACTGCTTCATTTAAACATATACATATATATTTAACTATTGCTAATAATAGAAATGCATTGCATTCTGTAGCTAAGGAATTGAAATTATATATTTTATGTTTATTAATAAGAAACAACACTCGGTATGTATGTATATTTTCATATTAATTATTTCAGGAGCTTAAGTATCAAGTTGATGATATTTACAGAAAAAATAATAAATATCTGAAATATTATTTGGAATTTTTGAATCGCGATTGTACTGCTGTTCTTAGAATTTTATGTACTATTAGATGGGATTATATAAAAAAAATGTTAATGGAAGCAAAGTCGAGAGTCTTGTCGAGACTCGAGACGAGACGAGACTGACATCAAGTCTCGTCTCGACAAGACCAAGACGAGACCACTCTAGTCGAGACCAAATCAAGACCAAGACAAGACCGGCCCTAAGTCTCGTCTCGTCTCGACTTCTGGCAACACTAAAACTACTCAATAACTCCGGTATATTACATTTCAAAATTATTTGTTGCTATTAAATATTATTATAATGGTAAATTACACTATTAAAACTTGCTTATATATATAGTATATTCTTGTTGCTATTTACAACCATAATATTTTTTTGAACTTTACTTAATCTATAAAAGAAAAATAAATAATATATTCTATCATATGCATGCCAGATTTAAATAAATACCGCATTAAATTTTTGATCATACTGTATTATATATGGACAAAATATTTAAACATGGTACATTTTTACCTTCCGTCACCTTTAAGTCAGGAAGGTATTGTCTTTGGCCAAAAATTCCATGGTGTTTTTAATGAATAAGCACGTTTTAAGATCCCTAGAATACAATTTTACTAGTTTTACGATGTTGTTTGTATGTATGTGTGTGTGTGTGTGTGTGTGTGTGTGACAAAAAATTCTTCAACGATAACTACAATACTACAATTCTAAAAATTATAATTCTTCCGTAGTCCTTCTCTTCCCATACATATGAAGAGCTGATTAGATTTTTCTTATAATTGGTCAACCGGAAGTTTGTAATTCTTCATTTTTTTAAAAAAAAAAGAAAACGCAATTAAATATCATTTTTTGTCATTTTGTGATTATCAATATGAAAGAATATCTTATTGTCTATACATTTGATTATACATTTTCCTTCATATTCAATAGATATAGAGTTAACCCTTTCACTGCTCCAGGCGAATATACTCGCATTGCATTGCGCTGCTCAAAACGAGTATACTCGCAGGAGTTGTTTAATGGTTAGCTGCTCGAAACTGATATTCTCGCTAGCTGTGTAGCATCACGTAGCCAATGACAAGTCAATGCCTGCTTATCACCCCACTCCTAGACACTGAATTTTATCATGTTTTAACTGCTCAAGACGAATATATTCGCCCCGTATGTTTTTCGTGCATGCGATACAAATGTGTCGCAGTTCTTCAAGTTACTTACCGTCGTTTAATTAGTATACATATACGAGCATGTTTTTTTTTTGTATAACTGCCTTTTATAACTACTTATTGTAATATATTTTCTAAGAATTTTATTTCAGTTTATTGAACCTACTACGCAAAAATTGTTTTTGTTGCTTTTCTAAATATATTTTTGAAAGAGTTGATTGTTTATTTATACTTTAATATATTATTTTAGGTATAATCTTTCATAATATAATGGACTTTATCATACAAAAACATAAGATTACGTTATGGTGCTCTAAGCGAATATATTCGATAGCGCAAAACTGCTCCAAGCGAATATTCTCGCAAGCGTCGTTTTTGCGCGCACAGAGCAAGCAATCTGTAAACCGCTATGCGCAGCGAAAGGGTTAAGGAATTATAAAGAGATTAACTTTCATAAATCAGACAGCTTTGTTATAATCATGGACACAGCTGATATATTCAAATAATTCTAATTGTCAGTGTCAAGTGCAATTAACATAGTGTATGTTCGTTTTATAATTTTATTGGATATATAGAATCTCTTCCAAGGAAATTTTGGTATGGGTTTTGTACAAAATACAGAGAGTGTTAGCCATATAAAATTGTTTTATTTACAATTTATTTTTTTTCACTTACGTGCTACCTGTTACTTGTGCCTCTACAGTTGAAGGATATAAAAATACTCACCTGTAAAAGAAATAAATCATTAGAACAGAAGATAAGTAATAAAATGCTCGTTATTTATACCAAGTCGAACAAGTGTAGGCATCCGTTTCATAGATGTAAAAGTCAGTGTTTCAAAATATGTAAGGAACACACGTAGTTTTTAGAACAAGTAAAAAATTTAATAATTCCAAAAACGGGGAGTTAACTAATACTGATCTGAGGAAAGCTACAGATTTTACTTATAAAAATTAGGTATGAAATTTGTACAAAATAATTAAAGGAAGATAACGTGCTGGCCACTTTAGATTAATTAAAAACTGACTACGAAAAATGTTTTGATTGCCACTGGCACGATGTTCCTGTCTACGTCATTCAACATGTCTCATAAACGGCATCATAAATTCAAACAAGTGTTTTATTCGGGATTACTTTCGTTGTATTCTGCATTAATTTACCGGATAATAGATTCAGGATTCCTGATTTTAAAAAGAAGGTATCAGAAGGCTTGAAAATAGTAGGAATTTGGAATACACAGAAAAAAAAGAATTGAATTTTTTTCTAATTATAATTAGATATTATTTTATTAGGCAATATGTCTAATAATTTAGTAAAATTTACAAATCTTAATTTAGCATTTTAACTAATAGATAATATTTTATAAAAAAATCGTTACTTTAAATATGCAAATAGTTATTTTAATTACTTATTTTATTTAATTTTACTACATTTTGGTTTCATTATTTTTGTCCTACAATTTTCGGTGATTTATCTAATGAATTAGGTAAGTAAAAAGAAAATTTGAATATACATTTAGTTAATTTCTTTATTTATATTTAATACAATACTAAATGTTGTCATTTACTCTAATTTTGTATTTAATTTTACTATAATTTGTTACTACAAATTTAGAAAATTAACTAAATCAACTTAGACAATTTAATGAATACATATTAGTAGGCTGTAAATCAAAGATTTGTTTAGTTAATTCAACTACAATTTAGATGGTTTTTTTTTCTGTGTAAATGTGTGAGTATGACAGATCTTAGGGCATTATAAACTCAACTATTTCCAAAAACTAATAACTTTTTTTTAAACTTTGAGAGTCTCTATCATACAGTTTTAATATCTACTTTTAAAAAATGTCTCATTTCGAGAAACTCCTAAATAGCGATCAACTTCAGAGAGTTAAGAGTAGAATAACAATGAAAACGAAAAACCAATTACAGAACTATAAAAAAACCTACAAATCTCTAAACATTCCCAACCAATTGTTTTTTCTTCTCACTAATTTTCGTCTTTGTTCACACTACATAAACCAAATCAATTTTTCTTACACTGCGATTCTCGTCATGGTAAATCGAGCGAGTGCGTCCCTGGTCACGCAGGCGGCGTGGCTAATCGTCTGACGCTCAGCCAGGCACGATCAGGACCGTAACGCCGGGAAATAAAAATAAAAAACAGCGAGTCGAGTTCACAGAGAGGTATGCCTTGGAGACGTGCCTTACTGCAGCATAAAGGAATGAGATTTGAAGTAATCAAGATTAAGGTGGAATAAGATTGAAAGTATGAGAGAACGGGCAAAGGTTATCAAAGAATGCATTTATAGAGATTAAGAATAAATTTGAAAGTCTGCATTAAACCCCCATCATCCGAACTTCCGGATTTTCTGGACCATTTTATGTATTTATTAATCTGTTTTTCTTTTTTCGAGAACGATGTTGGAATTAAAAATGACTGATGAAACTAATGAGAAAAGTAAATATGCAGGATAGTGTCCACAAGACTTTAAACATGTAAAAGTATACTTTCGTAATTAAAAAAAAATTGTAAAGATTAAAATTATGCATCTGTATCAAAAATGATTTTACGTCTGTTAAGAAAGTACACTTTTCTCATTAAAATGAGTTTATAAAGTGTGTCTTTTCTAAGATAATAAAAGTGTGACAAAAATAAGACGTTCTGGCACTTTCTTTCACACTTTTATTGCAGATATAAAAAAATTGTGTGTAACTTGAGTAAAAAGTGTCTTATTTCACTCAGGATTTGACGAACTCTCCTACGGTTCGTTCGATCAAACTTTCTTATTAGTGAAATAAGACACTTTTTACTGGAGTTGCAAACCATTTTTTTTTTACGTCTGCAATAAAAGCGTAAGAAAAAGTGCCATAACGTTTCATTATTTCAATCGTTTGCGTTAAAACGGTGCACTTTTTTCACACTTTTATTATGTTACAAAAAGACATACTTTATAAACCCATTTTCATGAAAAAAAGGTACTTTTTTAACAGACGTAAAAAAATATTTCATGCTACGTAGCAGCGAAAATTAAGTATATGTTTAAAATCGCATAAAAATTATCAAATGTTGAATGGTCCTAAAGTAATTGGGGTAGCAGTAAATTATAATTAATAAAAATAAACTAACCGGAAATCGTAAAAATATTTGTTAATTTTTATTTTTATTTCGACATTTTCATACCTAATTTCTGCTATTCAGGCGTAAAATATTAAGCTCTTCAACTTACATTTAAAATTAAAAAATACATAATTAGGGAAGCAATAAAGTCCAATGTGCGAGAGTGCTGGTCAAGTGTCACCTTCCTGTAAACAAATATTGTAACAGGAATAAGAACAATTGCTTCATACGTTCATTGCAGAGATTTTTTAAAAATGGACCCGTAAACCAATTTTTTAAAATATTTTCAAATGAAAGTTCGTTTAATTTTGAAGCAATTCGTGGTATCAAAAAGTCATAATTGTTTTTTGTATAACTGCATTTGATTTTTAAAGAAACCTATAGCTATCTTTCTCACACCAGTTTCTGTACTAGTAAGCTGCGCGAGAAATATACCAATAGTGTGACGTCATCTGTAGCCCTGGAAATAAATTTAAATATTTCGCAAAGTAATTATTAAAAAAATGTTTTTTTTTTATCTTAATCGTTATTTATGGAGTAGTACTTTAAGGATAAAGTGTACATTTTATTATTTTTTGTTATGGTTTATGGTCCCATTAAAATAATAAACAAATTTATCATCACGGCATATTACCAATTTCTGGGTGTGCCAATCTACTTTGTACACAGATTTCGGTAATGATGATGACATGTTTGTACCGTGTGGACGTTTACAAGGCGTCATCTCACGGACATTCATTGCTGGCATGGAGAGTGCACCACTTGTGGGTCACTTTTGCGGCGCCGAGAAACTTTTTTATTACTAGGTTTATTACCACATAAATTAGAATTAGATATACTGTTTTAATACAGTTTTTATATCTTACGCTTCGTCTACTAAAAACATAATCATTTCCGTATTGTAACTCATCTTGTATAAATGCGGAAGAAAATAACAAGTTTAGTTTATAAGAGCTTGTTAAGATTTGAAAAGATGCGAAGGACTAATATCTGATTTATATTTTCTACAATATACGCCTCAAAAAAAAAAGCGAACGGGAAAAATGTGTTTTCCCTTTAATAAGCTTTAAAATGCCACATTTTACTATAGGAGTAGAAATCATATTGCAAGAACACTTTGTCGTAAAACGATTTAGCAATTGCATCCATAAACCAACAATGGGGACCTTTAGTTTGCGGTTACCTACCCCTAATAAATGATACCGCAGCAGGCAAGGGCAGGGTCGGTTCCTTTATATTAAGAATTATTTGAAAGAAAATATTTCACGATATTTTTATATAAGATTTAAATGTTATTACAAAAACAACTACAAACGATAAATTTTTAAATTAATGCAGAACATGGTCACTGAATTATAAATTACCAAAAACTTCTTTTATTTTCGTGGGATTAAGTAATTATATATTACGCTTACTTCTTTGTGCATAATTTGGAAATACGAAATAGTACGAGCACTTTTAGAAGATTAATGCCCATATTCATAAACACTCGTAAAGTTTCAAAACGGTTCGTTATAATTTTTGACAAATAGAATCAAACTTAACAAATAAAATTTCGATTTTTCTTTCAATGTCGACTGTTTTGGATAAAAATTATAACGAATCGTTTAAAATTTTTACGAGTGCTTATGAATACAGGCATAAGTAAATTAGGAAGATTAAAGAAAAACCTGAATTTTAAAACTTTTGAGTATAATAATTTTAAATCTATAATAGGTTTTGAAAGATTAGTAAAATGACTGTTATTAGAGAACAAGTATAAATTGTAACAGAGGTATGTATGCATTTCTAATTATTACATTTTACTATAAATGATGGTAATTTACATTGAAAAACCGTTATAAAGAACTTTATTAGCATGCACAATAAATATAACAAAATCAAAATACAGTCTACATAAAAAAAAAACACAAAAAATATATTTTAAGGTTCCACTCTCAATATAACATCGTAATTTACTTGATCTTCTAAAAGTGGAAAACGAGTCATTGCCCTTTCTTGCTCGTATTGTTTCGTATTTCCAAATTATGCACAAAGAAGTGAGCCTTTTTCAAATATATAATTATGTTTGTACTTGTTTTTATAATAACATTTAAATCTTATATAAAAATATCGGTAAATATTTTCTTTCAAATAATTCTTAATATAAAGGAACCGACCCTGCCCTTGCCTGCTGGTATCATTTATTAGGGGTAGGTAACCGCAAACTAAAGGTCCCCATTGTTGGTTTATGGATGCAATTGCTAAATCGTTTTACGACAAAGTGTTCTTGCAATATGATTTCTACTATAACACAGAACTTACTACTACAATAATGTAAAGCTAAATGTAGAACTAATTTTTTGAACAACGGGTTATATAGGTATACAAGGTAAGTACAGTGTGTTCAAAAAAATCCTAACTCGAAATAGGCTATGAACAAAAATAGTAGGTAGGTATGTCAATTTCAAAGTATTTAATTAAATGTCAATTTGACACGAGATATTGTCAAAAAATGTTATCTAAAGAAATCAAAGCATTTCTTCTTGAACCCTTATTTCAGAAATAGAAATAAATTAGAAAACGGTGAAGAACAATATTCTGTATCTTTCTTTATTATCTTTACTTCTTAAAATTACATTTCACGATCAATTTTGAATTTTGATAACTTAACTTTCGAATTGAATAATAATCAGACATACGTTTTTGTGTTCATAGCTTATTATAATAAATAAAAATATTAATGACTAGTTCACATCTCAAACCATTGATGTGATAATTATTCGATGAACTATTCAAGTTATCAAAATGAAAGGCGTGTTAATATATTTATTTTTTGTCTTTAATCTATATATTTAATGTTGCATACTTTAACATATGTTTTCTTCCGCATCTTACAGTATTTGATTCACGTAGAGTACATAAATATCTGTAGATACAATTATCATGATTTAATACTTTATAATTAACATTTCCTAGTACCGTGTCGCCTGTATGTTTGTTTGTAGAATGCCGACGTTATATGTACGTAGTGCGAATACTCAATGTTTGTGAAAGGTTGACTCTACAATTAACATAATTATTATTGTGAAGATAAAGAAAATAAATATGTATTGTTTATCTGTCGATAAGAATATATTCTTAGATAGAAAGAAAATTGAAGAAAATAAAAAGTATATTAATTCTACTTTAAGTAATCTATACCAGAAAAAGGAGATTACAGTTTAAAATAATATATTTTATTCACAATCATTATAGCCTTCGAGCATATACTGACTAGAGAAGTAATTCCCTATACCAATGCATAAGATGAAGTGATCGGAAGACATGTAGGCGGGGGGCCGGAAGTCATGGTGAATTGCGGGCAGTATTTTGTTGTGTTATATGTCACTGCTTGTCATTTTACTGTAACCAAACCTTATTTTTTGCGTGTAGTTTGTGAGTATATCTCGGAGTATATCAAATTGTAATGAAAAATACAAAGAAAGTAAGGATATTTCGTTTCATGTGTAAATAACTGGGATTTGTTTTACAAATAATATATTAAACAAAGTGTAACTTTTAGGTTTCCTACTAATAATGACGTAAGAGTAACGAGACTGAAATTTATTGGAAATAAAGGTGATTTACATACCGTGAGTATTTTTTAACGTGAAACATTGGGTTTGTCATGTCCATGGTTACGATTTGACATTTGATTGACAGCAATGTATTTGCGTGTCCCATTTAAAATGAAACATAGGGAACGAATTTGACAGATGTTAGCTAAGTCAGAAATTTAGCTAAGTCAGAAAACCACCCGAGAGCACTAAACATATTTCGGGTACAATATTTTTTTTTGCAACTAAATTTAATTTTTAGAAAAAAGGTATAATTATTTCAACAAAATTAACCTCCAATGACGTCTTGTCAATATGACAGATAACCGCTGAATTTTCCTATAAGTTACGACTTGACATTTGATTGACAGTAATATATTTGCTTGTCTCATTGAAAACATAGGGAATGAATTTTACAGAGTATTATATTTAAATATTGTAAGAAATTTGGCCAAGTTAGAAAATCACTCGAGCACAAGGTACACTAAATTTAATTTGGAAAGCAGGTATAATTATTTAAACAAAATTAACCTCTACTGACGTCTTATCAAATGTCAAATTCGTTCCCTATGTTTCATTTTAAATGGGACACGCAAATACATTGCTGTCAATCAAATGTCGAATCGTAACTATGGATATGACAAACCCAATGTTTCACGTTAAAAAATACTCACGGTATATCAAAAGCAGCAATTAGTCATTACTTTGTAGAAAAGGTAGTACAAATATTAAGATAATACGCAGTCCGCAATACACCACGGCTTCAATACGCAGCCCGCAATACACCATGGCTTCCGTATGTGTTCCGATCACAACAAACAACGTAAGGCGGCCTCTAGTCAGTATATGCTCGAAGATTATAGCAATATGTCGTTTCCTAACCTTTTAGAGGTTGGGATATATGTACGTCATCCTAACTGCAATGACAATTTCATGGGTGGAAAATATTTATTTAGAGTTGCCTAGCAACATTGTCATAGATCCCTATAATAAAGTGGGCTAAACAAATTTTAATAGAGCTATGCGCAAATCATTCAAGCAGCCAATGCACGTCATTAATAAAAATTGAATAAAAGTAACTGGATGTGTGACGTCATGTACTGGTACGTTTGCAGAGGTTTTAGAATCTTTATGAAAAGAGTTATACAGATTGCAATCTGTATTATCGACATGGTCATGAACTGTCACATCTACAAAATAGATACTATATTTTCGTCACTATCCATTTCTATTAAAATTATTTTATAATACTAACCTTATTTATATTTATGTATGCCATTTAAAGGCAATAAATAAAAGTGAGCCGAATTTCAAAGAAATATATCGAATTCTTCTGATTGATTAGAAGTGCAGATTCACGGATTTTGTGTTTGCGTTAACGGTCACGTTGCGTCGTTGCGTTGCGTTTACCATTACTTTATTATAAATAGGCCATTACAACGCACAAAAATGTTTCAAACAGGATAGAAATATTTTTCAAATAATAACTTTGACAGTATGTACATACAAATTATCAATGTTGCCAACTATATCAACAATTATTTATATATTATTCATGTCATATACGATAAGTAATGAACTCTACTATTCATCTTAATAATAATTATATACGGCTATACACTTTTTGACGGTTAAAAATGATTGAAATTTTATTTCATTTTTCACTATTAGTGATTTTAATGCATTAAGGTTTTTAAACTAAGTGATGATGTGCATTGGCTGCTTGAATGATTTGGGTATATCAAAAATATTAATAAAACTAAAGGTTATAACTCAATTTAATTTGAAAATTATTGATTTTAACAGAAGATGATTGTGCGAATAAAACAGTATACATACCTCGGTGGGAGTTTCATTACAGTCTCGCGCTGTAATCTACACACACCCTCGGCTGTAATGAAACATCTACCACCTCGAATGTAATATACTATTTTAACAGGTAAAAAATGAAAGCTGATGTCTAACAAAAAATTTAATTCCAATATAATTATATCTCTGACACCTGTACATCAATTTAATATCATCTCTGAGGTATCTACAAGTCGTGGTTTTATAATGCAGTAGACCACAATGTGGTGTACCGTACAATATCCAATCTTTGAGGTGCATCCATGCACGTCCTGCGAGCGTGAAATCACGCACATTCTTCACGCCCGAGTTCATGCTTAGGTCACGTAACCTTAAGACCTCACAACACTCCAAGAAGGGAGGATGATGGCAAGATATTGAAGAAATTGTAATAGTCACTGAATAATGCGAACGGCGAACCTCAATTTTAAATTATATTAATTGTTGTTTATCGGCATGTGCATAATGTTCTTTATGTAAAATGAAAAGTGTTTTCAAAGAGAGAACAATGGGGGATTACACCATTTTTTTTTATATACTTTCATCTGAAAATATTAGGAAAACTAAGACTATTGATGAAAATCCGGTGAAAAAATTCCCACCTCCTAACATGCTATTTGTAATGCATGTATAGGTGGTCTCTCGGTCGCCAATCAAAATATTTTCATATTAGTGTCGAAGCACTATAACAAAAAACCCTTTATTTCCGAAATATTTCAATTATACCATTTCATTTTTTTATTAATATTCGTTATTCAGCATATACATTCGTATTTTTTTACTATTTTCCTTTAATTCGATTGAGCCGTAATCCCCCATTCAACTTCAGGAGGCCACATGGCTGAATACATTATGATTTGAACCTGACGTAGACAAAAAAAAATTAAGTTTGAAAATTATTTCCATTTTTTTAAATAGCGTAAAAGTGATTCTTGTGGTGTTGTCTCCAATACCGCTTTGAAACCCCGAGAGGTGACGCCTGATATGTGTCCTTGATGGTATAAATATATGTTGAAATCTGCGAATAAAAGCAGAGTGGATAGGTACTAAAGGTACTATTTCCTCCCGATTTAAGCTTCATATATTTTTACCTAAGGGGATATTTAAAGAATAAAATTTATGCCACCATTCACAATAATTTACAAGAATTAAAAAATAATATGAAATTTTTTCTTAATAATATTGACGGAAGAACACTGCGATTAGTGAGAAATAGTTTATTAAGATTATTAGAACTTTGTATTCATGTCAATGGTGGCAATTTTGAACAATTTTTATAAATTATTTATGTCTTCATATGTATTATATTTTTATTAAATAATAATTATTCACAACTTAAAAAAAAATATTACAATTCTTACAATTATTTCTGCATATGAATTATTTGTTTTCGTCCATAGCACTTTTTGTGTAGACATATTTAAATAAAAATGATATTTATTTTGCATTTTTCTCAAATATTTCGTAATATTAGGGTGTTTTATATGGTTATAGTTGAATTCAGTATTTTGAGAACCACTAACCACTAGTCTAAATAATTCTTGTTTCGCTCATTAGTCTTATAAAATATAAATTGTTTGCTAATTTAACCGACGTCGTAGCTCTTGTAATTCTCGAGATAGCAGTATTGTACCACTTAAAATTAACACCCTGTATAAATGCAATTATGCCAACGTTGTTTCCAATCTGCAAAACAAAGAACTCAGGAGACCATGTAACCAAAAAATCACGAATGAATAATGAAATGTGAGCCGTTGCGTGTTGTCATGATACCAAATCCAGTAGTTGTTTCGTCACTATTAATTTCGTTTTTTTCGAAGAAAAAAAAAACAACCACTTCAGCAATTTCCCTTAAAGAGCAACTTAGGCGATTACTAATACTAAGCACGATATCTTTAATTTTTGTAACATTTTATCGGTAGTTGATGTGCTAGGACGCCCGGCTCTTTTCCACGTCTTATGTTTTCATACCATTTTAACACAAAATTTAATGTAGATTGTTTGTTCCGTCATTCTTAAATAAAAAAGCGTGTCAAAATGCTTTGTCAATAATATGTAGTTGCCAAACAGAAATTACGCGTCCAATACGAATGAAACCTGACGTACATTTCACAGACCATGTTTGATTTTATTTATTAATCTTCAAATGATTTATTACAGGTATTAGATTTATTTCAATATTCTTTAAATAGATGAAGTGTTCGCGTAATATCACACGATATTTCAAAGCAATGTAAGCGAAAAATGTAATCTTGTTATATTTGTTTTTCTTTCTACTCTTACGTCTTCGTTTTGCGAAATTCTCTGTGGAAACTTGAGAAAATAAATTGGAAAACACTTAGAAAATACATCATAACTTTTCTCGTACATTTATGAGAAGTTATTCCATGTTTTACGTTTTACAGCCACTTCGAAATCATAACTTTTCTAAGACATATATTCGCACGTCGACTGCGAGTCGTTAGCACTTTGTGCTGTACTTGCAAAACCACATACATACATACATACATACATACATACATGCAAATGATTTGTGGAAATGGTTGAACTTGTGTTACTTTACCACATTCTTGTATATGTTTCGTCGCTTGGTTTTACATACTTACTAAAATGTGTAGAAAATAAAGAAGATATAAGATCATTTTTTTATTTTCCAGTAAATATTCCTAATATTTTCTTTCAAATCTAGACTACAGGGGCATAAAATATCCTACAAATCTTTTAGAATATTACCAAAGTTTTAAGCAATATTTTTATTTTTGATTTTACAAAAAAATGCCAAGGGAAGAAAAATTTTTGCTTGAATTAAAACGCATGTTTAAGTTATTAAAACTTTTAATTGATGTAAGGTTCTTTTATTATAACGTTTTTTCGTATTTTGTCCTCCTAATAATACAGTTATTACATTGAATCTAACATGATTTTAGTTAGCTTTGAAATATTGACAAATGATTATTAATTCTAATTTCAGATAAAAAAGAGTTAATTGAATAAACTACAAGTATTTTGATTTTCGCCGTTTTTTTTTTTTCTGAAATTAGATTTAATAATCATTTGTCAATATTTCAAAGCTAACTAAAATCATGTTAGATTCAATGTAATACCTGTATTATTAGGAGGTCAAAATACGAAAAAACGTTATAATAAAAGAACCATACATTAATTAAAAGTTTTAATAACTGAAACATGCGTTTTAATTCAAGCAAAAATTTTTCTTCCCTTTGCATTTTTTCGTAAAATCAAAAATAAAAATTTTTTTCCTCCTCCTTTCGAGTTACGTCCACAGGGTGACTGACACACATACTACTATGTATTTTTACTTTGCCACGGGGTTTACGTTACTACCATGTGTGTTGCCAGCCAACCGGGCGGAAGCCCTTGCTACAGTCGGTTAGCCGATGCCCGATACCTAGGGATTGTTAAATTAATTCTAACCCAACTTCCGTCTATACAGCGCGTTTTAATATTTGAGATCACAAATAAAAAAATAAAAATGCACATTTTTAATATCACTGGTTTCAATGGAATCGAACTGCCTCATCAGCATCAAAGACAATTAATTAATTAATTTAATTTTACATTAGTTTTTAATTTTGTCATACTGAAAATTACTAAAATGTACACTTCAGGTAAAGTGGAATTAATTTGGCGAATTTAAAAAAAAAATGATTTGTGATTATCATAATTCAATTTTTTTTTCTAAAGTTTGGAAACATCCTATTTATAGGATATCCCACAACATGACCGTTTCAATAAAAATATTTTCGAAGCAGTGGGACTTTCGGTTTAACAAGATATAGCCCCGAACTTTCTTATTTTCAGTGGAATGCTAATTTCTACCTCTAGCAGGTATTGGAATCATGCTAAAAATCGCATATCCAGATTTTAGTGAATAAGCACGTTTTAAGCTCCCTTTATGATGATGTCCGTGTGTTTGTATGTATATACATATATATATATATATATATATATATATATATGTGTGTGTGTGTGTGTGTGTGTGTGTGTGTGTGTGTGTGTGTGTGTATATGGACTTGCAAACACGGTTTCTCAAATACTATTAGATTTAAAACATGTTTTACTAAGGATTCCTCAATCGGACATAAATGGGAAGATCTGATTTTTGGTAACAACTGGACAAATGGAAGTACTAGTAACTTAAAAAAATATTCTAAATATTATTTTTTGAAAATTTATGTTATTACAAATAATAAAGACCATTAAATGCTAAATCTGATATATTTATACCCGTATTCACCAACATCAAATAAATCTTAGAATAGCTTATTCATTGAATAAGAGAAAAATATCGCATCAAAATATGACAGCTAGAATAAATACCTTCATTTGTGTTATGGTATCGATGCGATATTGTATAATACGGGCATTAATCTTTTTTATAATAATAATAATAATAATAATAATAATAATAATAATAATAATAATAACAATAATAATAATTTATTTGTTCAAAGAATGAAATTCTATACAAATAGAGTGGTAAGTAGAAATACAAATATAATATAATATTTTACAATAATACATATGTAATTATAATAATATATCACAAAAAGTGTGTAAAGGCTCTTATTTTCAAGGCATTTTTGAAGTAGTTTGAGAAGTCGAACATTTTTTCTTTGGTTGGCTTTTTTATTATATCTTCTATAAATTTAGAGGTAAATAATATAATATATAGAATAAACTGACGTATTAAATCACACAGTCCATACTACACAAAGGAAACCAGTTGACAAATTCAAACACAGTTTGTAATAAGACAGATAAATTTCAGTGTAAAAAGTCAATAGTTTTAGTGACTACTGCGAGCTTTTCTGGGAAGTACACTTAATCTTTCTTATTGTTCTATTAATTAAATATATAAAATTATTTTATTCAATTTTGACGTTTTAAACTGTCATTATTAACGCCATAGCAACAACTATTCACAAGTGAATTACAATTTTTTTACAACCACTCTCACAAAATTTTACCTCACTCTGCAACAAATAATACATTTAAAATAACATCAGGCAAGAAAATAACACTCACCACAGTATTTATCAAACATTATCAGCCATTTTTATTATTTTCACGGCACAAATGACAGACAATAAATCTTTTTAAATAGATGACTTGACGTCTATCATCGACGATTGTCATGCACAGCCTACTAACTAATCAGTTTTTTATTCTGTCAAAATTAAATATTATGATGGTTTTTATTATTATTTCGAAGAAATTAACTCACTCGCCCGTACAGGCTCTTGAGCTAAACTTCCTTCTCATGAATAAACATTAACTTAGCTCACTTGGTGTATAAATATCTGTAAACTCCATATAATCCATTAAAAATACCGCCAATCTCAATCTTGTCAATGAATTGGATGCATCTGTGACATCCTCATAGAATGAAATAATAGAATTAGAATTTTTTGTGTGTACGAAAAATGCTAAATACAATTAATAAAACTATATTTGAGTATTGTAAATTTTTATATTATATAACGACTTTTCAACAGCGAAATGCAATACAATACATATGTATAACATAAAATAGAAATGAAGAGAGGTATTGTGCTGGCCGAAACCGATTTTTTTTTTATTTTGCCATTGAATTTAACCGTATGCCTCAGTGTCAGGTCGAGAATCTGTGGACCCGGGTTTGATCCCGAACTAAGCCATAATTATTTCGTATTTTAAAATGACGAAAAAGTGACCCCTATGCACTCTCCACGCCAGCAATGAGTGCCCGTGTGGTGACGCCTGGTAAACGTCAACTCGGTACGAAAATGTCACCATCATTACCGATATCTGCGTATAAAGCAAAGTGGCACATCCAACAATGGGTATTATGCCGTGATGATATGTTTCTTTTATATTTATTTATTCAGCAGATAATTTTACTTATGAAACAATATAGTTATTTTCGTAACAAGTTATGAAAAATACCAAATATAATGCGAGTGTAAATTGACGCACGACGCGTAGCGGAGTGCAAGTCAATACACACGAGCTAAGATATTTGTATTTCATACAAGTTATGAACATTATTTTTTAGACGAGCTTAAATAAATTTTACTTTTTTTACAAAACTGAAATTTAGGTCCAAACGTACGGACAGCTGACAAATGAGTAATGTATACATATAGCCAGAAAATAATGACAATAAACCTAGCAACCGTGTCAACTATTACGATATGAAATATATCGCAACACTAATATCATAAGTTCAACTTTCAGTGTTAGCATACTACGTTGATATGTCATATCACAATGGTCGTCTAAAAAAAACATTTTACTCATTCACGAGCAACCATCAATTCAACTTTTTTGGGTTTTTGTCTAAAAACAGCCACATTTTTATCATCAATAGTTTATTCATCAGTTAAATTATTCGATAAATAAAATACCACAATTTTTGTTGCACCAACATCAGTTAGTAACTATGCGACGATTACATTTTCTATTCAACGACTTTGTTTGGTAATTCAGATTTGTGAATTTATTCGGTAATGGTGAAAGCGCCATGAATGTAATAATCGGTTTTATGAAACCTTTTGTATTGTATGTTATGCTTTTTATTGTTCGGCCGATTTACTACAAGAATTTGTTAAATATGTTAAATTTCTGTATGGAATAAAAGCTAACGAACTTTGAAATATGCAGTAAATTGACCATTCCTTTACGAATCGCCTGAATTGCAATACAATTCCTATTTTATTCCCCACATACCTTCTTTCTATTCGCATATGCCTCAACCCATTCGAAGATAAAATCGGATTAAATTAACCTTCCTCGGATGTATATATGTATGACAGAGACACCGCCATTCCTCTCTGTATTGTTCTCCATGTGTGGGAGAGAGAAGGATAGCATAGGTAGAAGGTATAAAGAAAGAGAGTCTGTAGATTTATGTGTTGGAGAGGCGCCTGAAATTTGGTATTCGGGTTGGAGAGAATGCCGGCTACAAAACCTACCAGGTCCGGCGCCAAACTGACGACCACTACCTGTTCGGAGGATGTAGACACTTGAACAGGGCCTTATCTCACCCATAAGATGATAACACGACTATAATTTAATTATTAAACGATATAAGTAGTAATATAAATGAACTTACATACTACACTCAAATTAAACCAAAGAAGGGTAACCCGCGAAAAAAAAGTCATGCACAGAGTAAATAACTCAATAATGACGCCTGAGTTTTTGGAATATGATTCAGAGTGCTACAATAAATCAAAAATTAAAAGTGAAAAAACCTTCTACCCCGTATATTTTTTCGAAAAAAAGTCAAAATTGCATATTGCCAAATCAGGTGAGTATGGCGGATGTTATTTTTTGTCAAAAATGCTCTCTATTTAATTCCATGTTTTTACGCACAACTATACATTAAAAAATCTGTTGTGGCCAGCACAATACCTTTCGCCATTTCCATTTTATGTTATATAGTATTGTATTATACTTATCGAACCGTCGTTTTATAATAAAAAAATTACTCAACTTGACCCAAATATTGTTTTCTATTGTATTTAACATGTCTTCTGCACATACACAATTCTAATTATATCTATTTTTCATTGTATAAGGAAGTTTCTAAATGTCAGAGATTCTTCCAATGCATTAACAAGATTGGCGGTATTTCTGGTGGATATATGCAGTTTACCTATAATTTTAAATATTTAATTAATAAAACAATAAGAAAGATTAAATGTACTACCCAGAAAAAGCTTTCAGAATATCACTAAAACTGTTGTTTTTTGACACTGACATCTGTCATTTACAAACTATGTTATAAACTTTACTATGTTATGTTATAAAACATTTGAATTTGTCAACCTGTTTCCTTAGTGCCTTAGCCTCTGCGATAAATAACATTATATTATTCTACTTATTATAGTGTCTTTAACTCTATACAAGATATAATAAAAATTTTAAGTGTATTAGATGGAGGATTTTATGTTCTTCAATATTTGTAATAACCATTCAAAGTATAGATAATTAAATAGAAAATTGTTAAAACATTGAACTGAGAAGGATTAAAAGGAGAATTTAAAGTTTCTGTTCTTCATAATAATCTCCTGTGACTCTGATAATGACAAACTCTACGCATTCTATGAATTAATTTGTGTAAAATATTACTAGAAACTGATTTCCAAATATTTTTCAAATCTCCCACTGCTCATTAACTTAGGTTGATTTGAATTTAATGATTTGTTCCTTCATTTCATCTCACGAAGTTCGACAGAGTTCAAAGAAAGCTACAGTAAAAAGTGCGAAAAATAAGATAAAATGTTCAGTTTTACTGTGTTTTGTAAATATGAAGGAAACAATCTGAGAACATTTTTGGACGGTACTATATATAATAAATAAATAAATAAATAATAATAATAAAGAAAAGAAGAAAATATCGTGATTAAAATTTTAGAACTTCTATATATTTTAATTTTATATATAATTGATTATTGGCAACTAGAAAAATGAATCTGAAAAAAATTAATTTTGAATACATGTGAAAAGAATCTTACCCAGTAATGTACAAACTTTTGGAGCGCAAAATAAAACACAAAAGTTAGGTATTTTATAACAATTTTATTGCTAACATTAAAATAATGTAAGATTTTACTATAATTTTTGTTATAATGTGTGAAAGCCTGATTTATAGATTGCACAGAATGGAATAGAATAGAATAAGGAATGTAATAGAATAGGAATAGCAATTTTTAAGACCTTTTATAGATTGCATAGAATATAAGACTTTGGAATAGAATGACGTCACGTTTGTGTCACTTTTATACTAAATTAACTATATTTATTGGTGATTTGAGTAACGTCATTGTTTGTTTTTGCAATGTTTTTGATATAAAATATGGTATTTCTGCAAAAGAACTGTTGTCAACAGATTTTTTTTACGTTAGGGGATGGGCCAAAAGCAACGAAGTCACAACAAGTCTCACGAATATTATCGAAGCAAGCCGAATAGAATGGAATGGAATAGAATAAGAAATGAAATTTGGTTATATCCTATTCTATTTACATTTACATTGGTTTATATTTCTATTCCCTGTGCTATTCTGTTCTATTCTATTCTATGCAATCTATAAATCAGGCTTTAGTGTGAGCGCCTCATATTCATGTGAAATTCTGCAGAAATTCATACTGCACATAAACACATAATGCAGAATTCGAATGCACTATTGCAGCATTCACGTAAATCGATATTAAGTTTTGCAGTGCACCAAATATCTCCTTGTAAACCTATCGAATTTCTTTATTATTCAGCACCCTACGTCAAGACTCAAGACACTTTTTTGTACTCTGAAGTTTTTTCTGTATCTTTCATCTGTCTTAAAAAAAAGGATGATTTCTATTTGTAGCTTAAAATTTCCTATCTATTTTAAGAAGTGATCCAGTTAGTTTCATAATTTGTTACACCTGCGCAGAGTATTAATAAAACAAATTGCCTACATGCACATACATTAAGGATGATGACATTTGAACATTTAAATAATAGATATTTATTACGCCTACTAGATTTTTGGGCTTGAAAAATTACCAGCATTATTATAGAAGACATGAATAATTGTTAGAAAAATAATTTTCTGAAAATTTACAGTACATTTAATAAGTCAATTATAAATCTACATATTTTCTATAAGTACTTTTCTCTGTACGTAAACAGTTCTCAAAAACATAATTTTCGATAAATAATGATTTTAAAATTTATGTTTATCACTTACACCGCTGGTCAAATATGGTCAACGAGTTAACAAAATTTGTAGTTCTCGTTTATAGACATTACATCGTGCTGAAGTGTTGTTTTTATAATACGAGCATTATATATAATTCCTTATAAGTTTCTGCGTCTGTGATGAGCAGGGTGTTACAAGATATAACAACCAAACTTAAAATTTGGAAAAAGAAACAAACAAGTAAACAAGTTCGAAGTTCGTGTCAACAAAATCTCTCAAATGCTTCATTTCAGATATTCGCACGAGAAGGCGTAACTGACGCGGTGCAAATAGTTTTTTTTAGCAATGGTGAACATGAATAAATTATTAGATAAATTTAATTGTACAATATTCAAAAAAATGCTGAAAATGATATCCTTAATCTTAATAGGCTATTCCACTGTAATCGAAAAGAGTAAAAGTTTATCAAAAATATGAAAGGTAACAGTTAAACGATAAGAAAAATACCAACTATTTTTTTTTTAATTAGTCCCTCTAAAAAATACGGGGAGTTCTACTTTTGATGACGTAAGACATGTGGACGGGCATTTAAGCAAATAGGATTTAAGTTTGAACACCGACTGTATAGAGCTCTGCTCTCACTTCGCTACAACTAAGAATATAATTATTCGGGTGTGTCGGATATGTTCGGATGGTGTTCGGGTGATTTTCTTGTCTTTGCATGTTCGTTGATCTATCTGCCGCACTCCTTTGAAATTTGTTTGAAATCGTAAGTCCCCAACCATGCGCTGTGCGCTACCAACTTCGAGAATGTCAAAATATTTTTGTAAAATAAGAAAAAAAGTAAAATAAATTAATTGCAATAATATATTTTCTTTCCCTAATAATAAAATATAATATTACAATTCAAATATACATTATTTTGTAATTTGCTCAACATTTTTTCGTAAGTCTCTTAACCACTGTTTATTTACTTCTGGTATACCCACATTACCTACGTCACTAATGAAATTTATAATTCATACCTCAATATCTCGCTTATTTGGAGGAATTTTAAACTCGGATTTTCACATATTGTCTTACATACTTATGTAGTTCAAGATAAAAAAATAAAAAAAAAATATCGTGGAATAGCCTATAGGTAATAGCTTGGCACCACACCACCACAGATGCAGTTGCAGCACAACTCTATTCCGGTATCATTACTTAGCAATTTTGAATTATTTTTCTTTCGAGAGTGCTAAAATATTAATTTTGTACAATATTTCATTGTTATAATTAAAACTATTTGCACCGGGGATGGCATCACAGAAAGCTGGTGTGGTAAAGGAGAGCATTTCACCAATCATCAGCGTGTACAAGATAAGTGGGGAACAGTCGGCCAACTCTAGTCTCGAAGTCACTGTGAAGTTCATGTCACTGGTACGTTGCAGTTAATTCAGATCGACAAAGCGGTTCATGTATTGCTTGTAACAAGTCATAGTTAAATATTTCTATCGTACTGCCGCTTTACAGAAATTTTGGTAGTATGTTACATTCATCAGACCGGTTTTCTTTCGGGTCATGGACTGTACGCTCATACTACATACCTTATATCATGAAATCAAGCATGTGCCAGATTTTAATTACAAGAACCTGTCCACTTATTATCATTAGTTCCTTTATTTAAATTTTGAGTTTGATTGTTTCATCTTGGAACATAAAATATATTTCAAAAATTTAAAATGAAAATTCTGCTATAGATATCTATAAAAGAGTAAAATGACGATGAGCAGAAAACGATGGATTTATAAAACCATTTTCCTTTCATGGCGATATTGTTGACTTGTGACAAATATGTGATAAGTTGAACACCAGGTGCAGCGAAGTGTTATTTCAAATATTTTTAGTTGCACCTAATACAGGGTGTTTCAAAGAAAGTGCAAAAAAAATTTAAGGGCATATAGTACTGACCAAATTGAGAAAAAAAAGCTTAATTCAATAATTTTCAAGATATGAAGCAGTTAAAAATGAGTTTTTACCGGGTTTACCTCTGCTATCTTGAAAATTATAAGAATTACGACTTTAATTAAATAAGACTTTTTGTTTACCTTTCGGAGATAATCTTAGATGTGCTTTGTTTAAAAAAAAAATCAAATAATTGTACTAAGTTAAATGTTGTGGCGACCTTGGATAATATTTTATTTTCATATAACTTCGTAACTATTAGAAATTGAGAAAAATGTTTCATATAAAATTTTATTGTTTTTTTTTTATAGTCTATTTACTGCCATAAGCCTCATTCAGAGCTCCGAAAATAAAAATAAAATTAAACACAAAATTAAAAATAACGATATAAACAATAGATTCTTATGAAAGTGTTCACAACTCTCGAAAATAAAATTAAGCATAAGACATAAACGTAAGGATTTGCAAATGTTAAATATTTTACACAAAAATAAGCACATACATAACAACTGTCATTTGAGCTGTCAAGTTCCGTTCTGGCAAAAGGATTTCAATTTAAACATAATTTTAAAAAGCTGTCTTAAGACATAGGTTCGTTTATATGATTGCGTACATTGCTTTAAAAGGTATGAAGTTGTTATTATTGCTTGTTAATTATGAATATATTAAATGACGTTTTATTTTCGAAGCAGTGAACACCAACCATAAAGTCTTTTTTATAATTTTATTTATATTTCTTATTAGTTGTGAATGAGCCGATAGACAAAATTTTGTTCGATCACTATCATTGTCAGTTTTGTTATGTTGATCAGGCTTTTTTACTCATTTTTGTCAGTACTATATGCCCTTAAATTATTTTACATTTTCTTTGAAACAGCCTGTATGTATATGAAATGCAGAACTAAAGACAGGAAAGAACATTTTTTATGAAGACATAAAAAAATATCAAGATAAAGATTGATGAAAAGATATAGAATATTGTCTGGTCGTTTCACAATGCTTTGCACACGGTTTACAGCGCGTAGTAGAGGCATCAGCGAAACAAAATAGACCTATTGTAACACAGTATATTCTGTTTTGTACGACACATGTTAAGATCTTTTTTTTTGTCAAAATCATTGTATTCGTAAATGATAGAAATTTAAATTCAACCAAATTTTCACTTAGAATTAAAATTAAACGGGATTAAAATTGGTTGACAATGTAAATTCAGAGTTAGTATACGTATACCTAAACAAGGTTTCCCTCTCGGACTAGATCCGATGAACAAAGAATTTCTCTCTCAATAATGAATGTCGGATGGACGAGGGTTACAGTGGCTGTCTGTCTGACACAAGAGCACATGGCACATAGCACATCACGCCCTCTAGCACATCATATGTATCGGAGAGAGATAGATGTACACATATCACACCATACAAGAAAAAAGAGTGAGACCGCAAACGTTTATAAGGAGATATTCAGTGCTAGAAGGAATTAAATTTAACGTACATCAAAGAGGATTAAAGAAAACAAGAAAAAATGAAAGAAAAAAAGGAATGCTTAGAATCAGAAAATGTTATAGATATTGAAAGATAAAGGTTATCCGGCAAATGTAAGCATTACTACTCATATAGATATTAGATTTTATTTACTGTTTTCTCAATAATAAAACATTTTTAGCTTGAAATTTTTTAACATAACCTAACAAAATTCACGCCAGAAAAATTTGAGCCGTTATAGTCGTTTTTTGTGTTTTATTCAAAGCCCTATTTTGTAAGGAAGTTGTTAAGTCTTAGCAACGTTGCTAAAAAATTATCCAACTGAAACAAATGTGAAGCCTATCATTATCATGTTTTATTCAGTGTTCGCAATTATTTTTGGTTATTTTCTATAGCAATGTTGCTAAGACAGAACAACTTTCTTACAAAATAAGGCTGTAAATAACAGTCCGAGTGTGATGGGTTTGTGTAAGGTTTGGCAATGTTAATATTTAGAAAAATTGCATGCTAAAACTTGCCAAATATTGAGAAAAACAAAATAAATATCTAATAACGTCAGCTTTGCCCAATAACGCTGAGCATTTTGCTAAAAAAATACATTTTAACAAAACATGTTTAATAGAGCTTTAAATAAATAAGTACGAAAAGTAATGCTCCTCGGTCCGGTATTATAAATGTCTATACTTGCCATCAAATAAATATGGACTGGAAATTTCTACAGTGTTGTCAATGCCATTGGTCATATTGAAAATGCTAACACCGCAAGGCAAAGGACAGGGTGGGAAGAAGAGAAAAAATGAGCATCAGTCAATATTTATTTGACGGCGAGTCTAATTAAATTTAATTTAATGAACAATTTCGTATAAATTTCCCACTTTTAGAAACCATGGATTTACGAATTCTACTGTCAGACGATTTAAAATTATTATTTAAAAAATTAAACAATTTCATTCGTCATGTAAGTTTTTTTTTCTATAATGCCAATATAGTTTTGTCCTGTTTTATCATTAAATGTCTGAGCTCACAGATGGTAATTCTATTTATACATTTATACCTACCCTTATGCAATAATTACTTACCTTTGTAATTATTTGAGTTTTTCCGCATTATTTATTTCAACTTATCTAGTTTATAGTTGTAGCAATTGTTTATGCAGATGATTATTTAAAAAATTCTAAAACTATGTACTTAGTAGAACTGACAGTAATTACTTATTTTTATTCACATCACCCAATATTTTATTCACAATTTCTTAATATATGAATTAATCATTTTCAACCAAGCATAAATGTAGTCTTGTTCGCTAATTTGCATAGGCCGCCAAGTATTCTACTAGGTAATCATTCAAAACGGAATCAGAACGTGCGACGCTAGTGACGAATCTCTTCCGTCGCGACGCATGGAGGCGTCACCATCTCTTGTTTTCAATGTTTTGATATTTTAGTGACAGAATCAGTGCCAGATTATTATGTTCTGTCAGAGTATTTTTAGATAATAACTCGCAATTTTTAATAAATTCATCATCACGAGAGACTATGTTCATATTTTTGAATGACACATTTTTGGATAGATGTAATCGATTTAAAAATAAATTTGGTCATATATAATACTGTATCCAATATACAGTAACCTGAAATACAATTGGTTCACATTATATTTATTAATTTACGGCACCTACAATCAGAACAATCATATGTCAGTATTGGGCAAAACTTAATCTGATTGATGTTTGAAAACTAAAGAGTAGTGTTGTAGTGTATTTGTATACTTTTGCTTCTATAGATTAAAAATAGGCTGTATACAGATATTAAAAAAGGATAAAACATTATGAGAGTATGTATATACATTTTGATGTGCTAATTCTCAATCACAAAGATTTTCAATATTGGACATACGTATTTTTATTTCCATGTCAACTAGTATAATTCAAGAGTTCCTTTCCAAATTTTGAAAAACTTCTTTTTGATTGAGAGTCAGTACATTGAAATGTATACAGGCTGCAAATTTGTCTGTAACCCGCCTGAAAACTAATGATTAGGCAAGCCATTTTACTTCTCATAACATAACTTACTAGATTATAAAAATTTCGATTTTTTAAAGAATAGGTGGCTGCTGATTCTGTCAGAAAAAAATTTGAAGTGGCTAGTGAAATATATTCTGTGTTGCCTATTCATAAACATGCATTCGAGCCGGGCCGGGCCGGGCTTTGAGGTTTGGATCGACTCGGCCCGAAAATAAAAATTACCGGCCCGACTCGAAGATCGACTCGACAAAAAAATTAGCTAGCCCGGCTCGAAAATTGACTCGAAATCGGGCCGGGCCAAAGCTCGAAATTGGGTGCATCCGGCATTCCTAATGTTGATTTTTATGTTAAGGCGAAATGTTTAACTTTTTTCGTGTCCTACTTATAAAATACCTCTACATTCTTATAAATTTCAACATTAGATAACATAAGTAATTAAAAAAGTGACCCTTCTAGTGTAAGTTTGTTATAAAAATTACAGACCTACGAGTATTTAACACTTTGTTTACCAAAGAATTTAACAACTTTTTCACAAATCTTATATAAAAAAATATAATTTTAATTTACATAAGGATTTTTTATCTAACTTTGTTTCTGCTCAAAAATGGGACAAAAAATCATTATGGTAGGAACAAAAATCACTTTTATTTAAGTATACGAGTAATAACAATAATAATAGCAACATCACAATATAATTATTATGCTTTAATGAATAATCTTCAATTCTTGAAGTAAAATATAACATTTTTATTTATTAATATGTGAAATGTGCTGTTATTAAATCATTTTGATCCTTTTTAACTTCATACATTTTCATTAAAATATTAAGGAAACTGTGCATTTGATTGAACTACAAGATTTTTCGGGCCGGTCCGAAAAGCTCGAATTTTCGGGTCGGGCCAAAATCAAAAGTCCGACTCGCCTCAATTTTTGAAAATTTTTAGCCCGATACGGCCCGATAAAAAATATCTTCGGCCCGGCTCGATGATCGACTCGAAATCGAGGTGAGCTTCGGGCCGGGCCGGGCTAAAGCTCGAAATCGAGTGCATCTCTACCCCGAAGGTGCTTGTTTTTCTTTGTGTTTAACAAATAACAAATGATATCAGTATATAAATTAACATACATTTTTAAACAATTATATTTTACATATTTTTTCTATAAATTACAATTACTGCTAATTATTTCATGAAAAACAATTCACATGAAGAATAAAAAAAATATTGCCAATATAAATTCTCTAAAACTAATGATTAAATAATTAATGACTAGTTCATTTAGAAGTGCTTATGACTAAATTTTAAATCATGATTAATTTTAGTTATTATTTACACGTTACTATAGCTGTAAATTTTAAAATGTGACACTAAAAAAATCATAATTTTATTCTCTAAATCTAGATGTATAAAACACCCCAAATAGTTTTACGGGATAGACAATATTTGGAAAAGCTGGTTTCCCATGTTAAAAAAAAATTCATATTTACCCTGTATATTCTGCCTTATGAATAGAGATGCACTCGATTTCGAGCTTTGGCCCGGCCCGGCCCGAAGCCCGCCTCGATTTCGAATCGATCATCGAGCCGGGCCGAACATATTTTTTATCGGGCCGAATCGGGCTAATCATTTTCAAAAATCGAGGCGAGTCGGACTTTTGATTTTGGCCCGGCCCGAAAATTCGAGCTTTTCGGGCCGGCCCGAAAAATCTTATAGTTCAATCAAATGCACAGTTTCCTTAATATTTTAATGAAAATGGATGAAGTTAAAAATGATTTAATAACACACTTTACATATTCATAAATAAAAATGTATTATTTTACTTCAAGAATTCAAGGTTATTCATTAAAGCATAATAATTATATTGTGATGTTGCTATTATTATTGTTATTACTAGTATACTTAAATAAAAGTGATTTTTGTTCCTACCATAATGATTTTTTGTCCCATTTTTGAGCAGAAACAAAGTTAGATAAAAAATCCTTATGTAAATTAAAATTATATTTTTTTATATAAGATTTGTGAAAAAGTTGTTAAATTCTTTGGTAAACAAAGTGTTAAATACTCGTAGGTCTGTAATTTTTATAACAAACTTACACTAGAAGGGTCACTTTTTTAACTACTTATGTTAACTAATGTTGAAAGTTATAAGAATGTAGAGGTTTTTTATAAGTTTGCACCCAATTTCGAGCTTTGGCCCGGCCCGTTTTCGAGTCAATTTTCGAGCCGGGCTAGCTAATTTTTTTGTCGGGTCGATCTTCGAGTCGGGCCGGTAATTTTTATTTTCAGGCCGAGTCGATCCAAACCTCAAAGCCCGGCCTGGCCCGGCCCAAATGCATCTCTACTTGTGAATAAAAGGGTTTGGAATTTATAGGTTTATAATTGTTGTTTTATAATTATAATACGGTATATTCTAATATCAAGACAATGACGACCTAGATATAAACATATGCATTTATATATTTATTTTTAGAAGAATTTGTAACCTGCCTCAAATTTTATGTCAGTAGTGTAAATACAAAGTCACAGGCGCCAACTAAATTTTATTTATACATATAGATTATATAGAAGTAAATATATTAACAAAACAACATGTACTACATTTATGAAAATGGCGGTTTCATTCTACAAAAAATGGCATATAATTTATTGATAAAAATATAGCCTAATTCTTATTAATGACCCACATATTAATTTTTGAGGTTATAATTTAAAAATTTCCGAGAATCTATCTATACATCAACGTCAACAATATCTTTAGTTCTTATCCACAAAGTATAACTGACCATGTGTTTCTTCGAATTTACATAACGATTTTCCATACCAAAAAAACAAATAATTAAAGCACTGACCATCTCTAAAGACGTGTGTTTAGATCTTTAGGTGTTTAGGAAAGGAGAAATGAATAGTTCCATTAAAATTACAGGTCTGGAAAACGGCTGAGTCGGATGGTTATTATTTCGTGTGATTCGACAAGGTTTGGGATAAACGCTGGTTTACCTGCTCAGACAGTAGCTGGGGAAAAAGATAATTAGGGCGAACACCGGAAATTTACGCACGAAAAGAAACATTTAATGGAATTTATTTTACTACGCTTAAAATTTACAGGGGGCACTATTTATAATTTGGCATTTATCAGTTTTGAAACATACCAGCATACCACAAAAGTTTACTTATATAATTATTAAAATAATAACAGCACTACATGATTTCATTAGTTCATTTTTAAATAATAATAATTATAATAGCGTCCACTAGTTGAAGTGGTTTAAATGAATTAAAACCGAAACGTTGAAGAATCGAAAAACCTATTCGTTACCTTCTCTAAATTCCGACTATTAATTTCATTAGTTTCTACACAAATGGTTTGTTTTTGACTTTAAAAATATAATAAAAAGAATAATTTGTTAAAAGAGGCTATATTAAAATGAACTCGGCTGATTCAGTATTGTCCAATCAAAAAGAAACAGATTACTAGATAAATTTTGTATTTTTACCTCCCGCTACCCTAGGTAAGGGAGGTATAGGGATCGTGCTAAAAATCGGATATAGAGATTTTAGTGAATAAGCACGTTTTGTTATCCCCAGAATCCGATTTTAACATTTTTACAATGATGTCTGTAGGTATGTATGTGTGTGTGTCTGTGTGTGTGGATCATGTGGACACGATTACTCAAATACTATCAATCAGGAAAATTTGAAATTTTGTAAATCCATTCTATGCCAATGTGGGAAGAGCTCATTAGTTTTGAGTGTATATCGGATAACCGGAAGTATCATTTGTACAAGCTTTTAACAGTTTTTCTTGTAAAAAATTCATTGAATATAATTTTTTAGCAACTTTTACCAATACAAATTGAATATAATGGCACAATCTTCAATTCTACGATAATAGCATTTAGTAAATAACTTGAAATACCTTTATATTATATTATAAAATAATTTATTTTTGTTCATCACTTTGCCTCTGCGTCAAACAAAAACAATACTTTAATAACAAATTTGACATATTTAGCAGCAATTTTCATTCAAATTAATAATGAAACCGTGTTAAGAAGAATTTAGTAGTCTAAATAAGATTCTAATGAAATTAAGGTTTGTAAAAATAATATATTTTCCATTATACATAAATATTAGATATAAAGGATAATATTTCGATTCAAGTTTGATGTTTGCAGCATTATATATCAAACAGCTCTCAATAAGAACGTGATTTCAAAGTGTCAAATAATAATTTGCAACTACACATTTACGAAATGAATAATGTACGCCGAAAAATTTACACAGATTGCGTTTTAGAGCATAAGGACGTTGGTGATGATTTTGACAATAATGTGTGTGTGACGATTTTTCCTTAAAATATATTAATGATCCAAAAGTTCGCAAATTTGGTATTTAATACTCTTATATAATTTGAAACAACATATTAGATTTTGAATATATATGATAAACC
Organism: Ophonus ardosiacus; assembly: GCA_943142095.1. Taxonomy (NCBI): domain Eukaryota; kingdom Metazoa; phylum Arthropoda; class Insecta; order Coleoptera; family Carabidae; genus Ophonus; species Ophonus ardosiacus. The sequence continues at coordinate 18,100,533 of OW964825.1, read as the reverse complement.
GGATGTAGTACTTAATTTGAAGCTCTAACAGATTTTTCAGGAAAAACATAATAAAATATAATCCAAAAATTCGTATTACAAACTTTTCTATTTATTGGAACAACAAAGTAGATTTTGTTTACAAACGATCAATCGGAAGTGAAACTTTACTTAAAGCTCAATGCTATTTTAAACATGGAATTGGCGGGAGGACATGTGCTGGCCACATCAGATTTTTTCTTCATAATTTAAAAACGTACAAGGGTAAAAGTGTTATAAAATACATGACTACGAAATACATTAAATACAGTATAACTTATACCTTTAATTTGGAAAAGAAATTGTATTTATTATTTCTTAATTCATAAATATTCCCTATAATGTATAAATATGATAAAAAAAAGTAAATTTGTATGTGAAGTTCATATATTCTTATTTGAAATAATATCCCATATATATTTTCAATAATTTATACACCGGCGCCCATGATTATTATTTCTGATTACTTATGAAAACAATACTTATTCCTTATTTTTGTGTGGCCTTGTCTTAACAAACTGTTGTAATCTTTTCCGACCCATAATTCGAGTCATTAAAAATGTAAACAGTTTTACGAGCTCATCTTTTCTGGATGGCTGCAAATTTGTCTAAGTTATGTAACTCATATCTTTGACAGTTTTTATCTAACTAAAAATAAATCTAAAATGTTCTATCTTATAGTAAACATAGACTTTTAGACATAATGCATACAAATCGTTTCATAATCTACAATAGAAATGATAGAATGAAGAGAAAAAATAGAAAATTGGTGTAAGAGCTATATTATAGTGTTTTCTTTATCTATATTGTGGATTATATTTGTCGGTCCGTGTAAAAATAAGAGTATAAGTACAGGTAATCAGTTTTATGGAGCTATTTGTGTTAAAAAGTGTTTTAAAAATTATCTTTATTATATTTTTAACTTAGATACTCGCACACGACTTAAATGAACAAATAATAAATAGATAAATTTGTTTTTCTGTCCATATTTAAATCATTGTAAAATATTTATTTACATATTTTAATTATTTCTCATAAAACATTCTCATTTTAATTTAATATTTAAGAAAATGCCCGATTGTTTAGCAGCGGCATCTATATAGTTATATTAAATCGTTTGTTATAAAAAATCAGAATGATTCGTTCATATAAACGAAAAATATTTTTTCTGTGTTAAATGTGTATAATAATGTTCAATAGTCTTAAAACAAACATATTCAATTTGAATTTATAATTTTTTAAAAATGTAATTGCCCCTAATTTATTAATTGCGTCTCCCGTAATTATCAGGTATAACATCTATTTTTGGAAGATACCTACTGAAAATTGTGTCACGAACGTATTAAAATACACTTTATTTTTGACACTGACATTTATATGTTAATTACAAACATTTAAATACCTACACTGTTTTCCTTGGAATAGCATATTATTATTTTATAGTTTTTTTTAACCTATTTTGTGAAAACAGACGTGAAAAATATCTTGTTTTCTAATATTTGTTTTTAATAAAGTTTAAAAGTTAATATTTGTTTTCTATCAATAACTTGATAACGAAGAACAATCAGAAAATTTTCCACTCTTCATTTTCAATTTTTTTTTTAATCCCTGAATCTCAACCTCAATAAGTCCCAAAAGCAAGAGTGTTATTTTTGAGACGCCTATATGAAAAACAAATTATTTTCTGGCAAGTAGTTTTTTATCAGCCATCGCAATTTATATAAAAATTAAGATTAGGTATCATAAAAAGCGCTGTGATTTTTTCACACAATGGAAATAAGAAAATAAAAAAAAAAAAAACTCGAAACAACAAATGATTTTCGAAATACTGGTTTTTCAAGTTTTCTTACAACGTTCTAAAGATGAGAAATTACAAGTAAGAAAAATAAATGTAAATATTAATTATATTAGTTGTAAGTTATAATTATTACATTACATATTATTAAAATGTTCAAATCTCATAAATAAATGTTTTTGTTTCTCATTAGTTCATTATGATAACTACTGTGGAACAAAATATAATGAACAAGTGTGATTAAATGTTATAGAATATAGACAACTTAATTTTATTATTTCTTTATATTTCTAAAACATCGTTTTCACTACCACTGATCCCGACAGACGCCAAATATTTCCAATTTTAAATGGCACAAAAGTGACCCCTGTGGTGCACTGTCCACGCCAGCTATGAGTGCCCGTGAGGTGACGCCCGGTAAGCGCCCACACGGTAAAATATATCGTCATCGTTACCGATGTCTACATGTGTTGTAGATACTGGCACACCCAGAAATGGGTAATATGCCGTGATGATATATTTATTTATTTATGATTTATTATTGGACAACAATGTTATTATGAAAATTTTTTGGTTAAAAAATTATCCAATTGAATCCCTTTATTGCTGACCACGTGTGCGAAAGTAACCAATCAAAACAAACTTACACTGATAATTATCCTAAGACAATTATCACTTATGTCACTAAGTTGCTAAGTAACAAACAGTTTTTGACATATAATTAAAGATTAATTGTTTTAATTTAAAAATGTCATTTTCACGCTGTCAATGAAAATGATGATTTAATCAACAAAATTATAGAAGAAAACAAATCAAAAATACTGTATTAAATAAAAAACTAAATGTGGAGAATATTTATGGACTTTTGTATGTCTTAGCTTCTCTTTGGTCTCACTCAAAGAGGTCTTATTCTCATTGCACACTTCACACTGAACATATTCATAGCCACATTCACGTCATAGCTACTAGTGACATCTACTGGGCTATGTTAGACACAAAAATTCTGTCAAATACAAATTTTAGGCAAATTTAATGTTAAAAAACTGCAAAAAATTTTCTCACCGAATACCCCTCGATCATTGATAAATACTTATAATTTTATCACAATTCCTCAAGCACGTTGCTTTCAGGTAACACCACCTCCGCCTTCGGCGTCGGGCTGTTACCAAGCAACGCGCTTTCGGTAATTGTCATAAAATTATTACGTAATTATCAATGTCCTCGGGATATTATAGCTGATAATAAATAATGTTTATCTATGTAAAATTATAACGTTTTTTATCAATAAATTCACGATACATTAAAATTTATATTAAAGCATTATAAATCCTTAACAAATTTGTATAAAACAAGCTTAGCACAACTTTTGTGAAGGATAGAAAGAGATGCTGCTATGAACGAGAGAGATATCGAAGGATAATTTGTTATCAAATTAAGTTCCATCACTATCTTGATTATACAATTAAAGTAAATTAATTTATTCGACAAGCTCGATATTTTCAATTAGTATATAAGTGTGCTTGACAGCATACGGGTTTACGTACTTAAAAATAAACTACATACTTTCTTATACTGTCTTTTTCAATTATTGATGAGTATTTAGGGCTTTTGCTTTTCGTTTTGTTTATTAATGATATTTGTAATTTTGGAAACTGTGACATACTTTTGTATGCGAATGATATAAAAATATGCTTTGAAATTAACAATATTACTGACTATTAATTTGGAAAAAAAAATAAAGATATAGACAACAATCAGGAATGGTGTATGATAAATAAACTACCACTAAACATAGATAAATGGAAATGATGACATACTGCCGCAGAAAGAATTCAATTGTTTATGATTACAACATAGAATTTGTTTCATTGAACGATGTTCGAGTAAGAAAGATTTAGGTATAATATTTGACTCTAATTTAACGTTTAATTTGCATATTTAAAACCTAATGTCATCATCTACTACGAAAATGTTGGGCTTTCTTACCTATTCGTAACTGTAAACATTTCTTTAATGAGATGGCTTTATTAACCCTCACTTTACCGAAGTTAGGTCAAAACTGGAATTTGCCGTTATAATTTGGTATTCACACTTAAACATGCCTTGGAAAATATTTAAAGATTTTTAAAATATATTGAACAGGAATTAAATTTATTTGTTCTTGAATCCATCGAAAGTAGGCATTCACATATTTCTGTAACTATGCTGGTCAATATTTAGACTGTTTATTTATTGTATCACCTTGCATTTCACGTCCCTAGAATAGCATCCCGACTGTATTTCACATTGTATCTAGCTAAATGTAAAACTAATATTTTAAATAAATCTCCCGTCTATGCCATGTGCAAATCGTAAAATAATTATTGTTTACATTAGTTTGTAATATGTTTTTATTTATTATGGTATTCTTTTGTGATGTACATTTCTCTAAATTTCTTTTTGTACATTTACTTGTAATGGGTTCATGGTTTTTTGTAATAAATTATTATTATTATTATTTTAGTAATTATAAGGACAAAATAATATTTCCAGGAATTATCAAAAACTTCTCAAGGATACTCTTACTTACTTACTTACTTACTTAATCCTGCACCTTTCTACCCTCACGGGTGTAAGGCGTTCCCCCGGCTTGCGGGGGAGGGGGTTGAGTTCTGGTTCGTTGGTCTTCTCCATATTTCTTTCCACTCTGCTCTATCTTGTGTTGCTGTCTTCGTTTCTTCCCAAGTTAAACCTCTTCTTTGCGCTGCCTCCTTTACTTCTTCCAGCCACGTTCTTCTTGGTCGTCCTCGTGGTTTCTTTCTTCCAATTTTTGCTTCAAACACTTTTTTAACTATTCTCTCCTCTCCCATCCTTTCTACATGCCCATACCATCTCATCTGTCCTTCTGCTATCTTATCTTCTATTGCTTTTACTTTTAAGTTTTGTCTGTGGGTTGTGTTTTCAATTCTGTCCAGTCTTGTTTTCCCCTCTATTTTTCTCAAGAACCTCATTTCGATAGCCGTAATTTTTTCTTTTTGTCTTTGCGTTAATGTCCATGTTTCAGCTCCGTGTATGAGTATAGGTGTCACTACTTTCTTAAATATTTGTACTCTGGTCTCTTTCGGTATTTCTTTCTTTCCTAAGAAGCTGTGTTTGATGCTATTGAATATTTTGCCTCCTGTTGTTCTTCTTTCTTTTATTTCTTCATCAAATCTTCCATCTTCTGAGATCATTGACCCCAGGTATTTAAATTTTTGGACTTGCTGTAGATTTTCATTTTTTAGTTGTATCGTGTGGTGTTGTTCATTTCTTCCTAGTATCATGGTTTTCGTTTTTTCTTTATTGATCTTCATGTTTAATTTTTGTAGCGCTTTGTCATATATTTCTATATTCCTTGTTAAGGTTTTTTCGTCTTCTGCTATGATGACCATGTCATCTGCATAGCATAGTTCTGCTATTTCCACTCTTCTCAATTTCCAATGTCCTATGTAGTATTTCTTTACTTCTTTCTTTGTCTCTTTTATTCCTTCGTCAAGGATTAGCGTAAACAGAAGCGGGCTCAAAATGCATCCTTGTCTTACTCCGGCTGTAGTTTCAAATGTATTGGAGGTCTCTTGTTTCACTCTTACATAGCTCTTAGTCTTTGAATATAGGCTCTGAATTCCTGTTATTAACGTATTTGATATTCCCCTTTTTCTTAGCGTTTTCCATATGTCTTCTCTATTGATTCTATCAAACGCTTTCTCTAGATCAATGAAGCAAACATGTACGTTTCTCCCTTCTTTTATTGCCTTTTCCCCTATTTGTCTTAGTATGAATATCGCATCATTTACTCCTCTATTTGGTCTAAAACCAAATTGAGTTTCCTCTAACGATTCTTCCAGCTCTGTTCTTAGTCTACTCTCCAAGATTCTTGCATATATTTTGGCCACTGTGCTTATTAGGGTAATTCCTCTATAGTTCTGACACTCTCTGCTATCTCCTTTTTTAAATATTGGTGTTATGATACCTATTTGCCATTCTGTTGGTGTTATTCCTTTTAGCGCTTCATTCATTATGTCTTTAAGTTCTTGTAGTGCTGATTCGGGTAGTGCTTTCAGCATGTCTGCTGTTATTTTGTCATGTCCGGGCGCTTTTCCTCTTTTGGTTTTTCTTATTGCTTCTATTATTTCTTTCAAGCTTATTTCTTCTTCTTGTGTTGTTTCTGTTTCCTTTGTTCGTGTGCGATGACTTTCTTGTTGTTCTTCATCTTTAGTATCCTTTCCCTCTAGTAGTTCTATGAAATACTGTCTCCATCTGTCCATTATTCTGTCTTCTTCTGCTATCGTCTTTCCTTCCTTATCTTTAATGTTCGTTATTGTTGCTGTCTTCTTTTGTCTTATATTTTTAAGTGTTCCAAAAAATAATTTCTGGTTTTCATTGTATGCGTTTTTCATTTTTTCACCAAATTCTCTCCATGCTTTTTCTTTTTCTTCCTTTATTACTCTTTTTACTTTTTTCCTTTGTTCTTTATATTTTTCATAGTCAATAGGTTCTTTCGTTTGTAGATATTTATTCCACTTGTTCTTTTTTTCTTTCACTGCAACTTTTACCCTTTCCGACCACCATCTAGTTTTGTTTGTGTTTCTGTTCACTATTCTAGTAGTGCCGCAGCTTTTTTCTGCTGCCTCCAGTATTGTCTTTTTGAAGTTCTCCCATTTCTTTTCTATGTTTCCTTCTTTTTCTTTTGCTTTTTTCTTAAACTCTTCGTTGACGTTCTTTTGAAATTTTTCTTCTATCTCTTGTCTTCTAAGTTCATGGCATTTTATTTTCTTATTTACTATCTTTCTTTTGGTTTCGTTCTTTGTGATCACTTCTTGCTTTAGTATCATTGTTACAAGGAAATGGTCGCTTCCAATCTCTGGTCCTCTTTTTACTTTTATGTCTTTTACTCTATTCCAGCTGTCTATGTTAATTAGGAAATAATCTATAATCGATTTTTCATTTCTGCTTATAACTTGTCTAGTTATTTTATGTATTTCTTTGTGCTTGAAGTGTGTATTTCCTATTTTAAACTCATTCTCTAGGCAAAACTCTATTATTCTTTCCCCGTTTGTATTCTTCACATTCTCTCCATTCCTTCCTAAGCACCACTCTATTCCATCATTCTTATTTCCTACCCTCCCGTTAAGGTCTCCCATTATTATTACTCTCTTTTCACTTCTGTCTACTATTTCTTGTAGTTCTTTAAAGAAGTTATCTTTTTCTTCTTTTCTTGCGTCCTCGTTTGGTCCATAGCCCACAATTAGCGTGTATTCTTCGTTTTCGTCTCCTTCCTTAACATTTATTGATAGTAGTCTTTCGTTCAATAGGTTTTCTTTAGAAACATATTTCATCTTATCCTCTTTAATTAAAATTGCCACCCCTGCCTTGGCGTTTTCTTTTTCCGATACTCCTACCCAGTACATCCAATATCCGTTTTGTGTTTTTGTGATTCCTTTGCCTTTCCTCTTTGTTTCTGTTATACCCACGTAATCCATATTCATTTTTGCCAGTTCTTCTGTTAATTCATATTCTTTCCCTGTTAAACTTTTTACATTCCATGTTCCAAATTTTATTATTTTCCTTGGTTTATTTACTCTATTTTTTATTTTGCCCTTCCCGTACTTAATTATATATGTTTTGTTGTTCCTTATCGTATCCTTTTCCTTTGCTTGCGACGTCTTTCCTTTTTGTTGCAATTTTCCTCGTTTTTCCCTTAGTTTTTTGACGCAGTACCTCCTTCTTCTTTGACCTCTATCAGCTTCTTTTCTGTTTTGTCCCATTTCCATTCCTTTCCATTTATTGTTATTTTCTGATAGCCTATCTTCAATATGTCACCTGCCTTTTTATTCTTCTCCGCTGACATTTTTATTTCCTTTTGTATTTCGCGCTCGTTTCTTGTTAGTTCGTTGTTTATGAAAATTTTGTCCTTTAAAGTTCGTAGGTTCTTTTTGTTCGCCATTACTTTTTGTTTATCTTGAAAATTTTCCATTTGTACCTTACATGTCTTCTCTCCTATCTTTAGTGCTTCCTTCACTTGTACATTAACTCCAATTTTCTTGTGTATGAAGTCTTCTACGGTGTTCTTTAGGTCATTTCTGTTGATTGAGTCTGTTCTTAGCCCTACAATCACGAAATTATTTTTGATTTTTTCTTTCTCTAATCTCTCGATTCTTTCTTTCATGTCGTTCAATTCTTTTTTGATCTCTATATTTTCTTCCTTCAGTTGTTCATTTATCTGTTTCATTCGTAGTAGTTCTTCTTGGTATTCTTTCTGATCCTGTTTTATCTCTTTTGTATCATTCTTTATTTGTAATATAATTTTCATTAAATCTCTTAGTTCTATTTTATCACTTTCTTCTTTGTTACTTTTGTCCGGTGTTCTCATAGTCTTTTTACTTCTTTTTGTTATATCTTGGCCATCTGTACTCTCTCTCTTCCTTTTACTGTCATCCGACGTGTAATCTTCTCTATCCGATGACATATTTGCACAACTTTCCTGAGTACGGGCCTGACTAAATTTTTATCTTGTTTGCACGCTCTAGCTGCTCCGCCACTACTCGCTTACGCTTGTTTACCGCTGTATTGTATGTCCTTGGCTACTGTCTCGCCCATATACCTATTACTTATATACTGCTGATGCTCATATTTTTCACTGGAGAATAGCAATCATGATGAAATGCGATGAAAGATATGTTCTATCTCTGTAATAGAAGACCTGTGAACTAAGGCGCAGGCGTGAATACATGAGTGTCGCACAAAGAAAGTCCTGCAAGGGGCATAACAAAATTGAGGATGCAACAGCGTACTCAAATATTTAATTAGGGGGCTCACAAATATTTTATAAATTTAATTCTTCTGGATAGTAAATAAAATTCTAACAAATATTCTGAAACAAAGTATTTAAAACAAATTCTATTTATGTAATAAATTAATTATTGGGTACTTTATCCAAAGATAAAAACACCTACCCTGATTGTAAAACATATATTAATAAAGGAAGGTATAAAAAATTAAAACAACTCAATACAATATAAGCATTTATTGATTTTTAAATAATATTAATCTGAATATTTGTTCCTTATACCGGGAGTTTATTTTATCAGTAAACATAGGGTATATCATTGCCATAGTTACGGTATGAATGTTTGACAGCAATGTATTGAAGCGTTTATTTTATGAGTAAACATAGGCGTTTAACATGGGAACCAGTTTTTGGTAAATACAAAGTGTCCGGCTAAAAATCTAGCCATGCTATTGAATATGATAATAGTATATTACATTTTGTACATTATTTAATACTAATTACTTTAATAATATTGCAAAAATTGCAATAAATTACACAAATTGTCAAATAAATAATTGTTTCAGTTTTTTATTATGTAATATAAAAAGATTTCCAAATGTCTCCGTGGCGCAATGGTCATAACACTAGCGTTTGAAATTTTTGGTTGGGGTTCGATTCCCCATTGGGGTAATTAATTTATTTTTTTTTACATAAAAATTGTTGAACTTTTAAAAATCAGTTTATATTTCCATATTACAATCATTTAAAAATAATATTAACATTGTAATAAATAAAGAGAAAAAATTGAGAATATGTACTTGATTACATCTTTTGAGGGCTGTAAAAATATACCTCTATTTTTAAAAGAAATTAATTTTCCAGTTACTGCTACCGAATATAGAAATTTTGAACAAAATGTACAAATATTCAATTTCACAATTTTTTTGTATTATGTACCCCGCAATATACTCGACCACGTCATCTACATAGTTATTTAACATGATGAATAAAACTATTACTGCTCGCAATGACGTACAATAAAAGAATGAGAATGATGGAATGTTTTTGAAATAACTAAGAGAAAATCGCTTGCTTTCCATTTGCTTTCAAACAAAACCAATTGGCCGCTAACGGCTGTAACCAATCACTTAGTAGGATCTTGGGCATGCGCATAATTTCGACGGTCTCCTATTAGAAGGATGGAAATATATAACTGTCCTCTTTCCTAGTGATTGCTAAATATATTGAATCAGCAGTATATAAGTAATAGGTATATGGTCTCGCCACTGTATACACTTTTTACTCTAATTTAGAGCTTCTAGGCACTTCTCACTCCACTTTCTTAATTCACAACACTATCTTATTTCACCAGAGTTTATTTGTTTCCTATGGCCGCGAATTATGCGTGATATCTTTCGTTTATCGAATTTGAGTATCGCCGCACGATCGGCACAACCGTCTTCACTGCCTGCCACAAGTCAACTCTCCTCAAGGATACTCACGAAGAAAAATAAGATTAGATCTGTATGTATTAGGATTTAATAATATTTTTATCTCTTATATAATTTTCTCCAAATATATTTAAACGACATTATGTACTTATTTTTGCGATATTTGATAAAAAAAAGTTGAACAGCTGATCCTAATAAAAATACAGACATCCTTGTAAATAAGATAAAGAGATCACTCAAAAAATAATCTCAACTATAATTTATTTATTGACACCTTTATTCTCGCATTTATTATAATAAATTTTATTTACAACAGATTACTGTAACTCATTAGATTAGAATATCTAATAATCAGAGATTTTATCCTAAAGTGGAAACATAACAATTGATAATAGTAAAAATAGATAGGTAGATACGATCAACAAAATATAAGAATATTAACATACATTAGACTTGATAATACAGCTTGCTATCAGAACTAAATAATGAATAAATAACATAAAATATAACATCACGGATTATTATCTACCCATTTCTATTCTATTATTAACAGATTTCGGTTATGAAAATGTTTGTTTTATCTTTCTTCCATTTTGAGTATCTTTCATCTACCAAGATACTCATTGTTTTGAAATTTCTTAGTCCCATGAACAAACTATGGCAAAATACAGCGTGTTGAAAATTTAAATTAACAACTTAAACTAGGAACTAATCCCTTTAAAATAAAATATAAAGTTTGTTTCAACCTATGTCCGGAAATGTTCTATATCAGAGATATTCGTATTTTTATTGTTATAAAGCTCGCTACAGACTATATGTGTGTATTCGTGATTTGTCAGGTTCGTTGTAATTCATAGTACATTTTTCGTAAACACTATGTATGTATTCGCGATTCGTGATACGAGTTGACATGATTCGTTGTGTTCTTATTAATTCGCTGACTGAAGTTTGTGAACAAGCACACTATGCGGAATATAGTAAATTCACGTTGCTCTGAAAAAAAAAGCGTCGATGATCTGACAGTAGCTAGTGGAAGAATTACGAGAAATGAAAAAAAAAAATATATTATTTTGGTAATTTTAACTATGACTATGTATTTATTAATTATTACTTTTAATTTAGATATTCATTTTAGTCAAATTTAATCTCCAAAACATAACAGCCAAGTATAATATATTTTTTTGCTAGAGTTTTATTTATCAAAGTTTAAATTGTAATGTAAAATAAGTGAATTTCTTCTTCTTTCTTTTCACTGTTGTAGTTCTTATAATTGTTTTTTGAGAGCAGCATTGATTTTGGGAAAACAATACCATTTGATCTATTTAAAAAACTATGATCAAAATTGGAACATTTGATCGACAATATTCGATTCTGCTTTTCTTTAAGTCATGGTTTGACATAATTTTAATGTCCAATAATATCTGAGTTGTTTACTAAGTTATTATAAAATTCTGATATACATTTAATAAAATATTTAATTTTAAAGTGATAAACATACAAAAAAAAACATAATCTATCAAAAAGTGACACTAAATTCGACATACAAATTTCCTAGTATTTATTATTTTTTTAATCTTTCCATTTTTGTTTATTTGCCACAATCAATATATTTCATAAATAAAAAAATATATACTGTATTATATCTAAGAAAAAACCCTTGGTTTTAACCAATGATGTGACGTCACGTCAAATGGTTTGACATTCAAAACAGTGATGGTTTTATCGAAAAACTAATGCCAGACGGTCATTTTTTCAATTCTGTAGGCATGTCCCAAAACTGATAAATGCCAAATTTGTATACCGATGTACTGTATTTTCGAAAACATATTACCTCATTTTACGAGAAAACATATTGATGAAGAATTCCAAAAAGTATAAATAATTCGAAAAACTCCCATTAATCATCGTCAATTAATTAATGTTTTCAATATCAGAGCATTCCATAAATTATGTATGTCGCATTAAGCAAAACCTAACTCATTTTATGCATTGTACATATACGATGGAATATAAATCGTATAAGAAATGGTATAACAGCTGGACAATAAATAAGAAATACATAAATAAGGAAAATAAGAAATGTGTAAGGAAACGTGTTCTAGGAACGGTCAGGTAGAAAAAACACAAATATGGATAGTAATTAGAAGAATGATGATAATTAGTGGTAAAGAATTGATCAAATATGGTTGCAATTTGATGTAGACTCTACCAGTTAGTGACTTTTTACGTTACGTGCGTACATTGGACTGATATATGGAGTTATCAGATTAATAATAATACTACATTATAGGAAATATTTCCGTATCAAATAACACGTATGCTTTCAAAACTGTATGTTTCAAGACTTCTTGATCTATTTTATAACAATATAATATTCCGTTTTAAACTATTTAAATTATGGACCTTTTAATTTGAACAATACTTACGATAACGTACAGTTACTAGTATTTGTTCGAAATATCGAGTCGAGATGACGAGAATAATGTTAAATCCCGTCTCGAAAAATTCGATAAATTCTTAACGAGATCTCGAAAATGTAAGGTCCCACGTTTCACTGAAGCCTGTGATATGTATATACAAATTAAGTAAAATATGTTGACAAGTTTTACTATTAATCAGTAAATAAAAATATGTTGTTAAACTTATGTAGATCTCCACCATAGTAACAAAGTAGAACATGCGAGTCCTTTATACGTATTTAAACTAGACAGTATACTAGGATTATCAAAGTTTAAAAAGGGGTACTAGTTTTTAAAATATTAAAATTTTGAATTCCCTCAACTTTTACGTCCGCATTTACTCTTTTCCAAATGCTTACCATTTTCAAGTTTTCTGCTATCACCTTCTTAAAAACTGGAACCCATGAATGAAGAAAAAACGGTTCAATGAAAGTAAACCAAATAATATATCAACGGTGTCAACCTCGTATCTACAAAAATTTCAAAATCCACATTTTTTGCGCTTTTTCTCAATGCCTGTATAACGGAGCAACAGATGGCTCTACCAGGGCAATAAGTTAGGTGGCATGCCCATAGAATAAAAAAATCTAATGCAATACCTCGTATCTACAGTGAAATTATGGCCGACGAAGTGTGAAATCTGGTAAGTACTAATTTTGTGATTAATTTACTCTTTCTATTGGATCCATCTTAATCTCAAATTGCAATTATTTCGATTATTATTGTCCTACCATTCTTATGTAATACTTAAATTATGACATTTGTGTGGTTTTTATGATTTATTTAATTTAAAATGATATTCATGCAGATACGTGTTAATGAACATGACAAAAATTAAAATTCAATATCACTCTTCAGCAGATACGTGGTATTGGCTAGTATAGCAACTGGCAGTTTTCTTCTGCGATTTAATCATCAGTGTTATTATTTTAATCTCCTAAAGCAGTATTTTGTTTTAGGTAGCTAATGCAAAACAAAATGTCTTCGAGAACCAACAAAATTTTGACAATGTGTAATGAAAAACTTCAAAATAATGAAAATATTAAACCAAAAACCTCCAACAGTGATAGTAGGAATGTTATAGTAGAGAAGCTACCAAACTTGGAAGACGTCGATGATTTTCAAAAAATGATAGAAAAAGCAGAATTTGTCTACTCCTTTGCCTCATCGGCCTAAGAGAACTATCACCAGATATATTGAAGACTTTCCAAAATTACATGAAGGAAAACTGCCTATTTCAAAAAAGAAATACGATCATTTACAAGAAATTAAATCAAAATTGTATGAGAATTACTAGCCGTTTTATGATAGTTTGTTACATAAATAAAAATTTTGATATCGCTATTATCCACATCGACTTTAGAATTTCTTTTGGTTTTCTCTTTTGAGTTCCCTAAGTGCAAGTCTTATATTTTAGCTTAATTTGTGTAGTACTTTTCCCCATGAATTTCAAATAAAATTGAATAAAAATTATTACAGTTTTTATTTACTACCTAGGAAACCGCCACCTATCTTGCAATTTTGCAATTATTATATGTGCAATACCTCGTATCTCACCATAAATAAAATTGGTCACTTCAATATTAAAACTCTTGTCTTTATAGGTAATCTAAAAGCTTCTGTTACAAAATATTAGAATTAAAAATTTAGGAAAATTAGCAAAAGTTTCATAAAACGTTTTTTTTCACTTCCTGGAGAATTGACGTTATAGGAGTTACGAGGTATTGCATTGACACCGTCGATATGTTCGAATTCATGATAGAAACCACGCGCGTTTGTATGAAAATAAATATATTGCGTAATATAGCTTGCCAGTAGCAATCAAACATTGGAGTAGTTTTTTAATTATTTTATTGAATTGCTTATTATCCATGCATATTTCCAATTAATGACCACGAAAGTTATTTTAAGCATGTTTGTATATTTTTATAAATGTTTAAATAGACACTTATTTTACTTCAATTATTTACTAAGAGCATGTTTCTTATTGCACCTAAAAACTGCGATGTATCTTCTATCTGCGCTGCATTGACGTCAAAGCTACATAGGATTAATCGCAGAACTGCAGTGAAGAAAAAAACGCATTTTGAATGACAGCTTAATAATAACAATCTTTAAAAAATATGTATGTACGGTTTTCTTGATCCATTTCTTTTTAAACGCTCAACACATAAACTTATCAAAGTCAAGAAAATTGCTGCCAATAGCTATAACACTAGGAGCAGCTACTAGTCGGATGCATATCTGCTGAGCAGTTGCAGAAAAATCTGCGTAGCATACTAAATAAAAAACAGTTAGGTGCAATAAGTACATCTAATTTATACGAAAATAATAAAAAAAAACGGTAGTCTGCGAAGTATTACATCTTGAAAGTATATCTGCTGAATAAAAAAAACATGTCCTATCTCTTGTGTTTGAGAACAAAATGAGATTAGCACGTACGTCAAAGAATATTTAAAAAAAACATATTACGGGTAAACGAATAACAATTAAGAGTTTCTAAAACTACAAATCGCTTTCAATTTACATGATAAAAATAAAATAAGTAGTGGAGGACCACCCCATTGTCAACTTACATATCGACTTATCAAGCATATTGTAATACCTCAGATCATAATGAAATTCCATCTTGCGGATTAAATAATTAAATTTGAATAATTATTTCTTATATTCATCCCTCAGCTATCGCTCACCCCAAAAGAATGTGCCCATCTTTAAGAATCCCATGCCTAGTATAACCTGTTGCAAGCTGGTTAGTTTATCTTCTGGCATCGATAGCGCCTGAAGACCTGAGACTGCCGTCTCTGGTTTTAAAATGTAAGGTCTAAGACGACCCTGAACGACCTTAGTGGCTCCACTAATACCCCACACCCCTCGGATATTATTGTTATAGAAGATGTAGGTGATAGGGGAAAGTCATTAAAGATAGATTTAATTATAAACTAGAATTAAGACAGTAAAATATAATGAGAAATAAATTTATACACCTTCATTATACAGTAATATTTTGGGTAGAGCCTCTTTCTTTCTGTTCACCAACAAATTGTTCTACACAACGTAGTTTTGTTTTAGAATAATTGAAGCATTTAAATTCAAGCGAATAATTTATATACGAATTTCTATGACGTAAACGAGTACTTACAAAAATATTTTGATTCATACTCTGGACCTCAGGGTCGTAAGTGTTTGTATATTTGAACAAAATCGATACAAAACACCTCGTCGAATAAATTTTAGTACACAAAACTGGCACTTAGATTTTATTGAAATGAAATACTTCATTTATTAATACACACTTCGCCCGACAGAATTTGGCCAAGTCGCTTTAATTTCATTTTATTTAGTTAATACAGGTGTCTTTAAAATATGTGGTCATAGCTTAGCCACAGATTCCTGGGCATAGAATAAAACAATTTAACAGAACTTATCTACGAACGTGTACTCTTCAACCAGAATTCTACTTGAATGTTCAGAACGCTTTGTTTTGTATGAAATTTAATACGATACTATATGGATATAATTAATATACGGTGTTAAGACGAGTGTTAAGACTATAATTAAACAGTAACTTTTTGATAACACCGCTAATAACGTATTTTTTTCAGAAAGATTCTTCAATAGTAAACTTTTTAGAAATTAGTGATATTTGTTACGATTTAGTCGGAAACGAAAATATGAATGACTGTGCCGTGCACAAATTTAAATTAGCAGTCTATTCGATTTTTTCTAAAATTCCCGGGTAAATAAAATATTTAATTCAAATAATTACGTCCGTTATTTAGAAAGGAGATTTTATTATTATACTGTTTAATGATTACTCTATACTTAAAAATTCAATTGAAGACTATTAAAATAAATCCATTTCAATGAAAAATAAAGGCATATTAACACAATAAATATTTTTTTTATATATATTTCGAGTTCATAATGAAATCATTACGAAACCCAGTTGCGTATGGAAAGGGCCTTCATTTCGATACGCAATTTTTTGTTTTGTATTTTAGAAGGTTGGTACTAGTAGATGAACTTTCAAATAAATGAATAAAAGTAAATCCAATGTTACCAAATACAACATTAAACATATATAAATTTCCCTAAATCAAATCGGTTTCATATATAGCAGTTTTTTGAAATATTTTAGTATATGAGAAACGCAAAATATAAAAAACAATATAAAAGACTCATTTTGTCATTTAGAAAACTCGTCAAGGTTCGTTTTCTAACTGACGCGTTGAAAAAAAAAAAAAAAAACAAAAAAAAATACATATGCATATTATCACGGCATGTTATCCATTGCTGGGTGTGTCAATCTGCTTTGTACGCAGATATCGGTAATGATGGTGACATATTCGTACCGTACGAGCGTTTACCATGTGTCAGTTCACTGCACTTCTTGCTGGCGTGGTTACTTTTTTGCCATATAAGTAATTTTGGCGTCAATCGGGAACGAACCCGGGTCCTCAGATTCGCGACCAGACACTCAGGCAACTGGACCAAATAATGTGGAAAGGAGTTCGTGTACGAATGAAACAATTTGTATTAGTGTTAGTAAATATTTCACATACTGTCAATTTATATACCGTACATACTGTATAAGCATCTTACACATTTTTATGGGACTATTACTAATAAATTTTCTATTTGTATCTACTTACTCGCTTTAATTTTCTTTTGAAGTTTCCCCATTTCAAAACACCTTTTCCATCTTTCACCTATAAACTTTTACTGTAATATCTCTTTCTGCTTTCTATATCAAACTAAACGAAAGAAAACTTATTAATTTCTTTTGAACTATCCAAGCGTAAGATTACGATAAGACATGATGGTGCTATGTGTATGTGCGCATATATATCAAAAAGGGATTGATTTAGATGAAAAAGTAGACCACTTTGTCACAGATAAGATACGCCTTATATTTTTAGTTTTCATATACCGACCATATCTATATTTACAAATAGGAAGTGAAGGAACTCTAAGAAATTACGCGTTATTTTTATTTGTAAAGATAAGAAACATTTTTTATGGAAAGGAGGTGTGGCTTATAAAACGCAAAAGAATAAAACCAGCACTATCAAATCCAATATTTATTTAATACATGCATCGACCCTTCGTTAACCAATATTAGTCCAGGAAATCTACGATTTCACCACAAAGAAATTGCAACAAAAGTTATTTTACGGAATCTTGTCAAAAAAAAATGCGTTAAACAACATATCAAAAGTTTCCAGAAATCGGAGCATGGGAATCTTCCGCCAATTAGGAAAAATGGCGGCATATTTAGGTTTTTGGCCATTTTCTCGAAAACAATTACCCCGAATCGATATTTTACAAGAATACAAAAATAAAGCTCAACATGTTTTATACAAAAAAGGATTCTTAAATTTTATTTACCTTGGATGAACTGTCAAAAAGTTATTTTAACAAAATATTTCACCAAAAAAATAATTTATGAAAGAAAAATTATACAAAAAATAATAGTTATTTGTGTATCAAGAGCGTCAAGTGGATCTTTATTGCTCGCGCTCGAAAATTGAAGCGCGAGCGTAGCGAGCGCTACAATCGAGCGAGAGCAATAAAAATACTTTACGCTAGAGATGCACACATAATTTTTTCTACGACTTTACTAACCAAAATAGAAAAAAATAATAATACCTATTTAGTAAGTTCAATTCAACGTCAACCAATTTCTGTTTTGTGTTGTGTGTAACCATGACGGTGTGTGTATCCAAGTAAATAAATACAAAATTCTGTCAGTAAAAGATAGTGATTTTTCCTGCACTCCTCCAGATATATTTGAAACGGCGCAAAATACTTCCTTGAATTTATTATCTGCAAAATCAAAAGCATTATACGAAAAGATTTATAACCTCTCCATTGAATGGTGTAAGTTAAAAAAATCAAGAATTACAGTGAAAATGTCTTACTAGCTTACTTTTTGTAAAAATCTAATGACATCGTCTTCTCTTTGGTCCATTTATTCCATGCTAAAATCAACACTAGCAGTTAAGAACTGAAAACTCTAGTGAGTGTCACAGTCACAGAATCTAATTTATCTCCGTCAGCTGTTTTCAAGTTCTGGAATGAATATACAAAACTGCCAAAAGTGCACATTCAATTTTAACATTATCCGCCAATAATTAAATCCAATAAGTTTGTTAATTATAAAATGTGTGTTATTAAATATTTAAAGTTGTAATACAATATACATTCACCAGTAGAGTTTTTATTATATATAATTAAATACCTAACCTAACTAAACTAAATTGGTAATGTAGCTAACTTCAGGTATATTGTTTCTAGTGTAAAAATGAACCTAACCTATATTTTAGATTTCGTAAGTATTATTTTAATAAATTAAGATTTCAGCAAAAATATGTATTTATCTAAGCGAGCAAATTGAGCACTTTACCGCGCGTTGCTATAGGAGACGCGCGGTAAAGTATTTTTTTTTTTTGCTTGTTCCTTAGTAACCATCAACTTTACGATGACAAAATAGAGCACAAATGTCAACTTTTCATGGTGGTCGTAGAAAAACAATATTAAGTACAGTATGTTCAGAAAAAAAAACCTAATTCGGAGTAGGCTATGAATCATTTTTCTCTCTAGTTGTCAAAATTGATCGTGGAATGTGATTTTAAAGGGAAAAGATAATACAGAAGGATACAGAATATTGTCATTTACCGATTTTTAATTTATTTCTATTTCTAAAATAAAGATTCAAGAAAAATAGATCTTTAGATATCATTTTTGACAATATCTCGTGTCAAATTTACATTTAATCACATACTTTAAAATTGACATACTCGTACATTTTTTTATTCATAGCCGAGTTAAGATTATTTTTTTTAACACACTGTATTTAATATTTAGTCTAATAAGTTTTACTATTTATTACAGTTTACAATATTCGTGGCGTCAAAAGAAGTACATTATCAATGAGTTTTAAATAATTTTTGTCAACGCTTTCCTACAAATTTTCACTTTCTCATCCACCAGTCTTGTCCTGTTACAGGTAGGATAACACGGTTTGAAAATTTAAAATTCAGCATGTACCTAATTCTCTTTCACATATACTATACGATATTTACCCATGTTCAGATTTCCGGAAACTTGATCTCGCTTTTGACATATTGTTCAGCGCATTTTTCTGGATAAGATTTGGTTTAAAAAACTTTTGTTGCAATTTCTTTGAGATGTATGGGTTATTTTTTCAGTAGATTTCTTGGACTATATATTTTCTATAAATTCAATTATTGATTCATTCATTGACAATACAGACAAAGCATGTACAGATTAAATTATCCATTAATATTTGTTGACATGCTGGATGTCTATCTTATTGTATACAGTTTGATTATACATTTTCCTTAATATTCAATATACAGTTAAAAAATTATAAAGAGATTAACTTTCATAAATCAGCCAGCTTTGCTGTAATCATGGAAACAGCTGAAATATTCAAATAATTCTGACAGGGTCAAATGTAATTTATATAGTGAATGTTCATGTTATAATTTTATTGAATTTATAGAATCTCTTTCAGTTTCAAGAACATAACCTATCATTTTGAAAATACATCAAAAAGTTATTTATAATTTTAATCTCTCAAATTAAAAAAAAAAATGTTCCGATTGGCATTTATTCATTTTTTGTTAAATTCGAGGTTAAATTTGAATATTTAGTTATAAGAACAGTATTAAAAATTAAAATTTGACAAAAAAGTTGCAAAGAATTAGTATCTAGTTTAAAACACACTTAACAAAAACAATAAAACTATTTTTAAATTAAATTACATTTTTTGTTCTTTATTATTCTAAATAATATTTATGTCTATTTTTAATTCTTAACGTTCAAATTTAAATAAAAATGAATAATTGGCAACTATTTTCAATTTTCATCTAGAAAAAGCCCGACATATATCATTACACATACTTAGAATAATAGCCGATTTGTACTCAGAAAGAGGTCGGAAATGTGTAAGTAATAAGCCGAGATGATTTATTTCTTTCTTTCGAAATTATTTAAAAATGTATTCTTTGTAAATGTACAGTACTATTAAAATACAAGTAAAGTATAACACGTTACAGAGAAATCAATTTACCCATAATAAAAACTTATAATGGAAGAAAATTACATATTACAAAAAACTTAAACGTCTTCCATAAGCTACAAGAAATTTACCACAACGTCCCATAATTCATCTACCTCTTCATGCCTTCGGTAACTAATTTGCTACACGTCTATCTATCAAAGACTTATGTCTCTTACCCCCGCAATGTGTAAGACTAGGACAGAAACAAACCGCGGAGGTCTAACCGCAAGAATGTTAAAAGAAAAAATGTAGATAGATGGGCTCAGAAATTGAACATCTAGTGGATGATTTGTTTTTTTTTACTGAACGTTTAGTGATTTACTAATTAGAATAATCAGTGAACTGTGACCTTATTGGCGCCTAAGAAGATGAGAATATTTTTATTGCAAATTAAGTATTTTTATGAAGAGATATTAATTATTTTATAAGGCATTTTAATGCGTTATATAATAAATTAATGATTATTAAACTCTGAATTTTATAATAAATATAGCACTGTTTTTTACGTTTTTTAAACAATTTTATTTATTTGTTTGTTTTCCTTTTATGTAACTTCCGATTATGAAGGAAGTTTTGTATATACATATAAAAAGTATTACATTACCGTAAAATTCCCGTATTCAACAGACATGGCCTCCTGCGACATTTAGAGGAGAAAAGGCAAAATCACTACAAAAACTGAAGGCTATAGCACAAAATATTAAACTACTTTCCACAAGTGTTTTGCAGACTGGAAACAATGTATATAAATGCATTACATCTAATGGAGTATACTTTGAAGAGGACAATATTAATATTGATGAAACAAATGAAAATTCTGGTTATTTTTTAATCAAACCTGGTATAGTAGTGAAAAAAAGGAGTAATACGTAGGAAATACATACATACATACATACATACATACCGGGTGGTGAATTGATTTATGCAATATATGAAATTTAATGCTAATTATATCATATGGCCATATGTCGTTCCCTATTTATTTTAGAGTAAACTGCTTCAAATAAAACTTTTAGATAATTGAATTCTGTGTCCAAATCACTCATCACATATTATTTTACACTTTTTGTAACGCGTAAAATTGGGATATATATGTTTATAAAATTGCTCATTTAGCGATAGCCATGGAATTTAAGCAAAGATACAAATAAATGGAAAATAATTTCCAATAGTTTGGCAGTTAGCGTAAGTGATTACTACTAAGTTTATTATGTGGTTTAGGGCAATTTTGTTTAATATAAACAAGATGTACAACATTCAAGAAAAAAATCAGTGCATAATATGGTTTTATGAAGGAAACTCCCAAGCCCATTTAGTGCTGTATATCACGATCGGTCGATTCCTGCAATATTTTCAGTAAACAGAATAATTAAACAGCACAACTCAAATGACAGTGTTTTTTAATGTTTTAAAGAGAAAATTTATCAAGAAAATCATCCTAATCTAGACGCTTTAAAAATGCCATTCGAAGAGGATGTAATAAAATAACAATTAGACAATTAAGTAATGTAAGACCCGAACTTTATAATAGATTGTTTAGCAGTAAATGGTGATTTGTTCGATTTGTAGAACACTCATTGTAAATAAATAAATATAAATATATCATCACGGCATATTACCCATTTCTGAGTGTGCCATAATCTGATTTATCGCAGATACCGGTAATGAGGATGACATATTTGTATCGTGCGGCTTACCAGGCGTCACCTAACGGGCACTCATTGCTGGCGTGGAGAGTGCACCACAGGAGTCACTTTTGTGCCATTTAAAATTCGAAATATTTGGCGTCGGTCGGGATCGAACCCGGTTCCCCAGGTTCGCGACCAGACACTCTGGCACGCGGCTACGGGACCCCATAAATAATAAAAAAAAAAAAAATTTGTTTTATTAGTTATCTAAAATTTATTTCAACAGTAGTTATAATCGGATTTTGATTAATATTCACGAAATAACTAAAATCCGTATTTTTCTGTAACTGTCGTACAATATCATTTAATGTATATATATCTTTCCTTGGGGCTGAAACGGTCCATTTTAAAAATAAATATAATTATTTCACAACAAGCACAGAGAACTCATTTCTCTTTTTTTTTATTAATATTCTCTGTGTTACTACTACCTACTAACTTTTCTGGCATTTCAAACGTCATATCTTTATTTGAGCAATTTTATAAAAACATTAATCCCAATTTTACGCGTTGCAAAAACTGTAAAATAAAATGTGAAGAGTGATTTGGATGCAGAATTCAATTATCTACAACTTTTATTTGAAGCATTTTGCTCTAAAATAAATAGAGAACGAAATATCGCCATACGAAAAAATTAACATTGAATTTCCTATATTGAAAAAATCAATTCACCATTCGATATATGTATTTTCGTTTCTTTGTTTTTATACATTTTATTACTTCCACTTCCTGAAAGTTAGTTTCATTACCACACCGTCATATATGACTACCAAAATAACTAGTAGCAAATTCATAAATTTTTATTTTTTGTCTAAATATCACAAAATATAATTAAACAATATATGGGTTTAGTTCTGTAGATATTTTATTAAATTAACAACGTTTCGACAGCTAGGTATTGTTTTCTTTAGGTTTTTATAATAATAACATAAATAAATATGTAGTCAAGACAACAAGTATAAAATCAAAGGTACATTGATAAATGGTAAATATAAAACATACAAATGAAAAAGAAAATTATAAACGAATAACAGGGTACCATGATTTATTTAGTTCATAGCCTGTGTTAAGATTGATATTATTAGGAGACTTCTGAATTTCTATAGCTTCTCTTATCAATCTTCTAATACAGTGATTTTCCTTTGCTATAATTTTCGTATTTTTAAAATCAACTCCGTGTAGTTCTTCTATGGCATGTTCAGCTACCGCTGATTTAACAGGCTGATTAAGTCTTATATGGCGTACCTTTGATTTTATACTTATAGTCCTGACTACATATTTATTTATTTATGTTATTATTATTAAAACCTGAAGAAGACAGTACCTTGCTGTCGAAACGTTGTTAATTTAATAAAATATCTACAGAACTAAACCCAAATATTGTTTAATTTTATTTATAATGAGTTCTGAAAGCATATTTCAAAATATCACAAAATATATTTTTAACACAAATGTAATAACAATAAATGTATCTTCTTTTGTTGTAATATTTTGACCATAGATCTTAAGACATGTATTTTAAATATTGAAAAACATTAATGCTGATGATGACGCCATTTATGTCGAACGTCCATATAATTAAAATTTTTGAGAAATTTCAATATTACACTTTGTATATTTTCCAAACCATTAAAATTTCCTATCCAAATCGTCCCTCCCCCTAAATGGGGCCCTGGATGGGGAGGTGTGATATTAATTGCAGGTCTTGACACCGTGGCGGCCGCTGGGCAGCCGTGGCTCCAGACAGCTCACCATCTCATGTTTTTTCCTTTGCCTCTGCCAGGCTTACGGACCGAAGATTTCGGTTTCGTGACTGCATCACGTATACGGCTGCGGCTGCACACCGTGTCATGGTCCAACAGCCAACAGATGAGATTTAAGCGACGAGAGTTAGAAAGGAACTCGGGGGATTGTGATAGCGTGGGGTGAAGAAATAGGTTTACAAAGCACGAAGATGTCATACGATATAAGAATGGGGTATTCCGGTGATATGGAATTAATGCAAAATAATAACTTTTGTCTATAGTTTCCATCTTCAAATAGTAGAAAAATATAATAAAACATGTTTAATAAAAAATTTTAATTCATAATTTAATGTTACAAAATTGGAATTTTTACAGCTCTAGAAACGTCCTTGAAATTTGTGACGTCAAGTTGATAATCTGTTGCTTATTTCAAAGTAAATATTTTCGTTTAAAAACACAGATGGTGCCAGTAGTTAACACGCGCGGGTATATTTCTTGTTTGACATTTCGTCCACTTTATAATTATTACTCCTATTTTTACCATAAACAAACACAGGACAAACACCGAAATACATGCTGCTACTAAAATCATATGTAAAAAAGCAAATGGTTGTTATGAACATGTGGATTTAGGCGCTGAAGTTCGTTGCAGATGTCACCATCGAGTTGACGTCATAAGCGCGCCCTGATAAGAAAATTTGAATTGAGATCAATTTTTTTAAAATTCATATCTCATGTGATGCATACATTTTCTTATTCAAAGTTAGATATTCAGAGTCCTACTGGTCTGTACTAATGTAAAAAAATATTTTTGAAAAATGTCGGAATACCCCATTCTCAAAAGTGTCATTTCACATTTTCTGATTTATTTTATTCTTAATACTAGGTCAAATAAAATATGTAGGTGTATGCTTTATAGCTTACAAGTCTTTAGAGTCAGAGATATGATTTTTTAAAAGTTGCCTTTAATTTCAAATATTTCAACGGCTATGACAACACGGCTTCACGGAAACGACAGTCAAGCTCTAGCGGTTTAGTATGGAACTATGAATGTTTGGTTTGGTATTTATATAAATAAATGTTTTATTTACATACCTTATACTGCATTAGTACTTTAAGAAATAGAAAGTAATAATCTTCTCTCTTGTATATTATGCTGTCAGCTGTCACAATTTTAGGTTAGGTTACTCTTTCATGTTGTGAAGCGTAAATGTGTGTATGTGTGAGAAAAATGTCTTTGTGTAAGCATGAAACCGTGACGTCACAAATTTAGTCCGTGTTTACAACCACGAAAGTTTATTAGCAAATTTATGAATGAAAAGTCACATTTTAAATTATTTTATATTACTATATTTATTAAATGAGATGGATTTCATGATTTTATAAAATAAATCGACATTTTTTTTTTCTGAAATGATCCCATTAAGGTACGACAAATTATGTGTCTCTGTCTCAAATTGGTCGGGCTTGCTGTTCATATTAGTATGCATACTCTGTATATTGTCAACATTTTATACATTATAATTGCCGTCAAATAAGTATGGACTAATGCTCAACTTTTTCCCTTCTTCGCACCCTGTCTATTGCCCTGCGGTGTTGCCGCTTCTTCATAACTTAGCATTTTAAAAATTGCTAATAAATTGGGAATAATGTAGAAATCGCCAGTCCATACTCATTTGACGGCAACTATAGTGTTCCAATCAATCTGCTATGTAGAAATTTGAAATTTCAATAAGACGATATATAGGGCGATACATCGGAAGGCGGACCATACAGAGTTATTATTATTTTTGAGCAAACTAGTTTTTTATAGAAAAAAATTCTAAATTTTTGGAAGTCAAAATTACGCTCAATTTAAAAACACGGTAAAAATGAATTTAGTATACGATTATTTCAAAAAATAAACATCAAGTAAATTCTCAAAAGTAATATGTGAAATAATAGATAATTAACAGTTAATCGAGGTTCATTTCTTAAAATAACGCACACTAAATTTATTTTTACCACGTCTTTAAATTAAATTTCCTCTCGAGCACTAAAGCCGTCAATTTAAAATTTTGGCATTACAAAAAGTGATTTTACTGAACAATAATTAGAACAAATAATATCTGAAAAATTCAAAATTAACATTGAAATCGCTAAGTTGCGTCTTTCAATGGATTTTTTTCTGAAAAAATGCAATTACTTTTGTGAAAACCACTCACAGACTTCGTCGACCCACCAAGTTAACTGGGTACTAATGTTGTTTACATTTATCACATAATAACACATAAATTTTTTACTATATTTACCTTGTCTAAAATTCGCGCATATAAAAACAGAAAATATGATGACTTTTCGTTTTCTTACAAAGAATTCGTCACATTCACAAATAATAATGATAAGTTAGCTAAAATCAACATTACATGAAATAATTGTAAAGACTGGTATAGGTACATATAAGTTTTTTTGTATACAAGTAAACCACTCCGGGTAATCCAGGACATATTTTTGAAGGTATGTATAAGTTTTAAAGAATACTTCTCGAGATACTTCTGCATCTGTTCATTTAACTTTTAGAAAATATTATTATGATACAATTAAAAGCATAACGATAACTTCTTCACTTTATTGTGGTCGAGGTTATGGTATTACAAGTCATTATTTATGGAAATTATGAACGAACTTACAAAATTAGTTATAATTTCATTTAGTCAGAAAAGAGATATTTATTTCGCAAAACTACCCTATTAAAGGAATAATATTCTTAAAAGTGGATTAAATAATTCATACGCCCGTTTAAATTTGAGATATACTATTTATGACACCTTAATGAGCCCCGGTTTCATATTTTTAAAAAGTACTAAAAGTAAATAAATAAATAAAAAGATTGGAGCCAGAATTAGTCATGAAAACCAACCCCCTACTCTTATTGTGACGTAAGAATACATGCATACATCACGTCATTGATAGCCAATAGGAAAACAGTTTACCTACGTTATTTATGTAAATTAAAGTAGGCGATAGTTTGTCACATGTTAAACTATATGTACTGTGACGTCAAATTCTGTTTCAGATCACGTGACTTTTTCAAAATATTACACAAACTTCAATATTTAATTGTAAAGTATCTAATGGATATTTCCTGATATTTTCAAATTTATGGCTCTTTAAAGAACAATATCTTTTAAAATTTAGTATATAGAAGTCATAATTTTTTTTGCAACAGCCCTATTCTGAACAATACTACACTATACGTCGTAGAAGAAGATATAATAAGAATAAGTATATACTAAAAAGACAAAATGTTATAAAAAGAGGCAATTTCCATTTTTTCTCATCAATCCATATTATATTCCTTACGAAAACGGGCGTAATTTCATTATTTCAAGCACCCCTAGACCATCCTACACAACAAATATTTTTACCAAGAAATGAACGAGTGGCACACCAAGTCAACAGACGAAACATGAAAAACGATAATTTCTTCATGTTTATTTACATTTCTTTGGAAAACATTTTCCAGTACAATTTACACTTTTTCATAATTCCGTTTCAAAATTACAACTTTTTCGTATTAGTGCGAAAAAGTAACAGTTAACCTCTAATATGATCATTTATTATTTGTTTTCTGTAAATGTTGAATCTAAACGGAATTAGAAAATCGTGTTTTTCGTAAAAGACGTGATCATTTTGATTGACAAACAAAATTAATACTACCTACTCGTATTTCTTCAAAAACAGAGTACCTACTACTTGTTTTTTCCTCATCCGTAAAATTTTGAAAATTAGAATCGATTCCTTTTCATAATTTCACTGTATCACAATAATTATTGTGAAATTTAAATTTAGTGTACTTATCAATAAACATTTTGTGTAAATGTATGTCTACGTATTTAAATAATTTACTACGAAAAATAAAAGTGAATGAGGCGAAAGTTGTGGAGTAAATAACATTGTTTCGTTAAAAATAATTAATGAATGAATGTTTTTTCGTAATGTGTACTTCACAAAAAATGGCGCCAATACTCGTAAATAAACAAATAAATCAAACAATATTACCTACTCCAATAATCTACAATTGTCCGAGATTTATAAATTCTAAAAATAATTTCTAATTTTATCAAAGTGTGTACGACTAGTAAAATAGTAAACATTTGTGTTTAATATCAAATACATTCAATATCGTATACTTTATTCATATTAGTAAACAGAGTACGAGTAGTCTCGAAAAAAAATAATAAACATACGTAGATTCCAATATATTCATTATCTAGTATTGATAAATACTTGTATACAAAAAAGTTTCTAGAAAATGTCTCAAATAATCAAGAAACACATTAATGTTATTGTTAATGTATATTTCATCGATTAGAATTAGAACTAGCGTAAACTCGGCTACGCCGAGTATACCCTAGGGCTCCGCCGATAGTGTTTTATAATAGTTTTACGTACGTCCAATCCGTCTAGGAACAATTTAAACGCAAAGTGCTAACGCTAAGAGTCTTTCAAAATATTTTTTTCTCGCCCACCCAAACAGCCCACGCAAACTGCCCACCCAAACTGCTCACGCAACCTGCCCACGCAACCTGCCCACCCAAAATGCCAACCCAAAATGCCAACCCAAACTGCCGCACGCAACCTGCCCATCCAATCTGCCCAAGCAATTTGCCCAAGCAATTTGCCCACGCAACCTGCCCACTTAATCTGCCCACTCAACTTGCCCACCCAACATGCCTCCCTAAACTGATTTTGACATTTCTGCATGGAAGCCCTCGGCGATACCTCCCATTTGATAAAAAACACGACATGGTTCTGACAACTTTAAGCAAAAAACAAAAGCCGGTCGAGCTGTCAAATTTTTTACATTTCTGCAAAGACAGCCCTCAACGATACCTCTCGTTTCATTCCAAACACGACATGATTCTGACAAGTTTATGCAAAAAACAAAATCTGATCGAGCTGTCAAATTTTTGACATTTCTGTAAGGCAGCCCTTGACGATATCTCTCATTTGATATCAAACACGACATGATTCTGACAACTTTCTGTAAAAAGTAAAAGCCTACCGAGCTGTCAAATTTTTGACATTACTGCATGGCAGCCCTTGACGTTACCTATCATTTGATACCAAACACGACATGGTTCTGACAACTTTAAACAAAAAAAAAGCCGATCAAGCTGTTAAATTTTTGACATTTCTGCATGGCAGCCCTCGACGATGCCTCTCATTTGATACCAAACACGACATGGTTCTGACAACTTTAAGCAAAAAACAAAAGCCAATCGAACTGTCAAATTTTTGACATTTCTGCAAGACAGCCCTTGACGTTACCTTTCATTTGATACCAAACACAACATGATTCTAACAACTTTAAGCAAAAAACAAAAGCCGATCGAGCTATCAAATATTTGACATTTCTGCATGACAGCCCTTGACGATACCTCTCATTTGATACCAAAATCGACATGATTCTAACAACTTTAAAGCAAAAAAACAAAAGCCGATGGAGCTGTCAAATTTTTGACATTTCTGCATAGCAGCCCTTGACGAACCCTCTCATTTGATACCAAACACGACATAGTTCTAACAACTTTATGCAAAAAACAAAAGCCAAGCGAGCTGTCAAATTTTTGACATTTCTGCATGACAGCCCTTGACGTTACCTTTCATTTGATACCAAACACATAATTCTGACAACTTTATGCAAAAAACAAAAGCCGATCGAGCTTTCAAAATTTTGACATTTCTGCATGGCAGCCCTTGACGAACCCTCTCATTTGATACCAAACACGACATGGTTCTGACAACTTTAAGCAAAAAACAAAAGCCGATCGAGCTGTCAATTTTTTAACATTTCTGCATGACAGCCCTTGACGGTACCTTTCATTTGATACCAAACACGACATGTTTCTGACAACTTTAAGCAAAAAACAAAAGCCGATCGAGCTGTCAAATTTTTGACATTTCTGCATTTCACCCCTTGACGAACCCTCTCATTTGATACCAAACACGACATGGTTCTGACAACTTTAAGCAAAAAACAAAAGCCGATCGAGCTGTCAAATTTTTGACATTTCTGCATTTCACCCCTTGACAAACCCTCTCATTTGATACCAAACACGACATGGTTCTGACAACTTTAAGCAAAAAACAAAAGCCGATCGAGCTGTCAAATTCTTGACATTGGAATATTTGTTTTTTACTTAGTTATTTATGGGATGTTTAGCAACACTTTGGAAATGTACATGAATCACGGACATGAACCTCCAAAAATTTTAATTTTTAAATATAATGTTTTAGGCCTTTTAAACTACTATGGAATAACCTCCCATTGCCATAATGTATGTTTATTAATTTAACTTCTTTCAAAATAGCCTTATTTTATAAATAATTCCATTTAAATGTTCTGATTGACATGTCAAAGAAACGTTCTTCGTCTTAAATTTTTCAAAGAAGACTAAATTTTTGATTTCAAATTGTTTCAAAAAGCCAAAATACGACCTTTAAAAATTTTTTACACAAAAACTATGCACCGTATAGAAGATTGACCTATTACCAGGAAATCAAGTTGAGTTATTCTCTACACCTTGGAAAAATTTTCATTAAAATCGCTCTTACCGTTTAGTCTGTACAGGCGAATAAAATTTCCCCGATCGTCTTGATGAATTCAATATAGAAATATATATAGATAGTGAATCTACCCGTTTAGAATAAAAGACTAGCGAAATCTCGGCTTCGCCGAGCTCCCCCTAGGGGGATAGTGTCTTATGAAAATCTATACGTTTGTCCAATCCGTCTAGGCACACTTGAAACACAAGCTGCTAACGCTATATGTTTCAATAGTATTTACTCTGCTTTTTTTTAAAGATAGTACTGACCGAAATGAATTAAGAAAATCTGCTGTGTCTAACACAAAACCTTTCGTCAATTCGATGTATTTTGTACATATCCCATACCAAAAGGTTTTTGGAAAAGATTCTATATATCCAATAAAATTATAACACGAACAGATACTATTTTTTACAAATTTCATACCAAAAGTTTGTGGAAAAGATTCTATAAATTCAATAAAATTTTAACATGTAAATAGCACATGACACTTCTTTCTTCTTTATTTTTTCCTTATTTTATTAAGGGTCGCTGTTTTTTACTTTTCTCTTCCACTTATTTCTGTCGAACGCATTTTCTTTACACAGTTCTTTCTCTATCAAGTCTTCTGCAATACAGTCCTTCCATTTTCTCTTTGGCATTCCTCTGCATATGACTTGCGAGGAACACTATGACCTATACTGCTGTCTGACCGTATACTTTCCATCTTTGGTTTTGCACTTGACACTGACATCTGTCAATTAGAATTTTTTAAATATATAGCAAAGCTGACTGATTTTTGATAAATAGTCTCTTTATAAATCTTAAATCCTATATTTGTTAAATATGAAGGCAGATGTATATTCAAACTGTATAGAGAAGAACATTTTTTTTAATATTTATTATAACATAAAATATCAAAAAATAATATTATCTAACAGTGTGTTTTTAAGAAAAACTGTTGAAAACTTCAATTAAGGGTACTTCTGGTGAATCAATTATAACCAAAATCTAATCAGCTCTTCATATGGATGTAAAGAAGAGGAATACAAAAGAATTATAAATTTTAGAATTTTAGGTATTGGAGTTATTGTCGGAGAAAAATTTGTCACACACAGAGACACACACACACGAACACACACACAGATACATACAGACATCAACTTAAAAATAGTAAATTCGTATAGTAGGGACCCTAAAACGTGCTTATTCATTAAAAACTGATCACCGAATTTTTTAACCAGACAATATCTTCCTTACCTAAAGATGACGGTAGCTAAAACTTGATTACAATAAAGAAAATTTGATTACAATAATCAAAATGACTAATAACATAGATAAAAATATATTTACGTTCGCGATTTTTATGCCCATCTTGATTTGCCGCCCCTAGGAAATGTCTGAGTTATCTAATGCCTTGGTGGTCATTCAATTTCAAAACATTATGTTAACATGAAATGAAAATGGCGAGATGTATCGTACTAGACACAAATTGTTAAACACTTATTTTATTATTATTATTATTATTATTATTATTATTATTATTATTATTATTATTATCATATAACATAATAGACTCAGAGGTAGTTCAGTTAATAAACGAAAGAATATTTGTGAACATTTATATCACTGCTGACAGACGACAACGCTATCTGAGAATAGTTTAAAATATATGGAGAAATTAATAACTATTACACATTAGAGAAACACTAAATAATCATATTCTTAGCATATTATATTTTATACGAATCTTGTATTGTATCAGATTATCCGTTTATTTCTGAAATTTGGGACGTTAAATAGTTCCGAGAACAAACAAAGGTGGCGCCAAGATGATCATATCAATCTTGCTACACGAACTGTACATTCTAGTTAAACGTGTTCTTGACCAGTAATATTTGGGGTTTATACGTTATAGTGAAATTTAAATAAATTGAAATAAATTGTAAAAACACATATTTTAGTTCTATTGTTATGTATTTTAATTAGTGAAATACAAATAGAATTTTAAATTAATATTTTTAAGATCTGGTGACATTTCCGGAATTTGTTATTTTTTGACGGAAGGCGTTTTAAGAGGAAATTTGTATATGTAAAGTTATAATACAAATTTGTACATTATGTATGTATAAATCATAATTTATTACTTTGTTTTAAGAAAGTTTGAAAGTTGGATTTCATGAAGTGAGCATAGTTAGTGTGACACTTTGTTCTATTGAATTACCTATGTCAGAGATGATATGACGTATGTTTTGCAGCATTTATGGATTGCTTATAACATTATGAATAGTTTGAAGTGTATTAAGAGTTTTCTAGCGCTGATTGGAAAATTTAGTTTACATTTCCGAAGTGCAGTTGGAAGTGACGTGAGTTGCAGTTATTTCTTTTGGACTCTTTTTTTTTTTTTTTTTTTTTTAATTTGACCCAAAATTGTCTGATTTTGTAGACTTGAATAGAATAGAAAGCAATCCATGTTTTTGTTTTCCTCAAAGAATTTTGAACATAAAAATTTTTTTTACAGAAAAACTAAGGCCTGTAGTGAAATTTATGTTATTTTCAGGTAATTAAATACGTCTATTTGCTACAATTTAAAGTAGTTTTTATTAAAAATTTTCAAAGCGTATAGTCTGTAGAGGTGTTCAAAAATTGCCCGATTGTCGTGATTAATTTTGGGGGTCCTAGCTGGTTAGTATAAAAGATGTTGGGCGTTTTTTAACTCGTAAATGCTTGATTTATAAATTATTAGAATGGTTTTATGTCATAGATGAGTAAAAAATAGCCCGGATTGATGTATAAAACTTAATATAAATTATATTTACGAATATGTATATAACGGTTTACATTTTATTCTTAGAAAAATGTGTAATGTTGTTTAAAACGATGTAATATGATGGAGTTTGTTAAAAAATAATTAGAAAATGATTTTATGAAGAAAATTTTGATAATTTTGTTATAAAAAACGTAGTTTATATGAAATTAATGAAGACAGGTGTAGGTACTTTTTTTTATTAAAATAATAACAATAAAACACATATAAAAACGTATGAAATACTAATAATGTGTAACAATATTTGATTAAAATAATGAAAACATTGATAATAACAATGGATTGTACTTTCTTATGCCTGAGTATCTTCTGACCGACGTCAAATATTTTGTATTTTAAATGGCATAAAAGTGATCCCTCCTCTGGTGCACTCTCCACACCAGCAATAAGTGCCCGTGAGGTGACGCCTGATAAGCGCCCGCACGGTACAAATATTATAACATTATAATTAAATTACCGATATCTGTTTCAAAATGTAGGTACACCTAATTTTTTTTTATTGAAATAGTAATAAAAAACATACAAAAATCGTATGATTTATTAATAATATGTAACAAAATATGTAAATAAGTAATTTTTATTTATATTAATTAAATACAAGTATATTTATCCATTAGACATGACTTCAAATATGACATATGTCAAATATAGATTTTCTTCTTTAAAAAAATCCGGCCTACTCAATGTCAATTTTGACCCAAAATTGTCTGATTTTGTAGACTTGAATAGAATAGAAAGCAATCCATGTTTTTGTTTTCCTCAAAGAATTTTGAACATAAAAATTTTTTTTACAGAAAAACTAAGGCCTGTAGTGAAATTTATGTTATTTTCAGGTAATTAAATACGTCTATTTGCTACAATTTAAAGTAGTTTTTATTAAAAATTTTCAAAGCGTATAGTCTGTAGAGGTGTTCAAAAATTGCCCGATTGTCGTGATTAATTTTGGGGGTCCTAGCTGGTTAGTATAAAAGATGTTGGGCGTTTTTTAACTCGTAAATGCTTGATTTATAAATTATTAGAATGGTTTTATGTCATAGATGAGTAAAAAATAGCCCGGATTGATGTATAAAACTTAATATAAATTATATTTACGAATATGTATATAACGGTTTACATTTTATTCTTAGAAAAATGTGTAATGTTGTTTAAAACGATGTAATATGATGGAGTTTGTTAAAAAATAATTAGAAAATGATTTTATGAAGAAAATTTTGATAATTTTGTTATAAAAAACGTAGTTTATATGAAATTAATGAAGACAGGTGTAGGTACTTTTTTTTATTAAAATAATAACAATAAAACACATATAAAAACGTATGAAATACTAATAATGTGTAACAATATTTGATTCAAATAATGAAAACATTGATAATAACAATGGATTGTACTTTCTTATGCCTGAGTATCTTCTGACCGACGTCAAATATTTTGTATTTTAAATGGCATAAAAGTGATCCCTCCTCTGGTGCACTCTCCACACCAGCAATAAGTGCCCGTGAGGTGACGCCTGATAAGCGCCCGCACGGTACAAATATTATAACATTATAATTAAATTACCGATATCTGTTTCAAAATGTAGGTACACCTAATTTTTTTTTATTGAAATAGTAATAAAAAACATACAAAAATCGTATGATTTATTAATAATATGTAACAAAATATGTAAATAAGTAATTTTTATTTATATTAATTAAATACAAGTATATTTATCCATTAGACATGACTTCAAATATGACATATGTCAAATATAGATTTTCTTCTTTAAAAAAATCCGGCCTACTCAATGTCAATTTTGACCCAAAATTGTCTGATTTTGTAGACTTGAATAGAATAGAAAGCAATCCATGTTTTTGTTTTCCTCAAAGAATTTTGAACATAAAAATTTTTTTTACAGAAAAACTAAGGCCTGTAGTGAAATTTATGTTATTTTCAGGTAATTAAATACGTCTATTTGCTACAATTTAAAGTAGTTTTTATTAAAAATTTTCAAAGCGTATAGTCTGTAGAGGTGTTCAAAAATTGCCCGATTGTCGTGATTAATTTTGGGGGTCCTAGCTGGTTAGTATAAAAGACTAGCGAAATCTCGGCTACGCCGAGCTCCCCCTAGGAGGATAGTGTTTTATGATAGTCTAAACGTCTTTCCAATCCGTCTAGTCTCACTTGAAACGCAAAGTGCTAACGCTGTATGTTTCAATAGTATTTCCTCTGCTGCCCACTCAAATGCCACCCAAACTGCCCAAGCAACACTCCAACGGAACCTGCCCACAAAACTGCTTGTCTTCCGCGCTGTCCTCATTCTTGACATGTGTCCTGGAGTATACCTCGTCCTTAATGTTCTTCCTCCATCTCTTGTCCTGTTTGTCGTTTTTATAACTTCCAACATTTTGTAATAGTTATTTATGCATCAAGAATAAAAAGTATAGTCTTATTTCACGAATAGGTCTCGCATAAATGTTGTTGAAAATCTTTCTAACAAAATGGAATTGGATAGTTTCAATTAGGGCCATCATGCAGCAGATGCGAACGGTGCAGAACCCCGCTATTTGTACTTTAGTATATACTTCATGGTAAATAAAAATTACTGTTAATTACTATTCCCGCAATTCTGTTAATGGAAAGAAAGAGTTTGATTGGTTCCAAAAAAAAAAAAAAATCTGTTGTGGCCAGCACAAGACCTTCCTTCAATTCGATGTATTTTGTACAAATCCCATACCAAAGGTTCATTTGAAAAGGTTGTAGGTATCCAATAAAATTATAACATTAACATACACTAAGTAAAATGCACTTGGCACTTCTTTCTTACTTCTTCAGTTTTTTCCTATTTTATTAAGGATCGCTGTTTCCTATTCTCTTCCACTCATTCCTGTCCAACGCATCTTCTTCACACAGTCCTTCCTTTCTCAAGTATTCTGCGATACAGTCCTTCCATCTTCTCTTTGGCCGTTCTCTGCATGTCACTTGCGAGGAACACTATTACATGCCAATTTTTGATCCTATACTTTCCATATTTGGTTTTGCACTTGCAATTGACATCTGTCAATTAGAATTTTTTGAATATAACAGCCAGGATATCAGCTGTTTCCATGATAAATAGCAAAGCTGACTAATTTTTGAAAATTAATTTCTTTATAATGCTTAACTCTACATCTATTGAATACACACACACACACACACACACACACACACACACACACACACACACACACATACACACACACACTTACAGACATCATTTTAAAAATAGTAAATTCGTATTTTATGGACCCCAAAACGTGCTTATTCATTAAAAACTCATCACCGAATTTTTTGACCAAAGACAATACCTTCCTTACCTAAAGGTGACGGATGGTAAAAACTATTATATTAAAGAAAATTTGATTACAATAATCAAATTGACAATAACTATGTTTCTTAATTTTTCGACCTTAGGAAATGTCTAAGCTATATTGCTAAGCTATGCCTTGGCGGTCATTCAATTTCAAAATCTTGTGTTAAAATGAAAATGGCGGGAGGTACTGTGCTAACCAGAATAGATATTTTATCTTCCGTCACCTTTAGGTAAGGAAAATATTTTACTAATAAGGAAAATATTGTTTTTAGTTAAAAAAGTCGATGGTGAGTTTTTAATGAATAAACATGTTTTAAGATTCCTAGAATACGACTTTACGATTCATCATATACCCTTCAGAAATACCACCAATCTTGTCAAGGAATTAGAAGAATCTATAACATTTACAAGAGTAGGAGGAAACTTGTTCATAGAATAAATTGAAAAATGAAGAATAAATGTAATTAGATTTTTTTGTGTGTATCAGAAATGTTAAATACAATACTTATATAGCCTAATATGAAAATGGCAAGAGGTATTGTGCTAGTTGTGCACCACCCTTTTTGACCATTACATAACTTTCGGAAGTGGTACTTTACCTCAAGCCTATAATAGATTGTAATGAAAAACTATTTTCAAATATTATCCAAAACTTTTCAAATTTTGTATATAATACTTTCATATCAATGGGAATAACATAATAGATTTTGGTTAAAATTGTCTAACCGGAAGTGATACTTTACTTGAAGCTGTTATCAGTTTTTCTTGAAAAAAAACGTGTTGTTTTCATTTTAATAATAAATTCTGCAAATGAAAGTTTTAGAGAATTGAATTCTGCGTCGAAAACATCAAGTATGATTAAATTAGGTCTTTGTATAAGTGAGATATTTATGTAAATTTAAAAATTATGTACTTTTTGGTTTCTGTAATTAAATTTGCTATTAATTAGGGCAAAAATAACAAAAAATGAACAGGCGTACAAGGAAGTCATGTGGTGCCCACATCAGACATTTTTTATATGAGATACAAAAAGCTGCCAATTTAATGAAACAGGTGCTTATGTTCTGAGTAACTATATAGAAAAATAAAAAAAATAACCTGTATAAAGCGTTTTTAAAACGCCTGTTCATATTTGATTGACCCTAATACAGTTTTGTTATTTACAAAAATCCCAAGGTAAAATCATACACATGGCCCTACAAATTATCAAGCCGGCCCTGATTTCAATAAGCAATCCAAATGAATTAACATTCCTACATTCAATACATTTACAAACTTTCAGACCGACCAGATCATATGAAATATTCTTTCGTGCTACACTGTTAGATGAATCTAATTAGAATTGTTCTGGTTTCATGCAATTCCAAATGAAAATATCCAAAATTATTGGTAATAACATTTATGTGCTAATGTTTATATTAATGTTTTATAAGTTTAATATTAAATAAATGTTTAATACCTATCATCTAACAATAAATTTCATTTGACATTAAAATATTTCCACTACTAGGTACTGACGGATGGTTAGTAAGCATTAAGTCAGACATTTTACGTAAAAATGAATCTGAACAAATTGTTAAACACTTATTTTATTATTATTAACATATAATATAATAGACTCAGAGGTAGTACAGTTAATAAACAATTTATTTCAATGAACAAAAGAATATTTGTAGACAATTATATCACTGCCGGCAGACGACAACGCCATCTGAGAATAATATAAAATTTATGGAGAAATTAATAACTATTACACATTAGAGAAATACTAAATACATAATATAATCATATTCTCAGCGTATTGTATTTTATATAATTCTTGTGTTGTATCAGATTATCCGCTTATTTCTGAAATTTGGGACGGTAAAATAGTTCCGAGAACAAACAAAAGTGGCGCCAAGATGATCATATGAATCTTAGTACACGATCTGTACATTCTACGTGTTCTTGACAACTAATATCTGGGGCAATCTGGGGTTATACGTTATTGTGAAAGAAATGAAAATAAATTTAAATAAATTGAAATAAATTGTGAAAACACTTATTTTAGTTCTATTATTATGTATTATAATTATTAAAATACAAACAGAATTTTAAATTAATATATTTAAGAACTGGTGACATTTCCGGAATTTGCTATGTTTTGACAGAAGGCGTTTTAAGAGGAAATTTGTTTATGTAAAGTCATAATCCAAATTTGTACATTATGTATATATAAATCATAATTTATTACTTCGTTACAAGAAAGTTTGAAAGTTGGATTTCATGAAGTGAGCATAGTTAGTGTGACACTTTGTTCTATTGAATTACCTATGTCAGAGATGATATAACGTTTATTTCACAATTTATATTGATTGCATATAACATTACGTGTAGATTGAAGTGAATTAAGAGTTTTCTAGCGCTGATTGAAAAAATTAACTTACATTTTTGAACTGCAGCTTGGAGTGACGTGAGTTGCAGTTATTTCTTTTGGACTCTTTTTTTTTTTTTTTTTTTTTTTTAATTTGACCCAAAATTGTCTGATTTTGTAGACTTGAATAGAATAGAAAGCAATCCATGGTTTTGTTTTCCTCAAGGAATTTTGAACATTAAATATTTTTTTATTCAAAATCTATGCATCCTACGGAAAAATCACCCATTTTTAGGGCACTCCTCTGAACAATTTCCTACAATATGGAACAAGTTTCATTAAAATCTGTCAACTCGTTTAAGCTGTAGAGGTGTTCATAGCTTTCCCGATGCTCGTGATTAAAGAATAGTGAATGAAACCGTTTAGTATATAGATGTTCGGCGTTTTTTAACTCGTAAATGCTTGATTTATAAATTATTAGAATGGTTTTATGTCAAAGATGAGTAAAAAATAGCCCGGATTGATGTATAAAACTTTGTATAAATGATATTTACGAATATGTATATAACGGTTTATATTTTATTCGTAGAAAAATGTGTAATGTTGTTTAAAACGATGTAATATGATGGACTACGTTAAAAAATAATAAGAAAATGATTTTGTGAAGAAAATATTGATAATTTTGTTATAAAAAAAACGTAATTATATGAAATTAATGGTGTCAGGTGTAGGTTTTTTTTTTATTAAAATAATAACAATAAAACACATACAAAAACGTATGAAATACTAATAATGTGTAACAATATTTGATTACAATAATGAAAAAACATTGATAATAACAATGCATTGTACTTTCTTATGCCTGAGTGTCTTTTGACCGACGCCAAATATTTTGAATTTTAAATGGCACAAAAGTGATACCTCTGGTGCACTCTCCACATCAGCAATAAGTACCCGTGAGGTGACGGCTGATAAGCGCCCGCACGGTACAAATATAACATCATCATTACCGATATCTGTTTCAAAATTTAGGTACCTAATTTTTTTTATTGAAATTGTAACAAAAAAACATACAAAAATCGTATGATATATTAATAATATATAACAAAATATGTAAATAAGTAATTTTTATTTATATTAATTAAATACAAGTATATTTTTCCATTAGACATGAGTTCAAATATGGCATATGTCAAATATAGATTTTCTTCTTTAAAAAAATCCAGCCTACTCAATGTCAATTTTGACCCAAAATTGTCTGATTTTGTAGACTTGAATAGAATAGAAAGCAATCCATGGTTTTGTTTTCCTCAAGGAATTTTGAACATTAAATATTTTTTTATTCAAAATCTATGCATCCTACGGAAAAATCACCCATTTTTAGGGCACTCCTCTGAACAATTTCCTACAATATGGAACAAGTTTCATTAAAATCTGTCAACTCATTTAAGCTGTAGAGGTGTTCATAGCTTTCCCGATGCTCGTGATTAAAGAATAGTGAATGAAACCGTTTAGTATATAGATGTTGGGCGTTTTTTAACTCGTAAATGCTTGATTTATAAATTATTAGAATGGTTTTATGTCATAGATGAGTAAAAAATAGCCCGGATTGATGTATAAAACTTAATATAAATTATATTTACGAATATGTATATAACGGTTTACATTTTATTCTTAGAAAAATGTGTAATGTTGTTTAAAACGATGTAATATGATGGAGTTTGTTAAAAAATAATTAGAAAATGATTTTATGAAGAAAATTTTGATAATTTTGTTATAAAAAACGTAGTTTATATGAAATTAATGAAGACAGGTGTAGGTACTTTTTTTTATTAAAATAATAACAATAAAACACATATAAAAACGTATGAAATACTAATAATGTGTAACAATATTTGATTCAAATAATGAAAACATTGATAATAACAATGGATTGTACTTTCTTATGCCTGAGTATCTTCTGACCGACGTCAAATATTTTGTATTTTAAATGGCATAAAAGTGATCCCTCCTCTGGTGCACTCTCCACACCAGCAATAAGTGCCCGTGAGGTGACGCCTGATAAGCGCCCGCACGGTACAAATATTATAACATTATAATTAAATTACCGATATCTGTTTCAAAATGTAGGTACACCTAATTTTTTTTTATTGAAATAGTAATAAAAAACATACAAAAATCGTATGATTTATTAATAATATGTAACAAAATATGTAAATAAGTAATTTTTATTTATATTAATTAAATACAAGTATATTTATCCATTAGACATGACTTCAAATATGACATATGTCAAATATAGATTTTCTTCTTTAAAAAAATCCGGCCTACTCAATGTCAATTTTGACCCAAAATTGTCTGATTTTGTAGACTTGAATAGAATAGAAAGCAATCCATGTTTTTGTTTTCCTCAAAGAATTTTGAACATAAAAATTTTTTTTACAGAAAAACTAAGGCCTGTAGTGAAATTTATGTTATTTTCAGGTAATTAAATACGTCTATTTGCTACAATTTAAAGTAGTTTTTATTAAAAATTTTCAAAGCGTATAGTCTGTAGAGGTGTTCAAAAATTGCCCGATTGTCGTGATTAATTTTGGGGGTCCTAGCTGGTTAGTATAAAAGATGTTGGGCGTTTTTTAACTCGTAAATGCTTGATTTATAAATTATTAGAATGGTTTTATGTCATAGATGAGTAAAAAATAGCCCGGATTGATGTATAAAACTTAATATAAATTATATTTACGAATATGTATATAACGGTTTACATTTTATTCTTAGAAAAATGTGTAATGTTGTTTAAAACGATGTAATATGATGGAGTTTGTTAAAAAATAATTAGAAAATGATTTTATGAAGAAAATTTTGATAATTTTGTTATAAAAAACGTAGTTTATATGAAATTAATGAAGACAGGTGTAGGTACTTTTTTTTATTAAAATAATAACAATAAAACACATATAAAAACGTATGAAATACTAATAATGTGTAACAATATTTGATTCAAATAATGAAAACATTGATAATAACAATGGATTGTACTTTCTTATGCCTGAGTATCTTCTGACCGACGTCAAATATTTTGTATTTTAAATGGCATAAAAGTGATCCCTCCTCTGGTGCACTCTCCACACCAGCAATAAGTGCCCGTGAGGTGACGCCTGATAAGCGCCCGCACGGTACAAATATTATAACATTATAATTAAATTACCGATATCTGTTTCAAAATGTAGGTACACCTAATTTTTTTTTATTGAAATAGTAATAAAAAACATACAAAAATCGTATGATTTATTAATAATATGTAACAAAATATGTAAATAAGTAATTTTTATTTATATTAATTAAATACAAGTATATTTATCCATTAGACATGACTTCAAATATGACATATGTCAAATATAGATTTTCTTCTTTAAAAAAATCCGGCCT
Organism: Ophonus ardosiacus; assembly: GCA_943142095.1. Taxonomy (NCBI): domain Eukaryota; kingdom Metazoa; phylum Arthropoda; class Insecta; order Coleoptera; family Carabidae; genus Ophonus; species Ophonus ardosiacus. The sequence goes on along the minus strand of OW964825.1, from coordinate 18,057,991 downwards.
ACTCAATGTCAATTTTGACCCAAAATTGTCTGATTTTGTAGACTTGAATAGAATAGAAAGCAATCCATGTTTTTGTTTTCCTCAAAGAATTTTGAACATAAAAATTTTTTTTACAGAAAAACTAAGGCCTGTAGTGAAATTTATGTTATTTTCAGGTAATTAAATACGTCTATTTGCTACAATTTAAAGTAGTTTTTATTAAAAATTTTCAAAGCGTATAGTCTGTAGAGGTGTTCAAAAATTGCCCGATTGTCGTGATTAATTTTGGGGGTCCTAGCTGGTTAGTATAAAAGATTAAATATTCAAGAGTAAATTTATTTTAGACAATAAATATAAACAATCGTGTAAAAATCTACAACTGGCTATCAGTGTTTTGTCGTACTTATTTATATTCCAAGTGCGTAGCGAAGGAAAATATAATAGCAAGTGAGTAAAAAGTAAATAATACCAGCAAGCAACAAGCAACCAAATCAGTTTTTGCTCCTTATCTTTACTGTAACCATCTTGTGTCATTACTGGCGCCAAAGATACCAGATGCTGGCAAAAATCGACCGATTACTCAATTTTTAATTAATCCCATACGTATAGCAACGAGAAGTATATGCATTTTATCTCAACACTTGGAAATGTATCGCATTCTGATTCTACGATTAACTCTACGGCGCCACACGCAAATACACTGACAGATTGATTGTTGGGAGTTGTTTTTTATTTGTAGTATGTTTATGTATGCACTATCAAAATGATTTAAATAATATTATTAATAAGAAAACACTGCTAAACTAAAACAAAAATCAACAATGATTTTGTTTGTTGAAATATATATGTTACTGTTTACTGTCAGTTGTTTCAAAGCAACCTAGGATTTTAAATATCGCTATATTAACGTGTGTAATGTGGAAGATATATTTAGTATTAAAAATAAATGTAGATTTGAAACTGGTTATTTATATGGCACAAGAGATGAACGATGTTCTACATATGTAATATGTCAACAAATGGTGAACATGGTCATTTAAATGTAAACAAACTACACATGACACATCAAGAATACCCTATTTCCACACTTATCACGTAAAAAACTATCCAATCCTGCTAGAAATTTAATCCTAGAGCAAAGAACAGCCCAGATATAAAATCTCTTCATCACAGACGTCTTACTGATGTTGCATACCAAGATACCCAGACTTCTCTAGGTTCAATTTGACAGCAAAGGTCATTTAGGTGAAAGATACAAATGTAAATAGACTTACGGGTTTGTACGTAGCTCGCAGAGTATCCAATATTCGATGAAATAACACTTTTTAAACCCGATTCACGAGAATCGGCCATTTTACCGCACAGGTTCACATCTACTGGTCTGGTCTGAAATCTTTACAAGCGCAGACGTAAGCCAGTTCCGGGAATACGCGAAGGACGTAGAGGTATGAGAATTTTCATACTAGCGACATCTAGAGGGAAGAGTCCGTAACATGCAAAATGACCAGTTGGTATGAATGAAATATTGAAATAAATAAAAAAATATCCATTGTTAAGGTTACTATGTCTGTATTGTTACTACAATATTATTAAATATAACACTTTCATTGCTTAATTTTTATAAAGTATACTTGTAACATATACATAATAAATAAATATAGCAAAACGGCTTATTAATTAGGATGAGTGATGAGTGGGATGTGGCCCCGATCGCGATGTAGGATGAGTCAATTTGCTTTTTTACCTCCCGGTATCCTTGGTAAAGAGAAGTATATGGATCATGCTAAAAAACGCATATCGAGATTTTGTTATGACCACGTTTTAATGTCCCTAGAATCAGATTTTAACATTTTCACGATGACGTCTGTATGTGTGTGTGTCTATATGGATTTTATCAACGTTCTAACTCAAATACCATCATTTAAAAAATTCTGAAACCTTGTATTTCTACCTTATTCTAATATGGAAAGAAGCCATTAGATTTTGGCGTAAATCAAGTAACCGGAAATGGCATGAAGCTCAAAATAGATTTTCTTTGAAAAATGCCTTTAAATATATTTTTTTGCGATTTATGCTATTATAAGAATTAAAGATTATTAATTTTTCTACAGTTATGTATTCATAATTTTTGTTATACCGGGTGTCTACTTTTATTTCCGAACATAGGAAATTCAATATTAAAATTTTGATCTGGCGATATCTCCTTCGTGCTCCTTACCTATTAATTTTAGAACAAAAGTGTAAGGAAGAAAAATGTTCAGAATGAAAAACTGCATCAATGAGATCCAACATCGTTGTTCAATTGTTTCTTATTTACGAGTTAGAAGCAAAGGAAAATACGTCATTTATGGCAATTATCAGAGTGCCATGAAAAAAAAAAAAATCGCCGAATCAAAATTTTAACATTGAATTTCCTATGTTCGGAAATAAAAGTAGACACCCGGTATATTTTATAGATAAATATATAAAATAATCTATTTTTTAATTCTCGGAGCTTTTTTTTAAGATAAACACAATTTCTTAGTTACACAATTTACTTTAGACAGATAAATGTCACTGCAAAGAATCTTATCATTTCAAATTATGAATGGTAAAATTTTAAAAAGAAAATAATAACATTAAATAAAACATAGTTATTACTTATTACTTCCTTGAACGAAGTAAAGGAGGTATTGTAATCGCGAAAAATTTCGGTTTCCAGATTTCAACGGAAATATCCATTTTGACCATCCCTTAATCCATTTTGACTAATTTCGTCGTGACGTCTGTACGTACGTATCTCGCATAACTGAAAAACGGGAAGCCGTAGAAAGGTAAAATTTTGTATTTAGGAGTGTTATAACATCTAGTTGTGCACCTCCCTTTTTGGTCATTACATAACTTTCGGAAGTGGTACTTTACTTGAAGCCTATACCTAATAGATTTTAATGAAAAACTATATTAAAATATAATCCAAAACTTTTCAAATTTGGTATATAAGACTTTTATATCAATGAGAATAACATAATAGATTTTAATTAAAATGGTCTACCTGGAAGTGGTACTTACTTGAAGCATATAATAGATTTTAATGAAAAACTATATTAAAATATAATCCAAAACTTTTCAAATTTGGTATATAATACTTTTATATCAATGGGAATAGCATAATAGATTTTGGTTAAAATAGTCTATCCGGAAGTGATACTTTACTTGAAGAAATACGTGCATTTTTATGATTGGGTCTGTTATAAATACCTACATGTTTTAATTATTAACAAAATATGTATTGACAACTGTAGAGCATTGATATGACATCTGGTGACTAAATTTTGAACTAGTGCATGACGGTAGGTGCGAACAAATACAACATAATGTTAGCATACATTTTTTAAAAGTATTTCTTTTATACGAAAATGAATGTTGTAAAACACGGTAAAAGCAATATTATGTGTTGTGTATACGGGTGTCATTCGCTTATGAGTAGCGAAACTCATTTAAGTTTCCACATTTTTCCAAAAATAGATAAAAACAATGTGAGTATAACCACAAATGCAGGTATTTAACAAACATTGGAGCTTGGATGTATGTTTTACGTTCTGGAAAACAAATTTCCAAGTATATGAGAGTATGTTCGATAAGACAGTGACTTTATTCTTCCAGTTAATATTATTAATAATTATATTTGAAACATATTTATGATTATTTAAATTTTTAGAAATTCCTTCTCAACGGAGAAATTAAAAAAAAGTGCTGTACCATCTTTGTGACGACAGAGCACTTTTTTGAAGACAGAGTGATGTTACATTTATAATTTCTCGATAACTATCGGTAATTCCACATAATATAATGTAATTAGCATTCAGAACTTCTTCGCCTGTTTACAAGATTAATATTTTAAATAAAGTAGTAAATGAACATTATATACAATCATACCTTCAACAATAATCCTAGAATGATGATTAGCATTTAGAAAGTCAAATATCTGAACAATATTTAAATTCATTTTGAAGAAACACAAGCAAAATTGTATCATATGACAGTGACAGATTGTACACCTACCGTCATGCATCCGCCATGTTGAAAGTGCTTGCAGCGCCTCTATCGGTCATTTCAGTTGAGAAAGGAAGTCATGTGGTGTCCACAACAGATTTTATTATACCGTGAGTATTTTTTAACGTGAAACATTGGGTTTGCCATATCCATGGTTACGACTTGATATTTGATTGACAGCAATGTATTTGCCCGTTCCATTTAAAATGAAACATAGGGAACGAATCTGACAGAAGTATTATATTTAAATATTGTTAGAAATTTAGCCGAGTCAGAAAACCACTCGAGAGCACTAAACATATTTCGGGCACAAGGAGCACACAGTATTTTTTCTACATCTAAATTTAATTTTTAGAAAACAGGTATAATTATTTAAACAAAATTAACCTCTAATGACATCTTGTCAATATGACAGATAACCGTTGAATTTTCCTATAAGTTATGATTTGACATTTGATTGACAGCAATGTATTTGTCTGTCTCATTTAAAATAACACATGGGGAATGAATTTGACAGAAGTATTATATTTAAATATTGTAAGAAATTTAGCCGAGTCAGAAAACCACTCGGGCACAAGATGCACACTATATTTTTTCCACAACTAATTTTAATTTAGAATGCAGGTATAATTATTTAAACAAAATTAACCTCTATTGACGTCTTATCAAATGCCAAATTAGTTCCCTATGTTTCATTTTAAATGGAACGGGCAAATACATAGCTGTCAATCAAATGTCAAGTCGTAACCATGGATGTGACAAACCCAATGTTTCACGTTAAAAAATACTCACGGTATTATTATTATAGTTTCCAGCATCAATAAATATGTAGGTATGTATTTAAATTAATAAAAGTTAAAAAAAAAATAACACTCGGTTTAGTTTCACAAGAGAAGTATATTTTTACTTTATTGTGCAATTTCGCCAGTTGCGGCATCATAAGTACTGGCGGGAGGTATAATGCTGCCACAACAATTTTTTTCTCAGATTTCGGCATATCTATTCCATCGATGACTTACCACAGCCACAGCATACCAGGCGGTACCTCGCAGGCTCTCAAAATAATCAAGGAGAAAATACAACTATATTTACAAAATCAATGTAGTATTTTACATATTTATTTTAAATGTACCTATTTACTTATAAAAATGGAAAACACTGGTGAAGTGCGAACAAAAGAAGTACTTGTGCCTTCATGAGATACGAAAAACGTTAATTAGACTAAAGTTGTCCCAATAGCAGGCCATTTTACCGATATATTATTTATCTAGAAATAATACATAGATCACTGGATCATGCTACCCTGCATTCTTATATCAGACAGAGCATAATTAAGGAATAAAATACACATATTCCGTCTTCCCTAAAAGGGTCGCGATTCACAGGTTGCGCACCTTCGTTTCATTTGAGACAGTCGAACTTTTGGCAGTAATAGTAATGTTATAAGTCATAAAAATATTCCCTACAGAAGTGTAAACTGTAAACCAAAATCTAGTATTATTTCATACTTAGTTATTTGTAAATAATTAAAATGAAAATATACATTTTTCCCAATGCATTTTTTCCAGATAAACAATACATTAAAATTGGCCTGCAAATGGGACAACTTTTGTCGAATTAACCGACTTTTTTAAATATTTCAAATTTAGAATAGGAACTGACATTAACTTTCATATTTCAAACAGGACAACCTATACATTTTTATATATACAGTGTGTTAATTAAAAACCTGGCCATAAGCGTTTAACATGGGAAAAGTTTTTCTTTGCGCAAAAGTTCCCAATTAATTTTAGATAAAAATGTTTCAAATAAATGTTGTAGATATTATATTCTACGCCTACAGCACTAAACAGATTTAATTTTGCACGTTTGGTAACTTGTAAAATCTAATTTGAAAGTGTACAAATATTGCTCATTTATACCGACACCCATGAAATTGAAACAAAATTACAAAGAAATTCATATCGTTTGAAGTATCAGAAATTTAATTTATTTGAAACATTTTTCCCATGTTAAACGCCTATGGTCAGATTTTTAATTAACACACTGTATAAATGGAATCTACGGAAAATTAGGAATTCAACAATATCCTTGAAGCGCATTTTTATTAAAGAAATGAATTACAAAAAAAAACGAAAGAGAAAATAGGAATGTTGCAATAATTTTTAATTACTTCAAAGTACTAAATTTTAAAAGATATTGTTCCTTAAAGTGTCCCGAATTTGAAATTAACACGAAAGTGTATAAGATTTTTAAAAATTACATTTTGAAAGTCACGTAATTTGAAATAGAATATGACGTCAGAGTACATACAGTTTAACATGTGATAAACTACCGCCTAGTATTATATATAAATTATGTAGTTTTCCTACTGACTATGAATGTCGTATTGGATGCACTCCGACGTCACAGGAGTTGGAGGTTGTTTTTCATGACTATCTCTGGCGCCAATTTTTACCTTCCGTAAAAGGAAGGTATTGTCTTTGGTCAAAAAATTCGTTGGTGAGTTTTTAATGAATAAGCACGTTTTAGGGCCCCTAGAATACGAATTTACTATTTTAAGATGATGTCTGTATGTGTGTGTGTGTGTGTGTGTGTGTGTGTGTGTGTGTGTGTGTGTGTGTGTGTGTGTGTGTGTCCGTGTGTGACAAATTTTTCTCCGACGATAACTCCAATACTACAATTCTAAAAATTATAATTCTTTCGTATTCCTCTTCTTTACATCCATATGAAGAGCTGATTAGATTTTGGTTATAATTGATCCACCGGAAGTACCCTTATTTGAAGTTTTTAACAGTTTTTCTTAAAAAAACGCAGTTAAATATTATTTTTCGACCTTTTGTGATTATCAATATGAAAGAATATCTTATTCTCTATACGGTTTGATTATACAGTTTCGTTCATATTCAATAGATATAGAGTTACAGAGACATTAAGGGCCGGTTTTTCAATCGCTTGTTAAAGTGTTTGTTAACTACCTAGCAGATTAAATTTATCCATCAGATAAACTCCTTGGTAATGAAAATGCGTTTTTCAATACGAATTTATCTATTCGGTAAGTAACAGTCGCATTTGGTTGTCAACTTTAAAGTTGGCAATAATTATAATCTGATATTTGCTATGTTCGTAAGAAATCACATGTCATTTTGAACATATTTCCATACATTTAGTTTCGAATGTGATTGACAGTTATAGTTGTTGACAGAACTGAATCTGTGACGTTCAAGCAAATTTAAAGTTTGCTTTAGTTTGTAGCAATATGTGGTAAGAATACATGAAATGAAGATTGGGAAACTATTTTTCTACTGACTGTCATATAATTATGGATTTTATTTTATTACATGTATGCATCTTTCGGGCTTCAATCATCAAGCAGTTGTAAATTTGTACTGAGATTTTGCCTACAAATGTACACATACTCGTATGTTCTGTTTCTTAAAAAAATATACTGTCTCATTGGTCATTAATTAGAAAAGGTAGCGAATCGCAGTATTTTATAAGAGCAGGTTTGGTCTTCTTGGAAATTCTCAATTTCGAAGTGATTAGTAGAACATTGCGTTATACATTCTATTTTTAACACTACACAATCTATTTTATATAATTTATTAGGATTAAACAATAACTTTGTTGTATATTGACGCAACATTGTTGTAATCAACGTTTTGCTTGTTATTAATTCTTCTCATTCTTGTAATCAAAATAAATTATTATAAAGTGGAATATGTATTATAATTTAATGAAATTTATACATTTTTTAATAAGCCGCGAAAAGTACTCTGCCACATTCATTGGTATACAAGACATTTTTAGAACAAATGTTTATACAATTGAAAATATCAGTATTATTTGAATATATAGCAGTATTTCTTTGCTAAATTTGAACCTTTTAAAATATTTATTGTCACTAGAAGTCAACGAGATCTGGTCGACGTCTGTCAATATGTGGTTTTCGATTCACTACCATTATATTAACAAACGAAATCTTCCAATTTTTCCTTGTCCTTGTCTTTATTATCAAAAACACATTTACATACGTCTATTATATACACATATCTACAATTTTCTATGAATATTATTTAACTGTCAATGTCAATATGTCAGAACAGCTGAATTTATCCTACTGGTAAAATTTTATCGGTAGGTCAAAGTGCCTGTTACGTTATCCTCTTGTTTACCTAAGACTTATCCCGTTGGTAACGCTAACATGGCATTGAAAAACTGAAATAGGTGTTTACCATGAGGATAAATTTTACAGAGACTTAACAGACACTTGCCAGTACATTGAAAAACCGGCCCTAAGAGAGATTAACTTTCAAAAATTAGTCAGCTTTGTTAAAATTATGGAAACAACAGAAAAATTTAATTGACAGATGTCAGTTGTAAATGCAAAACCAAAGTTGAAAATATAGGGTCAGAAAGTTATGTGTGAATGTGATAGAGTGTCTCTCCAAAGAGAAGAAGATGGAAGGACTGTGTAGCAGAAGATTTGAGAGAGGAAGAATTGTGTGAAGAAGATGCGTTGGACAGGAATGATTAAAAGAGAAGAGTAAGAAACAGCGACCCCTAATAAAATAGGGAAAGGAACTTTCGGTATAGAATTTGTAAAAAATAGTGTGTTCGTGTTACAATTTTATAGGATATACAGAATCTTTTTCAAGGAACTTTTGGTATGGGATATATACAAAATACATTGAATTGACGGAAGGTTTTGTGCTGGCCACAACAGATTTTTTAATTTAATTTCCGTGGCCGCGTGCCAGAGTGTCTGGACGCGAACCGGGTTCGATCCCGACTGACGCTAAATATTTTCGATTTTTAAATGGCAAAAAAGTGACCCCTGTGGTGCACTTTCCACGCCACTCATGTGTCCGTGAGGTGACGCCTAGTAAGCGCTCGCACGGTACAAATATGTCATTATCATTACCGATATCTGCGATAAAGCAGATTGTAGCACACTCAGAAATGGGTAATATGCCGTGATGATATATTTATTTATTTTCTTTACGAAAATAAAAATAAATTAATATTTTTCAATTGCTATGAAAAATATTACATAAACTTTTATTTAAAATACTTTTAAAAAAATCTGTTGTGGCCAGCACAAAACCTTCCGTCAACTCTATGTATTTTGTACAAATCCCATACCAAAAGGTCCTTGGAACAGATTCTATATGATATCATGTAAAATCAAACACGAACACATACTATTTCTATTCTATAAATCCAATAAAATTATAACAAACATACACTAAGTAAAATGCACTTGACACTTCTTCTTATTCTTCAGCTTCCCCTATTTTATTAGAGGTAGCTGTTTCCTCTTTTCTTCCACTCATTCCTGTCTAACACATCTTCTTGACACAGGCATTCCTTTCAGTCTTCTGCGATACAGTCCTTCCATCTTCTCTTTGGCCTTTCTCTGCGTGTCACTTGCGAGGAGCACTATGACATACCAATTTTGTGATCCTACACTTTCCATATTTGGTTTTGCACTTGCAACTGGCATCTGTCAATTAAAATTTTTTTTAATATATCAGCATCAGCTGTTTCCGTGATAAATAGCTAAGCTGACTAATTTTTGAAAATTAATTTCTTTATAATGCTTTAAATCTACGTCTATTGAATATGAAGGAAAAAGTATAATCAAACTGTATAGAGAAGAATATTTTCTTTAATATGTATAATAACAAAATGTCAAAAAACAATATTTAACTGAGTTTTTTTAAGAAAAACTGTTAAAAACTTCAAATAAGGGTACTTCCGGTGGATCAATTATAATTATAACCAAAATCTAATCAACTCTTCATATGGATGTACGGAAGAGGAATACGAAAGAATTATAATTTTTAGAATTGTAGTATTGGAGTTATCGTCGGAGAAAAATTTGTCACACACGGACATACATACACACACATACAGACATCATCTTAAAAATAGTAAATTCGTATTGTAGGGACCCTAAAACGTGCTTATTCATTAAAAACTCACCACCGAATTTTTTGACCAAAGACAATACCTTCCTTACCTAAAGATGACGGAAGATAAAATTGTGAAACCGGCTCTTATGAACAATTAATCTGCTAAGCTAAGATATAATACCAGACAGGCTGTAAAAACAGTTTAGATAATATTGAGTAATGTTAATTGAAGTAGTTAGTTTGTTACAAAAATACGATCAATTTGTCATCACAGCCTACCTGTTACGGCTAACCAGGTTAATAATTCACACTTTTCTCTTACGTTTTTGTAATTTATTTCTTCAATTAAAATCGAGATAAAAATTTACTTCAAGCATATCGTTGAATTCGTATTGGAGTCGATCAGCGATGAGAGATACTGAACACGACCTATATGATTTATGAGCCCCTAACTTTAGTATATAAATATATACAAATAATAATAAAAAAAGTTATTTCGAGTGGCCCGTTTTTCAGTGTCACTCGGTATACGTTTTGAAGATGCACGCTGCTTCTGTGGACGTTCGGTGTGTAAGTGATATACAACAGAAATTTTTTTCAAATGATTATATGAATGTGGACGAGACGAGCGTGTTTGGATATAAATAAATGTATTATATATATTGTTATACTTATCCTTTCTTATTTCAAAGTATGAAAAGGTAAAAGACCTACAAAAATATAAAAGAAACTTTGTCGTTTATTACTTATACTGCATAAGTAACCTCATATTCACAAATATACAAAAGGGTATATAATCAAACTCATAATTATAAATTTAATTATTTATTAACATCCATCTATTTTTTCACTTTCACGGAAGCTTGCTGTGCCTTGAGTACTTTAACAACAATCTTCTGTTCTTCGATCAGGAAAGCTCTGACAATCTTTTCCTTCACGCACTTGTGGCAAAGAACACCACCGTATGCGCGGCGGACTGTCTTCTTCCTCCGGCACAGCCTGGACCTCTCTTGGGGACGTGCAGGTTGGATGCCTCTTAGCTTATCTTTGCACTGTCCACATCTTGGGACCTTCTTGGTCTTCTTCAAGTATTGGTAGACGAGTTTACCACCGGGGGTACGAACACTGAGAAAGAAAAGAAGAAAATGAAGACACGAAGAAATTTGAAAATGAAAAGAAGGTGAAAATTGAATAATCAGAGATCGAACGAAAGAGTTTAATCAAATATAGCATCTTTATGCTATATCAGGACTCTAGCCAATTTCTCATCATGAAAATATTCTTAATCAAACTCTTATTAAATGAAATACATGTTAATTTTTTTACAAATTATGCTGGCAAACAAAGAAAAATCTTTAAAACTGAATTTGTCACCACGCCGTCACCAAAATTCACATGTGTTCACAATAACACTCAACTAACCTAAGATATGTCAACAACAAAAATTATAGACATTTTTACCCGTTATCAAACAAAAACTACACTTTTACAAATTCAAATTTTTAGTTTATAATTATATCTACTTACACTCGTCGTTTGTTGGATTTTGTGTTGTACGACAATCGTCGCCGATATACCAGACGCTGCACCATCTTTTCACCTAAAATATCACAAAATAATTAACTCACTCGCGTAAAAATACTAATTGATTTATATTGTTAGAACATTTGTTTAAATGATTGTTTAGTAAAATAGATAAAATATATCTAGAACAACCAGATGATTCAAAATAAAAATAATATTGCGTACGACACTAACCTGCAGCGTACACGGAAAAGGATGTCTTCTTGAAAGACTTGATTTGCGTTTGCGCAGCGATATACTGGCAACATCTGTTGGTAAATTTAAGAAGTAGGATATGTTGCGTTCTTTAAAATATTTTCTTATAAAATAAGTACATTTATACTTAATTTTGTAGTATATTGCTTAAAATGTACTGTATTTATGATAATAAATTATATTTGACTTTCTATTTGTTATTTTATTGCCTAATTTAATTTGAGTTATAAATGTGGAAATTGATGCAAATTATTAGAAAAACGCAATTATTTTGACATACTGATCAAAATGGCGACGCTTTTTGAAAATTACGAACAACAATACTCAGTTTTGACAGCTGATATAACAGCTCATATTGGCCGTTTAACAGTAGCTGATATTGGTAAATAACAATCACACAACAATAATATATGTAACATAATTGTTTTTTCTACTCCTGTGCTTTAATATACTTATTTAGTATGTGTCATCTGTACTCGAATGACACTTATTTTGATTCAGATTTTCATTATGATACAGATTAATTTTATAACCAATTTATAGTTGTAGAAAAAATAGTGTATGCAATTCATGTTTAATGACAATTAATATAAACTCGTTGCATAATATACTAATTAAATATTGTAGATGATCGTCGACAGCTCACTTCTGACATAGATAAACATGTTGAAGAGGCACAAGAATTGGTATGTATTAAACTACAACCTACATATACAAACAAATAACTCGTTTTCCTCCAAGTTGGAGCAAATGGAGTTGGAGGTGGCCGAAGCTGCTCCATCTCAGCGCCAATGGTGCAAGTCCAAGCTGGATTGTTATCGCGCAGAGCTCAAACGGCTAACTCAAGAATATATCAAAACTAAGACAAAAATATCTTCCGGTTATGAGTCTGTGGACGAATACACAGATATTCGTTTATCTGAGGAGCAAAAACAAAGGCTACTTGATAATTCTGAAAAGATTGAGCGAACTGGAAGAAAGCTAGAAGAAGGATACAGAATTATTTTGGAAACTCAATCTGTTGGGACAGATATTTTGCAGGATTTGGATCATCAGAGGGAAACCATCCAGAAATCGCGAGGAAGGGTGAGAATTTTTTCATATTATGCATGAATCATCGTTTGCCATTCAGTCTTATAGTATTGGATAGAATTTTATAGCATAAAATCCTGAATTTTTACCTCCCACCATACCGTAGGTAAGGGAGGTAATGTTTTCGGTTCTAAAAGTCGATAGTGAGTTTTCAGTGAAGAGGCACGTATAGGGAAGTTTAGCAATTTTTTAATTTTTTTTTATTCCATGGGATATTACTTGAAAAATTATGTAACATGTTTTTATTTTTTCAAAAATGCCCAGATTTTCCGGAAAAGCCGATTTTAAGCTGTGATAATAATAATAATAATAATAATAATAATAATAATAACATTTATTTGCCCAACAGTTTTACACTACTTACAGGACAAAAATATAAAACTAAAGTAAGCATGTACAAAAAAAAAAATCTGATGTGGCCAACACAAAACCTCCCGCTATTTAATTTTTACATACATACATACGTACATAAAATCACGCGATTCCCACTTAGGGGGTTAGCAAATACCCGGAAACAATAGTAACAATAAGAAAAGGGATAAGAGTAAGAGCTCAGCTGACTCACTTCACTCTTTAACAACATTCTTCTTTCGCCTTGTCCACAATCATCATAGCATTCATACATAAGAACATATTAAAGCGACCGATTTTCGGTAGCGAATAACCCCATCCGGACCACAATAATAGTTACGCAACAATCTTCCTTCGCCACACTTTCTATCCATTTTTATTAATTTAAATACATACTTACGTATTTACTAACGCTGCAAACTGTTCCAATGCATAAAACTATTGATTTATTTACTATTTTCTTTTTAAAATGTCACTATTATTAATTTGAAGTGTTTAGTTTTTTGACAGTGACATTTACTGTCAGTTACATTCATTTGAAATATGCACTGTGTTAACAAAGGAATTGTTTTTCTTAGGCTTCGGGACCAATAAAAAAAAATATTTTTAAATTTATCTGCAAAATATATAGAAAAAGTATAAATGTTTTCCTGTAGAAAATTCACTAATCTTTAATTTTTATAAGACATAAAATGCGAAAAAATGGCATTTAATGATATTTTTTGAAGAAAAACCATTACGAGCTTCAGGTAAAGTGCCATTTCCGGTTATCCGATTTACACTAAAATCTAATGGCATCTTTTCATATTAGAATAGGATAGAAATACAAGGTTTCAGAATTTTCTGAATGATAGTATTTGAGTTAGAGCGAAGACAAAATCCCTACACATACACACACACATACATACATACATACACACACACATACATACATACACACACACATACACACATACAGACATCATCGTGAAAATGTTAAAATTGGATTCTAGGGACCTTAAAACGTGGTCATTTACTAAAATCTCGATACGTGATTTTTAGCACGATCCCTATACCTCCCTTACCAAGGGTAGCGGGAGGTAAAAAAATATGTAAACAAAAATAATAAATGTAAATGTAATATTAATAATAGTAAATATATAACAATACATAAAATGAAAACGTTTATATGGCCGTGTTGATTAGGAAATTCTTCAAGCTATTGTAAGATATATTATAAATATCTATGAAGCTAGTAATCTTATTGGCATTGTTGCATATTATGTTGACTGGAGATCGGAGTAAAAGATTGGTTCTGGAGTGGTTCGGCTGGAATGCAATACATGATCGAGATGAAATTCTGGGAACATGTATGTTAAGTTGTTTTAATAGGTCTGGACAGTCAATATCATTATTTAATAATTTAAATAAAAATAAAATTGACATATTATATCTACGATGATGTAGTGATAATTCGTTAAATTTATCAAGCAGAAGATTGTATGGAGTACCTCTTGGTGGATATTGCCTATCACATTTTAGACACAGATATTTAAGAAACCGTTTTTGTACAGATTCCAGCTGATTAACATGATAATTGTATATTGGGTTCCATATTAGTGCACAGTATTCCAATTTAGATCTTACATAACTCACATAAAGAATATAAATTGCAGATACATCAGTAAAATTTGCACAATTTCTAATAATGAAACCCAACATACGATTTGCTGACAAAATAATTTCATTGTAATGGTGATGACGTCGGTAGAGGATTGGCGCAACGTATGTCGATTTATACACTGACGCACGCGGTTGCGGTTAGTGATTCACTCGATTTCGAGCTTTGGCCCGGCCCGGCCCGAAACCCGCCTCGATTTCGAGTCGATCATCGAGCCGGGCCGAAGATTTTTTTTATCGGGCCAAATCGGGCTAATCATTTGCAAAAGTTGAGGCGAGTCTGACTTTTGATTTGAAAAATCCTATTGTTCAATCAAATGCACAGTTTCCTTAACATTTTAATGAAAATGTATGGAGTTAAAAAGGATCAAAATGATTTAATAACATTATATTTCACATCTTAGCAAATAAAAATGTTATTTTACTTCAAGAATTCAAGGTTATTTACTAAAGCATAATAATGCTATTGTGATGTTGTTATTATTACTATTGTTACTACTCGTAAACTTAAATAAAAGTGATTTTTGTTCCTATCATAATGATTTCTTGTCTTATTTTTGAGCACAAAGTTAGATAAAAAATCATTTTGTAAATGATATTTTTTGTATAAGATTTGTGAAAAAGTTGTTTCAATTTTCGACAAAGTGTCAAAAACGGATAGGTCTATAATTTTTATAACAAATTTTTTTAATTACTTCTGTTAACGAATGTGGAACGTTATAAGGATGTAGTTTTTTTAAGTTTAACACGAAAAAAGTTAAACATTTCGCCTCACATAAAAATGAAAATTAGGAATGCCAGATGCACTCAATTTCGAGCTTCGGCCGGGCCCGATTTCGGGTCAACTTTCGAGCCGAGCCAGTTAATTTTTTATCTAGCCGATCTTCGAATCGGGCCGGCAATTTTTATTTTCGGGCCGAGTCGATCCATCCTCAAAGTCCGGTCCGACCCGGCCCGAATGCATCTCTAGTTGCGGTTACCAGTCACTTGAGACTGAGGTGTTGTTACGACCTACGTTCAAGTGGTTCGATTTCACTGTTCTGTCTGAGTTTGCGCATAACTGACTTGTGACGTACTTACAGTTTACTCAAAGAATATTAATTATAAATAAATGGAGCAATAATTTTAATTTCAATTTCAGCAGTCATTTGTGTTATATTTGTGAGAAAATAGTATGTTATGTCGAATTTTTACCATGCTAAACTTCCCCATTAGGGTCCCCTCAACACCTTTTTATTATTTTTACAATGATGTCTGTGTGTGTGACAATTTTTTTTCACGATGACAACATATTTGATTTTTTTATAAAATTGATAAACCGGAAGTGGTACTTCACTGGAAGCTCTAAACAGATTTTCTTGAAAAAATATATTAAAATATGATCCAAAATAGGGCTATGCGATCTTGAAAAATTGTGTTCGAACTTTGATCCTTAATTTTGATCGATCATATCGATTGATTGATCTTGTTCAAATTGATTTGCATAAATCGATCAGATCAGTGAATTAATTGCAACCAAAGAGTAGGCATTCTCAATAATTATAATAATTTGATTTTTTAGTACTAGTATGTTATTTTTTATAATATTATAATAATCACAATATCAAAAACTAATGTAGTATTCATAATATGCTCATGCGTACACATAACCTTGACCAGTTGTTGGATCGATCAGATCGATTAAATGTTGTCATTTTGTTTGATCAATCGATTTTCTGATCAGATCGATCACAACAATGTTTTTTCGCAGCCAAAAAACACGTATATAATTTGATACAACATATTAGATTTTAAATTAAATATAATAATAATCCTTTCTTCACAAATTATATTTTATTATCAATATGTACATTTCAATTGCAATGCAATCATCGTCAGTTGTACTACAATAATATAATAAAATAAACATAAAATTTATAAATATGTCAAAAATATTTCAAATTTTTATGTCTGTCACAATATTTTTATCTTACTTGATAATTTAATATAAAATATAAATAAGTTATGAAATAGTAAATTAGGGATAATATTAATTTGAGGAATGATGTTTAACAATTGGGTTGACAAATTTTAGTAGTGTATTCTGTAGTGGCGACAAATCAGTGTTTAATAAATTTTGAGAATGTTTTTTCATTTCAATAGCTTCCAACATGTTGAGATTTTTGTTATAATTAACTTTTAAGCATTTAACATTATCAGAAGTGAAGTTATGACCTGTTTCATGATGGTGTAGGGCTAAGGCTGAATTAAAAATGTTTTTACTTTTGAGATGATAAATATGTTCTTTAAATCTAGTACTAATTTTCCGTTTGGTTTGGCCTATATATAATTTATCACATTGGTTACATTTTATTGAATAAATTCCAGAACAGTCAGATTTGTTTCTATAATAAAATTTTTATTTAAAAGATTTTTTAAGGTATATTTGTTATAAAATGCTAAAGTGATTTTGTGTTTTTTAAAAAGGTTATAAAATTTTTGGTGACAATTTTCAGAATATGTTAATTTCCGGTAAATGGTTTGTTTAGGTAAAAATGTAAAAGTCGTATGGTTTTTAATGAAATGTGTTCGTTTATGTTTATTGAATAATTTAGTGATTGTAGATTTAGGATAACCATTGATTTCAGCTAAATGGTAAATATAATTAAGTTCTTTTTTGAAAAATTCATTGTTCAATGGTATATTAAATAAACGGTGAAACATGGAGTTAAATGCTGCAAGTTTATATTTAAAATGGGTTACTGAAGTTGAGTGTATATAATTTTCAGTACTAGTTGGTTTCCTATAAATGTCAAATAAAATTTTATCATTGTTTTTTATTATTTTTATATCTAAAAACGGGAGTGTATAATTTTCTTCTAATTCAAAAGTGAACTTAATAGAAGGGTACTGTGAGTTGATAATGTCAAGGAATTCATTCAAGTTAAAATTTTTATCAATTATAGCAAAAACATCATCTACATATCTAAGCCAAATTTTGGGAAATAATTTACATTTATTTTTAAGATTGTTTTCAAGATTTGATAAAAATAAATTAGCTAAAAATGGAGACAAAGGATTGCCCATAGCAGTACCAAAAGTTTGTTTATAAATTTCATTTTCAAAAGTAAAAGCATTTAAATTCATACATGTATTAGTTAAATTTATGTATTCATCAACAATATTTGCTGGCAGTTCATTTTTAATTAATTCAGATTTTAAAATTTTTAAGGTGTCCTGTATTGGAACGTTTGGAAAAAGTGATACAACATCAAAAGAAATAAATTTATCAAAGGGATCTAGTTTCATGCTTTCTAAAATATTTGTTACGTCTTTAGAATTTTTGACAGTAAAGTTATTTGGAAAATTATATTTATTAAATTCATCTACTAACCATTTAGCAAGCAAATATGTAGGAGAATTAATATTAGATACAATAGGACGGTAATTATTCCCTTGTTTGTGGATTTTCGGTAAACAGTGAAGTCTCGCAAGATTTGGGTTGGGCAATTTTAATCTTCTTTTAAGGTCATTAGTGATGAGGTTGGGGCACTTCTCCAGAGTTTTGTTAATTTTAGTGTTATATTCAACGATGGGGTTTTTGTTTAATTTTGTGTAGGGTCCAGTTTCTAATAAAAGTTTAACATGTTGATTGTATTCAGATTTGTCTATAATGACAATGGCATTGCCTTTGTCAGCTTTGAGGTAAACGCAGTCTTTCTTCTTAAGTTCTATGGCGGTGTGGTAATCATTGTGGTTCTTGGGTTTCTGTTTAAGTTCTTTTTTGATTAATGTTTCTGCTTCCTTCCTTATGGTGGTCTGAATATCTATTGGTTGACGGGTAATGGCAATTTCAATGTCATTTAAAATTTCTTCAATTTGCGGTTTTAATGGAGTTACACAATGTTTTAATCCTTTATTGAGTAGATTTGTTTCTTCAGCGCTGAATGTTAAATTCGTTTTATTGTGCACTATGTTAACACTTGAAGGTGGTTGTTTTTGACTTACTAAATTTTCTAGTTTCTTGTTCAACAGAATACACTACTAAAATTTGTCAACCCAATTGTTAAACATCATTCCTCAAATTAATATTATCCCTAATTTACTATTTCATAACTTATTTATATTTTATATTAAATTATCAAGTAAGATAAAAATATTGTGACAGACATAAAAATTTGAAATATTTTTGACATATTTATAAATTTTATGTTTATTTTATTATATTATTGTAGTACAACTGACGATGATTGCATTGCAATTGAAATGTACATATTGATAATAAAATATAATTTGTGAAGAAAGGATTATTATTATATTTAATTTAAATTATATATCTTCACGTATACTCAAATAATTATAAGATATTAGATTTTGACTATATGTATATGAAAACCAGAAGTGATATTTAATTTGGAGCTCTTAACAGATTTTCGAGGAAAAACATAATAAAATATAATCTAAAATTTTGTATTACATACTTTTCTATTTACATACCTATATTAAGTTTTGTTTGGAAAGCAAATGAAATAAAAAATTGGCGCCATAAATGTAGAATGTTATATCATTGATTATATACGAGTAATACTCTGTCTCAAATAATATAAAATTTAATATACACACATGTATTGATATTATTGTAACCATAAAACCTGAAAAATTACTTCACATATTCAGAATATATAGTTAATGTAAAATTCACATAATATCGAATTCTTATTTTTGTTAAAACATTGGTACGGTTCTTTTATACCCAACAAAGTTTTAATTATGGTCATCGTGTAAATTTTGGTTATTCATATAGTATTTTATAATTTATTGCAATTTACTGAAATCGTAGGAGAGAGATGAATTACACAAACAATCGGATAGAAATAAACTTAAATAAGAGCTAATTATAAATGAATTCCGTAAAAATGACATGAATAGCAAGTTCAAAATAAAATTTCGATATGCACTTTTTTTAATTAAGACTAACTACAAGCGGTGCAACTGGCCATAAGAGACTTTATAATCATATGTGCCAAACTTTCGCATTAACATAAATCACTCCTTTATCTTTATGAATACTTAAGTCCATGGCTGGTAAAAACCCAGGTTTTTGTTTAAAACGGCCCAGTCGATTTTATTGTTTTTTTAAATTTATTTTTATTATTATTTATTATTATAAACTTAATCTTATTATATTTTTTTTGCATTAATTATACATTATAAATCAAATATGACATTCAAAATGACGTGCTTTTTCGTATTAATGCGTTTATCTATCAATTTTTCACACTAATGCAAAAAGCGACAGCTAACCTCTTATGATATAGTTATTTTCGTAACAAATTATGAAATATACCAAATATCATGCGAGTGTAAATTGACGCACGACGCGGAGCGGAGTACAAGTCAATACACACGAGCTAAGATATTTGAATTTCATACAAGTTATGAACATTATTTTTTAGACGAGCATAAATAAATTTTACTTTTTTTTCAAAACTGAAATTTAGGTTCAAACGTACGGACAGTTGACAAATGAATAATGTATACATATAGCCAGAAAATAATGACATAGTAACCTAGTAACCGTGTCAACTATTACGATATGAAATATATCGTAACACTAATGTCATAAGTTCAACTTTCAGTGTTAGGATACTACGTTGATATGTCATACTTATCACAATGGTCGTCTAAAAATTCATTATTTACTTCTTGTTCAATTTAAACAGAATTAGAAAAAACCTAACGTTATTCGTTGCAAAATCGTGTTTTTTGCACATGCTATATAATTATTTTGCTAATCTGAGTTTTATTTTTTATGGTTTTTAAGTGTTTTTTTTTTTTAAACTGGGTAGGTTTTTATGATTAAGATTAGCCCTGCTGATTAGTGATGGTGTGAGAGGAGAAATTGCGAGAAATACTACAATCTTAATACAATAGGCCATATTACTTTCTCAATACTTATGCTCAGAATGAACTAACCAGCCGAAATGAAACCAATGTTTTCTTATGGGAAAAATTGTACATTTAAAGTAAAATATTATTTTATTTAGAGGTAAATGATCGATATTTTTTTCAAGCAAATTTAACTTCATGTTTTACTTTTGGATTCTGCCCTTATATTATAATATATAAATATTAAAATAATCAATAACAATATTAAAATAAATATTAAAATTTGAAAATTTTAAGCGCCTTTTGGCAAAGTGATTTAATACCGACGTTCGAATGGCGCTGCGGTAGTTCCGTCTTCTGCAATATGACAACCATGTACACCAACCAGCAATAATTTTACTTAATAATTTTTTTTCGCGATCTTCCAGAAAATGATCTGTTTCTGACACTTTTTATACCGGAAATTTCTTCTTTACTGAGCTATCTCGGAAAATTGTCTATAAAGGATCATCAGAAAGTAACTTTCCCATCCCGGTCAGTTGTTTATTTATTTCTTATAAGATTTTTTTTTTCAGAACTGCGAAAAACATGGCTGGTAGTGCGAGCTCGGTTTTAACTAAAACGCTGTTTTAAGAAATGTCAAATTTCATTATTTAATAATAAAAATAAATAATATTAAATTTATCAAAACATGATTTTTGAGTAAAACATAGTTTGTATTCAAACAAATATTTAAAAAAAAAACGTTCTTTAAACATAAGGGTGAAATTAAATATTGAAATTTGAATTTGACATTTCGAAAAACAGTGTTTTAGTTAAAACCGAGCTCGCACTACCAGTCATTGTGTGGAATTCAGTGGGTTGTATTAAGGTCTGTATTAAAGCTTGTATTAAGTATATGGCAACATTGTAATGTTTTCTACATGTATCAATGAGATTCAATTGTGATTTAGAAATTTTACCACAGGGAAAAGTAATTCAGATATCCTTTAGTCAAATGAGGAAGTATTATTGTAAATGGAAGGTGTAAAAGGAAACTCATTATTGCAAAATTAGGTTAGAAATTGTCAAATTTTGTGTCAAATATTTCATACCTGAATGTTAATGAATTTTAAAATATCTCAAACCCCGTTTTGATCAGTTTTGACATTTGTCCTTTTTTTCTTACTTCTGTTAATAATATTTTTTTCTTTATTTGATCCTTTGGACTCTCACTTTTTTCTAACAGGTATTACAAAGTTGCCAAAATATTTTTGACAAAGGACTGTTTTAGCTTAAAACACGCTAATACAACCCACTGAATCTCACCCATTGTATCTAACATGACCTGAAAGTGTTTTGGGCTCACAAGCTTCCAAAGCTTGCTCACCCAGTAATGTATCACTTTCAGGTCTAGTTACGTAAATTACTATTACAAGCGTGAATTGTCATCCATCAGCTGACATATATTATATTTGGTTTTTGATTGTTATTGGTCACTCGATTATACAATATTTTGCAAATACTTGGCACAAATTATGTATAAACGTATTAACTGCAGCCAATAATGTTTATACAAATAGATGTTTCAACAACGCAATTTATAACCATTGAAAAAATACATGACAGATGTTATCAATCAGCATTCGATATTCATAATGGCGACAGAAGAAGGAAATTTTAGTTCCACAAAAGCGACGTTTCGTTAACTAACTTTTCCAATTTTCTCTTCTGACACACGTGTGTCACTGGCAGATAACCTCAAACTTGTTTTGTTGTTGTGAATCTTTTGTGAAGTGCGAAATATATATATTTTTTTTAATTATGCCTGGAGGGGATTCCACTCATATCGAATTTTTATATAAATTATATACCTACATAATTATTTCTTCCCATGTAACTGTGTTATTGGCACAAATTTGTGTTCTATATGTTAGGCGTGTTTCTTCAGAGTGTGATTCGTGATAAATTTGAACAAAGTGAACATGATCAAAAAGAAAATTGTTTCTTCGTTCGTTATTCGTTATCCCCACTCTTTCATTTTGTGATCACAACACGCCCTTACCCTTCTAAATCCGTCTTTTCGCATGATCATTGTAATTGAAATAACAAAAGATTTGAAAATGGCGGAAAAAGGATGAAATATTGGAATGTGCAAATTTATGTCCATATCAGAATCATCCGAACTACCAGAACTTGAGTCAGTAGATACAACATTCATTATTGGTTTCGATTTTTCTAATATTAGATTCTGCAGGTACAAAATAAAGTTAAAGAAACTTGTTTTCATATTTTACTTCACATTCTATACCAAAAATATTATTTCTGCTTCAGCACAATCCATTTTTAAACTATTTTCGATTTGGGTATTACTTCAATCAAAACAGCTGATTTATCATTTGACGTTTGCCGCTAGTTCGTTCGACGTTGTGTAGGTGTCGCGTCGATCAAGTTAATTTTGTTGTTTCTTTGGAATTAAATTTAACTATGATACGAAGGAATCGTTATTGAACAAATTATTATTTAGAAAATCATAATCACAGCCCGAAGAAACACGCCTGTTTTATCATTTTTTTATAAATGCTAATAGTTATTTACATTCTAGTGCGTGTAAAATACTTCACGCACGAGAATTGTATCAAATTTTTTGGCCGACGATAAGGAAAATCACTTTTTTTAATGGGATAGGTTATACTTCTGAAAAGGGTTAGTTTAAAATACTGGGGTTAAGTCAATTTCCAAATTTGATTTTACTTACCGTCATTAGAGTACTTCTTCTAGCGAAAATTTATTTGTAATAATAGACGTTGTTTTTTTTAACAATTTGCTCATGTTTTCTTCGTAATAAATAATAGGTAGGTATCGAAATTTGACATTTCAGCAATTTTCGCCTCGCGTATTTGACAGGTATATCGATCGGTGACTGTCGGTAACGGCGGATTTTTACAATAATGACAGATGTCGCTGCCGTAATTTTGGTTTATATAAATTAATTTTAAATATAGGAAATGTTAAAGTAAAAAAATAACTTATGTAGGTAGTACTTTTTTACATGAACTTTATTATAGTAAAGATGATTTCTTTTCTAAATGCCCATAAACGTCCAGTGTATTTTGATTATTTTACCGCATAGTTAGACAAGTTACAACACAGTAAGCGTAAAATGTAGGTTACACTTGCTGTGTATACAATTGTAAAGTTCCCATTACACTTCAGGAGGGCAAAAAATATATTACACTTTCAAAACGCGTGTATTTTTCCGGGCTTGATGACGCAACCGAACTCGGCTCTCTTTTATTGGCCGACACTGTAAGTAGGCGTTCCCAACATCAAACCAGTGACTGTTCCACTGGAGTATTTGGTTATGGGTTTATGCGGCTACACGCTATTATTTTTACAAATACTTAAATACTAATAAACTATAACTACAATATACCAAATTTATGGCAAGTAAAAGAAAAGAAAATAAGAACAAAATGAAATTTTTAAATTTAACAGCCGCACAACATTGTCAAATGGTTTAGAACCTCTGATAACTACAGCCAAGGCAGCAACTGCTGAGAGAGAAAGCACGATATAATGTCATTGCTCTCCACCGCTGGGAAACACTGGATACCAAATATTTGCCATTTTTTTCTACCATAAGAAGCCGAATTTTAAAAGAAAAATTAGGGAATTTCTGAATTTAAAAATACTATAACATATAAAAAAATCAAAAAATCGTGGAATCCCCCATTGTTGCTTCCCGGATTCTGATTTGTTGAATTCATTAATTAATACAGGAATAAAAACAAATGAACATGAAATTTCTCTAAAATTTTAAAAATTCTACACGATCAAGGTACGCATTTAACACGTGTCGAAATTTCAGATGAAAAATTGAGATTTGAACCGATTTGCAGATGTTTCAAATTTTAGAGAAATTTCATATAAGTTTGAATTGTTAATAACTCGCGGTTCGCGAGTTATTAACAATGAACGGTTCGTGTATGGGAGCAAAAATCGTATAATACAAGACATGAAGCTTCCAAGCTGAATTAAAATTTTCAAACCGCGTTATCGTATCTTTAACCAGGTCAGAGTGGTTGATGAATTTGTAGGAAAGCGTTGACAATGATTATTTATAAATCATCAAAAATTTACTTCTTTCGATTCCACGGCAAATGTAAACTGTTATAAATAACAAAACCTATTAGATTAATGACTTGAGCGATAATCGACTGAGGAATGGATGAGGGTTCCCGAAGGAAAAATAATCGGACAAGTAGTCTGTAGTGAAATTATTTATTTCAAGCCGACGTTTCGACTAAAACGTTAGTTTTCTTCAGGGCAGAGACGTCGGAAGTTTTAGCTTAGGGGAGGGGCGAAAAAGATTTTTTTTTTTGTAAATCGTAAAGAAATAGAATCAGGGGGGAGGTTTAGTATATTGGCGATTCAAATTAAATTTTCCTGCCATTATATATCAGTGTTTATGACATCATAATACTGTACGAGCTGTCAATCTGTCATTGATATAATGAATTTTACGCTATTGAAAAAGGTTTCAAAACATGAAACTTGTGTTAAAGGATATTTTAAATAGCTTACAATTTCTAAAAAAATTCTGTGAAGGAAAGGAAATACTATAATATGGACGTATTTTTAGTTCAAATTTTGTCCACCAGATAGAGTTTGCTTAACTTGAATCGTGAATAGGCGGTATATGAAATTTATGCACAAATGCATTAAAATTGTTTGTTTCATCTTAGTTACTAGGGCGGAATATTGAACATTACGCCCGCCGGGCTTTTTGCTAGTTTTACTGCCCACCGGACTGTAAAAAGCCAAAACGCCCGGTAATGATACTAACTTTTATTTAATTATATAAATTTTAGAAATATTTTTTAATTATTTACAATATAACGACAAAATGACCCATACTTGCGACGTCCCTGCTTCAGGGCAAGAAATTGTCTAATAACATAAGTTTTTAGTCGCAGCCATCCATGAGGAACAATTAAAATATTTTTTTTAACACGTGTACTGCACTACGTACTTAAGTATATATGCACATATACTTAAATACGTAGTGCAGTACACGTGTTAAAAAAAGTTAAACCTTATTTATTTATTTTTTAATAATTTGACTTTTCATCTTTTTAAATGTTATTTATTTATGTTTTTATAAAATACGACTATCAACTGTGATTATTTTAATTGTTCCTCATGGATGGTTGCTACTAAAAACTTATGTTATTAGACAATTTCTTACCTTGAAGAAGACTAACGTTTTAGTCGAAACGTTGGCTTGAAATAAATAATTTCACCACAGATTGCTTGTCCGATTATTTTTCCTCGGGAACCCCGATCTATTAGATTAAGTATTAAATACTTAATATTGTTTATATTTTGAGTGATTTAATTTTCTTTTATAAATTGATATTCTGGTTAACTATTTTTAACATAACTCTTTGAGAGTTCATCCTTTTTTTGTACAAAAAAACGAGTTTTAATTTTATATTCTTGTAAACTTTTGATGGGGGCTCACGCCGAACCTCCCAAAGTCAGAAATTTGAATCCCCTTGACCAAAACAACATATTATGTTAAAATCGTTTTTACCCTACCTTTTATAGGGTAAAAACCTCTATTGACTGGACTAAACTCGTCGAGAGCAACATTATTTCTTAGTAACTTTTTTGTAAACCTTCTAGATATTGTGTTAAAAATCTTCAGTTTTGTACAAAAATTCATTACCTGCTTAACACGTTCACTGCCGATCATCTGCCCTGTTATTGCCTGTTATGCCGGGTCTTAGTTGTGGAAACTAACTATATCACAATTATTTTTACTGTGCCATATGACAGAACACTTGTGTCATTACATTTTTGGTAATGGGACTCTAAAAATTAGTGATGTGAGATGTATTATGAGTTTTTTATACCAGCTCATGGTTTTCCTTTCACTGGCATGTCAGCATTTAGTCCTGGCAATTTACTCCCGACATATACTGATTATATTATATTATCGCTTTTGGTTTTCTAATACTTCTCCAAATTTTTTGTTCTGTAATTCTGCATTTGATATAAGCTTTTTGTCACGACAAGAACGTACTTTCTTTTGCACCGATGGTCCCGGCAATTGATTGTCTATTGTAGAACTCAGAGTGCCCAAAACCCAAAACCAACTATGTACTTTTATAAAGTGTAACTTTATGTTTCTAATGCCTGTGAGATACTGAAGAATAGAAGAATGTATATAATGATGGCACAGACTTTGTGTCATCGGCATAGCACGCAAAATACCAGATGACACAACGTATGTGCATAGGCAGTGAACGTGTTAAAAATACTAAAAAATCGAGAATTCATAAATATTTACTAAGAAATATTGTCGCTCTTGCCGAGTTCTATTATTGGTTAAATTTATAGTGCGATTCTGTAATTTTCTATAACGTTATAGAAATGTAAAAGAGAACAAAATCGCAACAATTTTTGTTTACTAATACATTTATTATCTTATGACATTAAAAAATGATGCGTTTTTGTTGAGAGTTACAGTTCTATTATAGGGGTATAGAAAATTACAGAATCGTACCGTTAACGTACTTATTTCTGTTACACCTGTATGTCAGCTGATGGATGACAATTCACGCTTGTTAAAAAACGATTGAGTAACAATTGGTTCTAACAATGTTGCCGGTTGGTGTACAAGTATATAGTTGTCATATTGAAGAAGACGGAACTACTGCAGCATTATTCGATCTTCGGTGTTAAATCACTTTGCCAATAGAACTCGATATACATATTTAATTGCCTTTTTAAAAGTCAAATAAAGTGAGAAATATTTCTTTTTCGTTTGTCATATTCCTTTTCTTTTTTAAAAAATATAAGTATTAAAATATCTGCATCATTGTAGAACAAATTCAACTATGAATTCGCCGATTGTCCGCCTTTCTTATCTATGCAATAATTTGTATTGTAGTGGAAGAATGCCGGATTTATTTTGTGAAACATTACGTAGGTTTAAAAGACTGATTAAATTTTAATTTAAGTAAATCAAATAAAAATTTTCGTATTGGGTTAGGGTTAATAATTGGTATTAGGTTTATATTTTGTATATTTCATTTACTTGTTGTATTATTATTGCTTTGTACACAGTTTTTTTGTTAATTGGTCTAGTGCCTCTCTGTTATTGGGAAATATTTCCTGTTGAGAAGCCAAAATTGTAAAATAAATAAATAAATAAATCTGAGCTCATTATGCTTCACAGAATTACTTGAAATCGGTGACTTTTACATACTGATAATCACACAGAGTAAAATAATCCATTCTGTCTACAAATAGTATGTATCGCGGTCTACAGTGTATAAATAAATAGTATAGTATTTTCACCGTGGTATGTGATTTCTGTAAATATTTTCATATTTTTGTAGCTAAGGGAGGCAAATGAAGATTTAGGACAGTCGTCGAGGATTCTGAACGCCATGTTCATGAGATCGGTCCAGCAGAGGATTGTTCTTTTCATTGTAGGGATGTGTGTTTTAGCAGTTATAGTTTTAGGGGTTTATTTATCTTTTAGTAAGTCGTAACATATTGTTATTTTATTGTTGATTATTATATAGCCATTCCTTTTATTTAAGACTGATTTGTTAATTTATTTAAGGGTATTTTAAGTTGAACAAAATATTTCTGAAATAAAATTTATTGCAGAAACTAATACAATAATAAATAATTACAGTATTTATTTAAGTACCATGATAAATGAAACGTTATAAAGTAAAAGTGAATATTTGATTGTTTTTAAGTAAATAACAAGTACGACAAGCGTTCAAATTTAATCATTAACATATTTATGAATATAACAATACAGAACAAATAAATTGTATTGTTTAATGAATAGATTTTTGATTAAATTTGAGGTCTGGTCGGTTAACAAAAGTCAACGCACGCCTTCACCTCTGTGTATGTGCCCTAGTTATACAATAGTTTACATTGTGTTGTATGAAAATGACTTTAAAAATAAATAAAATATTTCAACAAGTATGTACATTTTGATTAAAAACCAATCCATTTATTTACATTGTAACAAAAATTTACAATTTTTCTTTGCACTTGCTGTTTCCTGTACATTATCCCTAAAGTCTTTCTTGTATCCCTATCATTCTAATTTGAAAATTAATTGACAAGCTGATTAGTTTTGTGTACCAAAACTTTTAAAAATATTCAATCTTAAGAGTGCTACTTACGTTAAAATCTTTATTGCAGATATCCTCGTATCACAAGTAATATTTGCTAGAAAACAATGTGAAATAATTTCTCTAAAGAGTGATTCACTCTCTGTAATTCGACTAGAAATGTCACTTGCAAGGCTTTAAAAAATTCTAGGTCCTATTCTAAGCCAATTTGTACAAAGAAATCTAGGATGTAGTAACAATGAACGAGTTCTACGATTTGCTAGGAAACGAAAGAGAACTTCATTCGGATGTAGGTACTAGTGGTTAGTTGGCCGATGGCTAGGTACTTTTTCTTTTACGGGAGCTTGCTGTACATGTCTTCGATCTGCGGCTTGAAGTATGATTTGATTTGTGGTCGCTTCGATTTCAGAGTTGGTGTTAGGAGTCCGTTTTGTACGCTGAATGGGTCTGGATGAAGGTAGATGTCTTTTACCTACATTCACAATTAGTTTTATCTTTATTCTAGATTCTTCCTACGTAGTGTGTTAATGTATGAAATGTTTTCGATTAAATACTTGATACGAATAATTGAAAGTAGTCTTCTTTTCTCTAATATTAGTATTCGATAATAAAATGTTGCATAGGAAATGACTCGCAATTTTATAATCTTCTTTTTCGTGTATTAGTATTGAAAAACAAAAAAAAAGATGTTTTTCTGTAATATAAATTTTACCTTGGGACTATGAATGAATATTTTTTTTTCACCAATGTTAGTAAACGAAAATAAAATAATGAAAACGTTCTCAAATTTTACTAAACTAATGTATGATGTGATGTGTAATCTTTATATTGAATTATAGTTTTCAAGCATAAAATAATAATTTTAGTCTTTTGGTGAATTTTCTTGCGCGTCTTCTTCGTTTTTTAAAGTCTCTTCCTAAATTTTCAATCTGGTGTTATTCGTACTCGAATTCAAATGAAGGTGCATATTAAATTTTCAAGTACATATTATAAAAATTATATCTGTACATTTTAAGTTTCAAGATTAAAAAAAAAAAATTATAGAGTAAATTGTTTTGTCCGATTTAAAAACTTGTATGAACCTTTATAAAACACGTTATGTACATGAGTATATGCTTATTAAAATAAGTATACAAAATCAATAAATATCAATATAATAATACGCATTCGTTGTTTAACAGTGAAAATATTTCGTATGATTTCCTTTGAAGTATAAAAATATACTTTGTAATGTAGTAATTAATATTCGAATAAAGATTCAACAAAAGCTAAAAAAAAATATAAGAAAACTTACTTGTTCAAAGCTCTTCAATCCTGCCTCTTTTCCCCACGTAATTAAATCATCATAGATCAACTTCTTAACTTCGGCATTATTGCACAAGACGCTCAAAGTGCCTTCAATTCCATTTTCCGTCGCCCAACACTTGATTACGTCGACGTCGGGAACTATAATGCCCACTATACACGACTACGAAAGACAAACACATGAAAACATTGCTAACGGCGAGAGAATTAAAAATAATTTACCTTTAAGGACTCGCCGTGTACAAAGACTTGTTGGACGTATTGTGAACGAATATAAGCGTTTTCTATCTTTTCCGGGACGATGTATTCGCCTTGAGAGAGCTTGAAGATATGCTTTTTTCTGTCGATGATTTTTAGTGTACCGTTCTATAAAAAGAAATACATTTAAATATTTTATAGATGATGTACAGTAAGCCTAATTTAATTTGGGATACATAATTTGTGGTGATTATTTAAAAGACAAATTATGGGTGCCAAATGATTCTGGCTTAACTATACAGGATATTCAGTACAGCCAAATAAAACGGAAAGATTTTAGAAGCTTTATTTTGAAAATATGTGTTTCCGATGAATTACCCTTTGGCAGTTTTAGAGAACATGTCTGGCAATGGCAAATTAATTTTTTGGTTCTATGGCAAAAGCAAATACAATATGCAACTTTGAAAGAACGTAAAAACAAAAAATTAAATAAAAAGTGATCAAAAAGAAATTATGGAGTTGACAATACAATTCTGGGGATCTTTTTAAGGCAGTACGATCATTAGAGCAATGTATAGATAAGAAGCTGAAATTTTAATATGTTATTAACCGATAGTACTTACATAAAAAATATTTTTTTTGAGAGAGATCTGACGTGTAGTTTTTGAGTAATAAATTTTTGAAAATTATAAAGGTACAAAAAACTATGATTTGTATTAATCAACTATCATAGATTATGTAAAAATTACAACAAAGTATTCTGACGTGCAGTTCTGAAGATATTTGAATGTAAGTAACTGAAAATTGATTAAAATATCTGTCAGCCATACTGACAAATAAATGATATATCCAGGGAATATTCATATCCGACTAGTGACCATTTGGCAACGTTTTTAACAGATACAATAACTACAAAAGACGAAAAATACAAAAAACATAAACACAATAACTATCTACTATCTGAGGGGTTTTTAACACATACAAGAACTACAAAAGATGATAAACACAGAAAACATAAACTCAATAATTGTCTGAATAGTCAGAATCGTTCCAATTCAAAATGACAAATAATGTCAAAATTCGCGTCAACTGCGATACCAATCCGTCATTTGCGATACGCTGTTGCCAGATCCACGCTAGATTTATTTACGCAAAAAAATACTCTAGTCAAATGACATTATTTTTTATTGTTAATAAATAAATAATTAAGTAAATCCGATTGTAAGTGGTCTTAAGTAACATCTAAATTTAAGTTATTAATTTACATATTAACATTATTTTATTTTAGTTAAAAAAAATCTACATTTTATTATGACTTACAGAGTACTGATCGTACTACCTTAATTCACAATGGGCTACTTGCGTACCTTTTTTTTTATTTAATATTTTTGAAGAGAAGGTAAAAACTTGCTACCCATATTTTTTTTTTTGACAAAATTTTTATTAATTAGCCAGAAAAAAAATAATGAAATTTGATTATTTGAATTCCCGCCATGTATGACGTAGAATTACGCCGCACCAATGAATAGTTGTAAAGCCACAGCGTGGTACCGTCCCATAGTAATGGTATGTTTGTGCGGGTAATGTAGATCACCTGTTTGACGTTTCAATAATAGTTTGGAGGTTAGTATTTTAGTTTATTTTTTTGGTATCGACATTTTAAATTACAAGTAACTACCTATGTGTTTATTTATAAAGTAATTCATGTATTTGAGAGACCAAAGAGAGAGAAAAATGAACTAATGTCAAATTCAAATTAAAACTTTCTCGCGCGCCATGCCATCTATTGATAACAATCTTAAACATGCTTCCCCTCCCTTAGTTAAATATAAAGACGTCACAGAAAATTTTCTTTCTTAATTTAGTAAAAAATAAATAATTATTTTAAAATAAAATTTATATTTTTATACATGTTTTCAATATAATTTTACGTATATAGTGACAGAAATCAGATTTTCAGTACCACGCAAGTAGCCCATTTCCACAACATCAGGTGAAGGCAGGAATACTATTTGACATTTCATTTTCACAACACAAAAAGGTTATGTCAGAGCAGGGGCCTGACAGCTAATAGGATTTTGAGTGATTGAAATGCTTTAGAATTTTAGATTATTGCTCTATGGGTAATGTAAGAAATAAAAGTACGTGGGTAAGGGAAACAACAATTTCAAGTATTGTCTTCTGAATCAGTTGTTTTAGATCACTCTGTACAATAATCACTACAGCTTATTATCCATTTCTAGATGTGCAATCTAATTTAATTTGCAGACATGTTGAAAAAAATTAAAATACGATTTTTAGCAAAAGAGAAACTTTAATTTGATTTCCTGAAATATGTATTTGAAAAAGTGACATTTATTTTTGTCATACAAACAATAAACATCCTTTGCCACAAAGTTCTGTAAAAACAAATAACTTTTGCCGTCTCCACATTCATACAATATCTTTGTCTTTTTGCGATTCGTAAACTAATAAGATATTTAAAAAAAAGTCTTACTGGTTGCCACATCCCGATGTCGCCCGTGTGATGCCACCCATTAACATCAATGGTCTCGTTCGTTTTCTCAGGATCTTTGTAATATCCTATGAAGACATTTGTGCCTTGTACACAGACTTCACCTTGACCTTTTGATGCAAAGTACTCCATATCAGGAACATCTACCAGTTTAACACAACAACAACCGACCGGGGGCCCAACGTGCTCTGGGACATGGTCGCCCTGGACAGTAAGAGTGATTGGCGCGCAGCATTCGGTCTGGCCGTAGCCCTCCACTACCTACGAGAGAAAATTGGTCTCAGAATAGGGTACTATACCATAGTCAAATTTTAACTATCTTAAATAAGAAGACCAAAATATACATAAATTAATGATTATTAGTGAAATTTTTTGTTTAAATATTGATTAGGTCGCAAACTACAAGCGATTGAAGTTGATTACTAATTGGGTATGACGCGTTAGGTCCTAATAATTTGATTGGTCGCCTGATTTTAAAAAGGAGATTCGCGCGTCTGCTGCGGTCACCTTTAAAACAGAGCTGTGCACAAGTACAAGAAAAAAGGATTTAAGTACAAGTACAAGTACTTTGCTGAAAAATGTACTTAAGTACAATTACTTTCATTTTAAAAGTATTTAAGTACAAGTACAGTACTTGTACTTGCAATTTCAGGTACATATAAAAAATACGAAAATTGAAAAAAAAAACATTTAGTTTATTTTTCTTTGACTTTCTTTATGAAACATAAATAAATGGTTTATTATTTAAATGTTTTCGTTATCGTACGGAGACTTTTTTGTCATGAAATTATGAATACTTTCAATGTTTACCCCATAAAATAAAGTAACATAATGCTTTTCATTTTGGATTAAAAGAAAATTTAATATATTGGATTTTAGAATGCCATTTTTCCTAAAATAGATTGTAACTATTTTTGTACAGAGACTTTATAACTGCATATCTAATAATTCATGGCAAAATATTAAGTGTCCGTACATTCACCGAAATGAGTATTTTTTCTACTGAACTGCGGGTTTCAAACAAAAAACTAACTTTAAACAGAAATTGTTAATTAATTTTTATAGATATTTATAGATAGTACAAGTACATTACACACCACATTTAGTAAAACGTTTTATTTAATTTGCGAAGAAAATAAACGGATAAGAACAACAACTAACAGCATTGAATACACCCGCAGTTTGAACTGTAAATGAATTGAATTTATAACTTAAAAAATAGAGGGCATTGCTTAGTTGAAACGTGCAAAGCAAAAGTACTTGTCCATGTACTTGTGAACACACAAGTACAATTCCAAAAATATTGGATTTAAGTACAAGTACAATTACACATTGAAAAATTGTACTTAAATACAAGTACAATAAAAATGTATTTAAGTACAGTTTAAAGTACATGTACTTAAGTACATGCACAGCTCTGCTTTAAAAGATTATGAACTGTCACAATGATGTATAACCTAATAAAAATTTAACAATTTTGTGTTTGATGAATTTGTTTAATTATAGTATTTAGTAATAGTAACAATAATAATGTATTTAAAATTAAATCAATTTGTAATATTAATTAAATTAATAATAATGTCAGAAATTTGAAACATTGAAATTTAAAAAAAAAACAAACACTAGCGCCATCCGCCGTCATACTTTGTGTTGTGTCATAATATTATCAAACTGTTTCAATGTTCTATAATTTATTAGGAAAAAAATGCTTACTATTTATGCTTAATAATAATTTTTCGAGAATATAACGTACAAGTTTTTATATAAAAATATTCCAATATGCAAACATGAAAAAAATTGTTCCCTCAGTAACTAACAGTTTGTCGATCACTGGTCAGTACCTGATACGTCACGCAATAAATTCTTAATCTTTAAAAATTCATATCTCGTTTATTACGTAAAATTTTTAAGTCGCCTTTGCACTATAATTCTTATTTCATCCTGTTCTTACAGAAAAAAATTTAAAAATGGTATAGGACCCTAAATATTATTAAACACAAAAAAAAATTCTACTTACGAGGCATCCCAACGCACATCGCATAAACGTCAACACACTCCCTGCAAGTGGTGCACTCCCCACTAACATCAACCTCAGTCTTCCTCCCATTCCGTCCTGGACCTTTCTGAAGACGATTTTGTCCCATATGCTGTTGTTTCGGATGATGCCTCTCTTCAATTCAGACTCTTTAGTGCTCATGGCCATGTTGTAAAGCATACGTTTCACGAAGCTGTTGGAGATCTCAGTTTGCACCTTATCGTAGATGCGGTTGAGGAGACGAGGCACTGCGGGGGTCAAAGTAGGGCGGAGAGCTTTCATGTCGTCGGAAAGGTGACGGATGTCGCCGGAGAAGTAGCCTACGCTTGCGCCAACCATAAATATGGCGTTCTAAAGAAAAACAAGTAAATTAGATTTGAAGCTGTCCATTTTTTTTCAACTTTAGCAATTCATATTTTCTTGGAAAGATAGTGATATAATATGGTTAAAAATTTGAATTTCTCAGGCCGTTTATATGTTTACTTTGTTTCACATCTTTTAGACGCCCGTAACAATGATTGTTGCAGGCGGAGATTTTTTTAAATTTTAGCTATTACATAATTCGAAAATAAAAAAGACAGCAATTTATTGATTAAAAATATGAATTCATTTGCTTATTTTATTTAACTCAACTGCAAAAGTTGTAAAAATTACACGTGTCAATACCCAGCTTAATTTTATAATTTTCGGACGACTATTATACTCTATACACTGAGACGAGAAAATATGGAACTAATTTTTGAACAAAACAAGTCTGCAATGACATGTGTCATTGTCACTGTCAAATTTTCCAATGACACATGTCACTACAAGTCATACTTTTAGTTGTTCGCTTCCAAAATTATTCTCTTTTAACTAATATGATGACTTGTCTCTGTTCAACAATTAGTTCCACATTTTTTCATCTCAGCGAATACAGATTTCAATCCCAATCTATCGGTTCCCGGAAAATTCATCGCCGGTAAATAGATCCCGGAGAGAATTGATCGCCAGAATACAGATCGCGAGGAAAATTGATTGCCAGAAAATTGATAGCGAGGAAAATTGATCGCCGCTAAATTGATCGCGTGGAAAATTAATCGTATAGAAAATTAATCGCCGGTAAATTTATAGCGGGGAATATTAATCGCCAGAAAATTGGTCGCTAGGAAAAATTATCGCCAAATAATAATGCAGAATTCCGAGCAATTTTCTCCGCGATAAATTTTCCCCGAGATCAATTTACGGGTGACAAAATTTCCAGATTGTTGAAAATTTTGATTCTTTTAACTTTAACGATTAATATTTCGATAATATAGAGAGATAATCAACATTATACTGAGAATATTATTTTTTTTCAGCAAATACAAATCGGTACTGATATTTACTTAGTTTCAGAATATTCGGACAGCTGATAAAAAATTAAAATTAAGATGGATCGCGACATATTGCTTGAAAATTTGAATCTCTCACACCTTTTTTAACGTTCCATTATATAGTTTCATAGTTCAGCCGATACAGATTTTAATAATCGTTATTTTCTACTAAGAATTTAGAATTTTCCAATTTTAACAATATCATAAAACCTAAAAGAAGTAACGATATCCTTAAAAATTCAATTCTTCCGGTCGTTTTTTGAATATTTACATAGTTTCTGAAATTTCAGACAGCTGACATATTGTAATAATCATGATTTTAATCAGTTACAGAAAATTTATATTTTTTTTAGTTTAACACATTGGGGACCTCCACTTCATTTTTTTTTATTATCTTAAATGAAAGTTCGTTTAGTTTTGAAGCAATTTGTAATATTCAGATGTTTTAATTTTTAGTGTAACTGCATTTGATTTTTAATACATTTTATTATTTTTTGTTATGTTGGCAGACCCCATTAATATCCCAAAAATAATACAGCTGAACAAGAGATTAAAAAATTCACTTAATTTTTAAAAAATAAGTAGGTGTGTAACCATAATACATAACTATTAAAAAACTATAAATTACATAAGATTAAATATAAAATAATAACTCGGTTTAGTTTCACAAGAAACTTGTGAAATTTAACCGAATTGTTATTTTATATTTGTCAATATGTTTCACTACTCCACAAAAAGAAAAATTACGAAATACTCGTATAGGCCATTCAGCGAATCAAGCGGTTTACGTCATCGTTTAGGGATTTTTGAAATTTTCTTAATTTTTATAAATATATTTTATTAACGGTATTTTATTGTTTTTTTTTTATTATTATCATGTATTTGACACCTTTAATAGAAATAATTATATTTGGATATATTATTATTAAGTAAAATTTTGTAAATTTTTGCAAAATGACGTTTGATTATATTTTTTTAATATTGGTAATTCTGAACATGTATATTACTAAATATTATATGTCTATATTATACTTTTCAACGTGTATTGTGATTTCATTTTGTTTTTGGTTTC
This sequence comes from Ophonus ardosiacus, assembly GCA_943142095.1. Classification (NCBI taxonomy): domain Eukaryota; kingdom Metazoa; phylum Arthropoda; class Insecta; order Coleoptera; family Carabidae; genus Ophonus; species Ophonus ardosiacus. The sequence continues at coordinate 18,020,680 of OW964825.1, read as the reverse complement.
GTTGTTCATTGTCAAAATGTCAAATGCTCTGTCATGTCAAATTCAAGAGCTTGTAATTAATTTATTGACTTATTTTGAAAATGAAAAATAGATTGGTGTTTTTACTTTCACTGAAATCTAATATTGAGGTAATATTTGGTTCTTTTTGTTAGTAATAATTTGAAAATTAAATCTATATGTACAACGTGTGGCAAACGTTATACGCAATGTATAGAAACAGTGAGAAATTGTATGGTATGCAGTATTCTGTATTTTTTTAAGGATCTCACATAATACTAGATAGTTTGTTGCATATATTACAAGAATGAAGTATTTATAACGGCGTAAGCAGTATCATTCAGAATATTTGAAATAAAATTGGATTTCGCTGGAAAAATATTATACCAGATGTTTTTTAAGAAAAATTTGGGTTTATGAAGACAACCCACAGATTTTAATCCGTTTTACATGCTCATGTAAACTTTTTAACATATGACGTCATTGTTTCTAGTGATATTGTATTTATGACGTAAACCGCTTGATTCGCTGGATGGCCTATATATTCTAATTCTTTTAAAACATCATCTTCTACTTCGGTGGTTAATGCCCAGTTGCACCACTGTAGCTTAAAATTAAGTTTTCATTAAACTGAATATCGTATCGAAACGAAACGTCAAATAAGTAATTGAATATTGCTGTCAAAATTTGGATCTGCATTTTTTACTTTAAGCCTGGGTTAAAATTTAAGTGCTAGCGATGCAACTGGGGATAAGTATGGTAATTTTAAGTGATCATGAATATTATCATAATTATTTCCCTCACTAGTGCGAGAATTGACTATTTTTCGCGCTCATTTTGAGTATTTTAGTATGATTGTAGAAAAAATATTTCTCACCTCACAGCATCTTTCCAGCATATGGGCCAGAGGTAGGAACGATATCATCACATCAGTTTTCGTCAATCCATGATCCCCAAGTTGCAGTAATACTGAACACACACTCGCCACCACATTCTGGTGCGTGAGCATGACTCCCTTGGGGTTGCCTGTAGTACCGCTAGTATAGCAGACGGTGCAGAGGTCTGTAGGACGTGGGGGAACTTCGGGTACGGCATTGTGAGCACCAGCTGACTCAACATCGAGGAATTTTAGGATCTCAACGCCACGGTTGCGAGCGCGCTGGTTGGTCGCTGGGCGGGTGTTTTTAACGCAGATGAGTTTGTTCAGACAGCGGGGCGCTTTGTCCAGAAGGAAGTTGCATTTTTGGTCGTCGTCGGTTATCACAACACTTATCTCAGCTAGGAAAGAAAGAATATTTATAAATTACAATAAAAAGCCAACAATGATTTAATCATATTTTTAGATTTGACATTACATCAGCAATGCTGAGTATTTTGGCATTTAGAATTTTCGGATTTACGACGATTTCCTATAAATACAACTTTGAATGACATAGTAATGACATTTACACATTTGAGAACAATTAAGGTGCATTAAATATTTCGATTCAATTTGATATTTAATATTAAATGTCAATATAATATTTAACAAAAAAAAAAAACTTTCTTAGTCAGCAAAATTAAAATTAACATAAATGTGATTAAATTTAAAGAAAATATTAATATAAGTACTCGTTTTATTAATATACATAGAGTCAAAAATAAAACACCCGGATTTTTAAAAATTTGTTAAATACATATAAAAAGAATTCGAAAGAAACAACATTAAAATACTCATGCGTTGATATGTGTTATTTCGCATCGCCTAAACGCCGAAATGTCAATTTCCCAAAGGTCTTCAACAGATAATTATCCGGGAAATTTAGGAAAAAATACTACTGTTTTTAAATCATTTCTTAAAAAAATAGTTATTTATGTATTAAGAGCGTAAGGAGGCTTTTATGGCCTGCGGCAGGATTTTGAGCCCGAGGCGTAAGCCGAGGGATAAAAACACGTCAAAGGCAATAAAAGCAAGTTACGCTCGTGGTACATACAAAACTTTATGCGCGGACGAAAATTTTCAAATTATGAGTGTTAGAAAAATTGTAGCGAAAAGAATTTGTCCTCGTACATCCAGTATCTAGTGTTGCTATGAAAGCGGAAAACAACAGTTTATTGTTTGTTTATTAGTTCTGTCATTTGAGTTTTATTTTGTGTATCTCCGTGCTTTCCATATAAATATCACAAAATTAATTTTCGTTTTTCATTAAAGAATATAAAATTTTCGATTTGTAATAAAAATTTTTCATGTTGCCTGTTTAAATTGTAGGTTATAATTTGGTTTGACGTTTCATTATAGCCCGGCGGGCTATAAAATAACGTTTATGTCAAAGAAATTAGTGTATAATTGTCAAATTATGATACGTCCGTGCATAATAGTTATTTATGTATTAAGAGCGTAAGGAGGTTTTTATGGCCTGCGGCGGGATTTTGAGCCCGAGGCGTAAGCCGAGGGATAAAAACACGTCAAAGGCCATAAAAGCAAGTTACGCTCGTGGTACATACAAAACTTTATGCACGGACGAAAATTTTCAAATTATGTATGTTAGAAAAATTGCATCGTAAAGAATTTGTCCTCGTACATCTAGTATCTAGTGTTGCTATGAAAGCGGAGAACAACAGTTTATTGTTTGTTTATTAGTTATGTCATTTAAGTTTTATTTTGTGTATCTCCGTGCTTTCCATATAAATAACACAAAATTAATTTTCATTTTTCATTAAAGAATATAAAAAAAAATCGATTTTCCATGTTGCCTGTTTAAATTGTTAATATTGCAGGTTATAATTCGGTTTGACGTTTCATTATAGCCCGGCGGGCTATAATGAGGCACGCGAGCTATAAAATGTCGTTTATGTGAAAGAAATTCGTGTATAATTATCAAATTATGATACGTCTGTGCATAAACATATTTATAATAAAAAAAGCATAATTTCTCAAACACTCTTTCGCTTAATAATAATAAGAGAAAATGGTGGTAGGTATATTGAATGAAATTAATTTTAAAATAATAAATTTAGTGCTTTTGGTTCACAAAATATGTATTAAAAATAACCACTAAATTAATATTAATTCTAAAATCTGCAAAACAAATAATGTGTTCAACATGGCCGTAAACACGGACTTACAGCTTCGACAGCATTCATGAAACTGCAGCGTATGCTGTAAATCTCATATTTTAATGCCTAGTTAAACAAATATCTATATTCCACCGTTTGAAAATCACTGTTTTAATCTTCATTTTGTTATTACCTTCGATCATAATTATATTGACTAGAGGCCGCCTTACGGTGTTTGTTGTAATCGGAACATATGCGGAAGCCATGGTGTATTGCGGGCTGCGTATTGAAGCCGTGGTGTATTGTGGGCTGCGTATTATCTTAATATTTGTACTACCTTTTTTTTACAAAATAATGACTAATTGCTGCTTTAGAAATGTGTAAATCACCTTTATTTGCAGTAAATTTCAGTCTCTTTACTCTTACGTTATTATTAGCAGGAAACCTAAAAGTTGCACTTTGTTTAATATATTTATTTGTAAAAAAAATCCCAGTTACTTACACATGAACGAAATATCCGTACTTTCTTTGTATTTTCATTACAATTTGTTATACCCCGAGATATACTCACAAACTACACGCAAAAAATAACGTTAAGTTACAGTAAAATGACAAGTAGTGACATATAATAAAACAAAACACTGCCTACAATACACCATGACTTCCAGCCCCCAGCCTACATATCTTCCGATCACTACATCCTATGCAATGGTATAGGGAATTACTTCTCTAGTCAGTATAGATCAATTCAGAACAAATGAATTTCGTGAGGGGCATCTGTCAGAAATAAATTTCATACATAATTTACTCAATGATGGAGCCATGGAAAAATTTATGGTTTAATTTTATGAATAAATTGTACCAAAATCAAAATTTCTCGATATTTATCATAAGATATATAATTAAATAATTTTTAAAATATTCATAAGTGAGGTTAAAATCACTCCTGTGGAGGGCAGGTGACGTCATTCTGGAATGGTCTATATGCTCGAAGGTTATTACTGATAAATTAGCCCCTTATTCGTGATCATTTTTTGTATATAACATTTTTCTCTATAGTAAATAGTAATTAGTTCGCCCAAAAAAGCACTGGTTGTTTTAAAGTAATAGAAAACACAAAATGTAATAAAATTAACAAACTAAACATTTGACATCAAGTCAATTGCAGAAAAATTGCTTCCGTTAATAAGACAGTTATATGTACAAAATTTGTTAGAAATGTCATCAGTCGACGTCACAAACCACGTGATACCGTTTTAGCGCCAAAATAAATTGTTTAGCATAATCCACAATGTTATAACATTTTATGCCTAAAATATTAATTTAGAATACCACATTATAAAGTTTGTAAATTGAAACAGTGTTGTACTTGTAATATCAGTTTATTTTTATAAATATATTTAAAAATATCATACATTTGAAGAACATTTAGATCCCCAAAGAAAACAGTTTTGAGATACAAGCTTATATTCGTGACGTCACATTTATTTTTCCAAACTCAATAGAAATTTTAGCACAATATTTTAATCGATAATCTTAGTTTTAGCTCACTATAAGATGACATATAAAAGAAATAGTAGAATTGCCTATTTCAGACTAGCCTATCCTTAAGTCGTTAATATAATTTTATGCAGTTGTCGAATGCGGAAACCGAACCTTCGACCTTTCGTTCAATAATCGAAAGCCGCATATTAGACATATTTTACAAGAAAAGCAAAGTGAGAATAACGAGCGCCTGTCCGAATGGGATTATGAATGTTGACGAGACGAAAATATTTTGTTTGGATAAGAATGTGTAGCGAAGGATGATTGATGACAGTGATATAACAGTTCTTCTTAAAATTGGAAAGAATATACATAATACCAGCGAATATTTAATTATTATTGGCAAAGAATGTAAGAAATGCACGACATAAAATAAATAGTCTGTAAATGCAACTAATTATCATTCTATAAATATAAATTGTACGTGCCAAACTCTGATTTAAGATACAATAAAATGTAAGAATGATTATTTAAGTCCAAGTAAGCTAACGTAACATAAAATTTGTAAGGCTTCCAAATATTTTCTACACATGTTGTGCTAAATATAAACCGTTGAAATGCACGCAACTTTCTACCTCAACTAAGGTGTTAAATCCCTTTATAAATATGTACAGAATGTAACAGAAATAAGTACATTAAATTAAACCAGTGATAGAACTTGTCGAGAGCAACAATATTTCTTAGGAACTTTTTTTTGTAAAGCTTCTAGATATTGTGTTAAAAATCTTCAAAGTTTTGTAAAAAAACTTATTAACTGCCTAAAAATACTAAAAAAAAAAAATGAGAATTTCAACAAAATATTAATACGAAATATTGTTGGTCTCGACGAGTTCTGTCAATGTCATTTACTTTTTATCTTCCGTTACCTTTAGATAAGGAATAACTTAAGCGTAAGGAAATGTCTTTAGTCAATAAATTCGATTATGAGTTTCTAATTAATAAGCACGTTTTAGGGTCCCCACTATACGATTTTACTATTTTTACGATGATGTCTGTCTGTCTGTCTGTCTGTCTGTATGAATGTGTGTGTGTGTGTGTGTGTGTGTGTGTGTGTGTGTGTGTGTATATTGACAATTTCATCTCTGATAATTCCGATACTACAATTCCAAAAATTATAATTGTTTCATATTCCTCTTCTTTACATCCAAATGAATATGTGATTAGAATTTGGTTACAAATAGTCCACTGGAAGTACCCTAATTTGAAATTTGTAACGGTTAAAAACCTTTTTTTTTGATATTTCATGTTATAAATATTAAAGAATATTTTATGTTATACGATTTCATTGAATTTATACTTCATATTCAATGGATATAGAGTTAAAGCATTATAAAGAAATTCAATTTCATAAATCACCTAGCTATGCTATAACTGTAAAAACACCTACTATATTTAGATAATTCTGATTGACAGATGTCAGTGTCAAGTGAAATTTATATAGTATGTTTATAAATAAATATATCATCACGGCATATTACCCATTTCTGGGTGTGCCAGTATCTACAACACATGTAGACATCGGTAATGATGACGATATATTTTACCGTGTGAGTGCACCACAGGGGTCACTTTTGTGCCATCGAACCTGGTTCCCCCAGGTTCGCGACCAGACACTTAGAAACTATTTGCATGGAATTTGTACAAAATACATACAAATGACGGAAGGTAAAGTGCTAGCCACATCAGATTTTTTTTCTGTTTCACCAGTATGTCTCGAAAATGGAAATATTTTTTCCAAAAAATAAATTGCAAATTCGAAAAAGTTACTAAGAAATATTGTTGCTCTTGCCGAGTTCCATCACTGGTTAAATTAATATACTTATTTCTGTTATATCCTGTATATGCGTTCCCGGAACTTTTCTGTGGAGCACTGAGCAAGAATTGATCCTCCTCTATACTACTTACTACAACAGTTAAAGGCGTTAATACGTCCAATAATATTTCAGTATCATTGATGTAATTGTAACTTAGGCTGAAATGAGTGTTTTGGCATCTAAATAATAAAATACTAGCCGATAAATTAGTATAAAATACCGTAACTAAGTACCTTTCATCTGCGACTCCATAAATTAATTTTAAGCATGAGTAACTTTTAGTAACTGTGACCATCAAAATGCTTAATTAATTTTAAGAAATCTGTTTGCATGAAATGTCATAAAATAATTTGTAAGGACTTAAGCATAAATTAAGTTTACATTTACGCTATAGGCAGGGTGTCCTATAAAGAGTATCAATAATTCAAACATTATATTCTGGAAATAATTTTAAGTAAAGAATTTCAAATATAAATATGCCCAATCTCCTCTTCTACAGGAGTACCAATCTCTTGAAAGTGACATTTACTTTGGTCCTATAAATGAAAACGGTTATACCGGGGGTGTACTTTTTATTTCGAACATAGGAAATTCATTGTTAAAATTTTGATTTTGAAAGTGTAATGAAGAAAAATGTTCAGAATGAAGAACTCGATTGAGTACCAAGTTTGTTGTTTAATTGTTTCTTAAGTACGAGTTAGAAAAAAAATATACGATTTGAAGCAATTATCAGAGTGCTATGGAAAATAAAACATTAATTTATGTTTCTTGTTTCTGAAATATCTGATAGATTTGACATTTCTTTTTTTTATTCTTATTATACTCGCCGTCAAATGGTTATGGACTGATGTTCAACTTTTATCCCTTTCCGCACCCTGTACCTTGCCCAGCAGCGTTGCCATTTGCAACTTGACATGACCAGGAATGAACGCAAATGTCATATAATACATTTAAAACTAATTAAAATTTTTAATACATCGTAAATGAAGAAAATATTATAACAAATAAGTAAGGTAAGACAGTAATACGTAATATAAAATATAAAAATTTGCGTTAAAATACGATAACCGGTGAAATCTAAATAAAAGGTAAGAATAATTGATTATTAGGTAAACAGTAGATCTGTCAACACAACATGCTTCTGCAGTCAAGTCCAAAGTTTTCTTGTTATTTAATAAATTAAAAAAAATTCAAGATGTGACGCCAATTTTTTGAAAAAATTGTGTACACTGGCTATAATTGTTTTTGCCTGCCCATTTAAATGTTTTTATAAGAACCAGGACTATTTAATTCATGAGTTTCACTCATTTTTTTTTCAAAGTCTAAATATAATGCATTTTATAGGATTGGGAATAAAAAGCGCGAAACGAAAATGTCAGAATATAAAATGACATTGACAGATTACAGATATTTGTACAGGTAGACACTTAAAAAATTTGGCATCAGTGTAGAAATCTCCAATCCATAATTATTTGACGGCAAGTATAGAATTTGTGATTTTGTTCTTCTAGATTAAGTCTTCCTCCTATTCTAATAATAATAAAATAAATACATGTCATATCTGTCAAATATGTCACAAACAAGAAACATAAATTATTCTTTTTTTCATGTCATTCTGATAATTGCTTTAAATCGCGTATTTTCTTTTGCCTCTGACTCGTACATAAGGATCAATTAGCAACAAACTTGGTACTCAATCGATGTAGTTTTTTAAATCGAGCATTTTTCTTCATTACGCTTTTATTTTAAAATTGATAGGTAAAGACATATCTCCAAGTCAAAATTTTAACATTTAATTTCCTATGTTTTTTTTGTTAAGGAGAACCAGCACGAATGTTGGAAAGAAAGTAGGCAGAGATAGTTATAGAAACATGAAACTTGATAAATTTGATTGATTACTGAAGAGTGGTGGATGTAAAGACAATGGAAAATTATTATTATTCTTAAGGTTTAATGATTTCTTTTTCAAATCATTTAAAAGTCTTCCCATTAAAGGAAAAATGTATTTATTCACAGTTACCTTTACAAAATAGTTCTTATATGATGTAACAAATATAATATTATTATAATATACAGTGTGTCCCATTTAGAGGTGCCACCATTGGGATCTCGAGAACTATAAGAGATACGACGTCGGTTAAATGGAACTTTTTTGTGCACCTTTGAGAGGACATCTCAGATGTGCTTTTGTTTTTCCAAAAATTCTCATAGGGCACTAGATAATGACGAAAAACTAAATATTGTTGATTTTTTCTTTTTCAAATAACTTCTAAACTATTAGCAATTGAGAAAAACGTTTCAAATACAAAAGATAGATATTTTTATTAACTAACCAGTGGCGTACGAAATAAATTTTTATATCCGTAAATTTTCGAGATATAACACAAACTTATATTTTTTTAAATGCAACCCATATCTGATTTTAGTCTCAAAAAAAACATTATTTTTTTCTCTTTTCAACGATGTAAGGGTTATTATGTTTTAAATTTGTTTTGCCTTCAAAATTATTATTTTTTCCTTATTTTGTATTAAATTTATAATTATTTTGAAAATATTGGTAGATTTCTATTTAGAAATACTCCTTGTATTTAAATAATTTATTCCGTTAAAAAATTTTGCTCAAAACTCGTATCAAACAATTTTTTTTTTTTTATAATATTTTGTATCTGGTCGCCCTAATTATGAGTCTAGAATGAAAATATTAAGTAGTAAAGGCATAAAACAAATTATTTCGATCAAATACAATATAATTAATAAAAATAATAATGTTTTTTTTTTTAGGAAATAATAAGAAAGTTCAGTAAAAAAACAAAGCAAATATGTTTTACATAATTACCCTTACATCATTGAAAAGAGAAAAATATAATATAAGTTTGTGTTATATCTCGAAAATTTACTGATATAAAAATTTATTTCGTACGCCACTGGTTAGCTAATAAAAATATCTATCTTTTATATTTGAAACGTTTTTCTCAATTACTAATAGTTTAGAAGTTATTTGAAAAAGAAAAAATCAACAATATTCAGTTTTTCGTCATTATCTAGTGCCCTATAAGAATTTTTTTAAAAATAAAAGCACATCTGAGATGGCCTCCTAAAGGCGCACAAAAAGTTTCATTTAACCGACATCGTATCTCTTATAGTTCTCGAGATCCCAATGGTGGCACCTCTAAATGGGACACACTGTATTATTTCAAATTATACTTTTAATCTTGGGTCAACTTGAAAAGGTTGGTAGGTAATCCTGTAGAGAAGAGATCGGGCATGTTTATTTGAACTTTTTGCTTGCAATTGTTTACAGAATATGAGGTGAGGTAGTAGAAATCGAAAAGTAAGACAAGTAACAAAATCTAGAAATTGAGAACATAGTATGGTTCTAAATATTCCAGAAATTATATCTTTTCAACTTCAATTTCAGAAAAAGTAAATTCAATTTCAGAAAAAGTAAATTTAATTTCAGAAAATGTAATATCAATTCACTTTTCTGAAATTATATTAATTTTTTTAAAATGAATTTACTTTTTCTAAAATTAAAGTTGAAAAGACACAGTTTCGGGAATATCTACGACCATACTATGTTCTCAAATGTTGCTTATATTATCATTTTTTCTCTAAATAAAGACAAACCTAACCTATACTTATCGAATATTTGTAAAAAAAAATTCACTTGCACCACTTTTTCACGTACGTACGCACGTAACTCGCAAGTAATGATGGTGTATCTCTATAGATATATCATTCTTCTTACCTTGTTTGATGATGAAGGCACATGCATCAGGCCCAAGTGTATCATACAATGGTATAATAACCATACTGTAACAATACGCCGCCTGTTCAGTCAATATCCACTCTGGGCAATTTTGCGCGTAGATGCCCACGAAGGTTTGCGTGCCTGGAGCCAGCCCCAAACCCACAAGACCCGCGCCGAAGTTCTTCGCCCTAAGTAGAGTCTCGTTGAAGTTCATCCACTGGTATGGTTTGGTCGGAGTCTCACGCCAACCGACGCAAGGCCCGTTGTTGGACTCGTTTGCACCCCGGCGAAAGGTTTCGTATAACGTTTGTGTGTCTTCGTGGATGTAAGAGACGAATTTGCCCTCCTTCGAGTCTTTGTAGAATTTGGATACTCGTATCATTTCTGGACCCTACAAAGAAGAAATAATTAATAAAAGATGAAGAACACAACACCAAGGCATTAATTGGTTTTTAAATTTTGTACGTATTATTTTCCGTAGTTAATATTATTTATCATCGAAACTCTTATCGCTGGTTTATTCAAAATGATTTTTGCTTTTGAAATATTTCTGTTTTTATTATATAATAAGAATAAATTAATTTCATGCACTTTTTTGGTTTGTATTGTTCATGCTACTATAGAAAAGCATAAGTGGATTTGGATTTATAACTGACACAGAACATAATTTAGCATAGAAAACATAGAATTTGGTCATACGGACGCCCGATGCGCCCTATGTTTTCCGTGCATCTTCGTAAGATTTCGTAGTAGTTCGAATATATATTTGTAAATACCGTTTCTAGGTTGAAACACGTATCAGTTATTTGTTGGTTAACATTAAACTTATTTGTATAAATTTAATCATAAATAACAAAACCAAAAAATAACACGAATTCGAAATCAAATCTGACAAAATTTATAAAAAATTTGAAAAAGGCAAATATATGTTTTTCTTCTTATTATTATTTGAAAATGAGAGGTACTTCTTCTTTTATTTCTTATTTTCTCTGTTTTGTGTAACTTTATGAAATCCCCTGTCAAAATTCTATGTTTTCTATGCTAAATTATGTTCTATGTTTTGTGCTACTTATAAATCCACTATTAGTTGTAAATAATACAGTGCTACCCCACCGCTATTTAAAATGATTGTAACGAAAAGTTAGTTCTCATCATCAAGCTTTGAAGTTTAAAATTAAAACAATTCAAAACTTTTCAATTTTTTAGTTACTGTACTGAATGTGAGAACTATTGTTTCCTGCGTTTATAAGAATAAGTTTTTATTAAACTAACATTAGGGACAATTTATGACTAGTATTCATTATAATTTCACCTTAGATTCTAATTCAAAATTATTAATTGTTAATATTAATTGTTGAAAATTAAAAGTGAATCTATTACTTTTGTCTTATTTAAGAATTATAGAAATATAATACTCTATTGATGTTTATAAATAGTACAATTGGATGAGTAGATAATTTTCATCTTTTATGATGTCGTAAATAAATATTAATAGTATGTTTTGACACGCAGCAAGTCTCTATGTGCTATTCTTTTATGTCCAAGTAAATAAACACGACTTTCTATAATGATTTATTGTAGAGCTTATAATTGTTAAGAATCCAGAGAAAATATGTAAATACATGTTTATTAATATTTTCAAAACAGAAAATAAGTTTGTTTTTATAAGATTTACAAGCATTTAGGTAGTTAAACACGAAATGTTTTCATGTGTCAAAAACGTATTAATGTATAAACTGCACCTGTTTTATTGGCATTTAATATGCATTTTATTCTGCATGGTTTTCTAAGAAATGTTTAATTTAAACTTAAAGTACAACTGTGAGTCAAATATTGAAATTTGTGTTTACCATTAAATTGGTAACCAAGCATGAACTATGTATAATGGCGATTCAATAATTTGTTTAAATTCATCTGAAAGTATAAGTAAAAGTAAGTTATTAGTGAAAATCCGGTGAATACATTCCTGTTAAAAAGCGAGTTATGGTGCCCCAAAGTTTGAAAAATTAGATGTGACATCAGTTTTCATATTAAACAATCAATCTTCTTTCTACGTGGACCTATATTTTAATTATTAAGTTGAATATTCAAATAAAAACGCTTTGAGAATTTCAGTGCTGAACTAAAGACCACTTCTTCGCTATTTGAATTTCTTTACTTCGATTAGTAGTACGAACCCCTCCTAACACGTTATTCATTAGACATTTATAGGCGGTCTTTCAACCTCTAATCAAAATATTTTCATATTCGTGACGAACCGCTATAACAAGAACTACTAATTTATCTTAATTTGATTGAGCTGGAATCTCCCATTATAATATATTGTCTTAGGACCAGGACTACAAATGTCATTTATGTTCTTATTTCATCTTATTACCTGTCGCTAAGAGAGATACTGGATTCATGCTAAAAATTGCCTATCAAGATTAACACGTTTTAGGGTCCCTAGAATCCGATCATAACATTTTTACGATGATATCTGTGTGTGTGTGTGTGTGTGTGTGGTGTGTTGGGAGGACGATTCCTCAAAAACTATAATACTTAAGACCTGTTTAACTAAGTATTCCTCAATCTGACATTAATGGGAAGAGCTGGAAAGGTTTTGATATTAATTGGACAACGGGAAATTGTTTTTGAAGATTTTTGTTATTACAAATAGTAATATTGAGGAACATAAAATTCTCCATCGAATACACTTAAATTTTTTATTATATCTTAGAAATAGAGATATAGAAAATATAATATATAGAATAATCTTTTGCAATAAATCGCACAGTACATATATTCTTAAGAAATACCACCAATGGGGTATTCCACCATAACAAAAAAATTTAAAAAAAATCAATTTAACATAAAGTATGGCTCAATAAATAATAGTTAAAACAATGAAAACATTTTTTAAATAATTACTTTACGAGATATTTCACATTTGCTAAAAGGGAAAATTAACGTCACACAATTATCTTTCTCTCGCAGCGTGCTCAGAGCAGTGTGTGTGAGAAAGACAAGTATAGGGGAAATGTGACGTTACACTGATTTCTCAAAAATAAAATACTGTTAAACTAGGAACAATTAAGATTTTTTAATACTATGAATTGCTCCAAAACTGAATGAAGTTTTATTTAAAATAATAAAAAAAAATTGAATGGAATACCCCATTGTCAATTAATTGGAACCATCTTGAACATTTTAGAAGAGTAAGACAAGATTCGTTATAGAATGAAAGAATAGATATATTTAGAATTATTTTTGTATAAAGAGAAATGTTAAATTCGATACTTATGTAACAAAATAGAAACGGCGAGAGGTATTTTGATGGTCACAACAGATTTTTTGTCTATAAAAATGTACGCTACCTGAAAATCTGAATAAAAAATTACAGACAAAAATAAAATCATGGTTAAATATTAGTTATTACTATCGATTTTATTTAATAAGTGGCAGATGACAGTTGACAATATCAGCCCAATCAAAGGGAAGAATTTATATCCCTCCCTAAACTAAAGCTACACTGAAATCCTTAACAATCCTTTTCTGTTTTGGCTGTTTAACTTGTATTTTATGAAATTCATTCGGATGTCATAAAGTACTTCTCTAAAGAACTCAATCCTATTTTCTGTTATGTTTGTTCTAGAAGACCTACTATTGAAATGAAAATATAAGTAAATGTCAATTGCTAAAAATAATGCTAAGCTGAAGTTGATCATTTTTGAATAAAAATTAAATATGACATTTATATTTCATTTTTGTACTTATCAACCCAATTATTGTTGGCTGCTGAGTGCTATGGATATGTATTTATTTTAAGTCACTAGTGATTAAAAAAATGATCTAACTTTATCATTAAAAAGATTCCTTTAGTAATAAGATAAGTGGATAAGAACAATTTTAAAAGTAGATGTTGAACAAAATGCTCATAAAGTGAGTGGCCAGCAATATAAACTATGAAACAATCGTGTCAGAAGGGTTGAAATTAGCAATATTCAGATATCAGATGGTAATGGTATTAATGATCAACTATCCTATAAGTAGACTAAACTGGGATAGTTATTATAGTGCATATATTGGTGTGTTAGTGTTGCTGTGGTAACGAGATTTCAGTAGCTAAAGAGCTACTTTATTTTATAGGTACTGGAAAAAAGATATTTTATAAACTTCCGGAAATTGGCATATTTAACTAACAACCTCGTGTGAGAAACTTGTTGATAAAATATGTCTTTGCTTACGTGTACCATAAATAACTATTATATGCCTTTAAAATAAATAGCTATTTGTGTATTAAGAGCGCAAAATAGGATATTGTCGGGAGGTTGCTGCCGCGCGACGTAGGTGTATCGTTATTTTTCATTCTTCTTGAGCTATTGCTTCAACCTCATCTAAGCATTTTTTACTTTCGTTTTCGTAAATGAATACCCTATTTTATTTCTATATTCCTTTACACAGGAGTACGGCATTTTGTTTGGTTAAGTAATATACCGACATAGCAGTAATATATCAGATTGACTCGTGGAGGTGGTAAATGTGTAAGTAACTACAGCGCCATTAGTTACTGAATAAACTTCCCATTAAGAATGTAGACAAGTGACATTTCTCAACATTTTATAAGTAGTTGAAAATTTGGAGAGCGAGCGTTTTTTCTAGTTTGTGGCACATGAGCGGCAAAATGACATTTTGCGTTGACAAAAGCGAGCGCAAATGCCTACTTTGTATATAGACTATAGAAAAACATTATTTTTCATAAATAAATCTTTTATAGGAGCATCTAGGGTCATAGGTTGGCAACCTATCCTCATTTTTATTACCGCACTGTCACCAAACTTATCATATTTAATACTCCTCCAAATGTCATAAAACTAGAACACGTATAAAATAGCTTGCGAAATGAATAAAATTTATAAGTTCTTAACTAAATAAATGTCACCACTCATCTTAAAAACAGCTCTCCTGTACAAAATTAAGTCATCCATTTGGCACGAAGACTTATTAATATTTTCTTAAACTGTGACATCTTTCTGTCAATTTCACGGACCAATGGAAGCGAAATGTTTGTGAATTAAAGCATCAGAGTAGTGTTCTATATTGATGATCTACAGTGTGTCCCATTTAGAGGTGCCACCATTGGGATCTCGAGAACTATAAGAGATACGATGTTGGTTAAATGGAACTTTTTGTGTGCCTTTGGGAAGCCATCTCAGATGCGCTTTTGTTTTTCCAAAAATTCTCATAGGGCACTAGATAATAACGAAAAAGTGAATATTGTTGATTTTTTCTTTTTCAAATAACTTCTAAACTATTAGTAATTGAGAAAAACGTTTCAAATATAAAAGATAGATATTTTTATTAACTAACCAGTGACGTACAAAATAAATTTTTATACCCGTAAATTTTCGAGATATAACACAAACTTATATTTTTTTAAATGGAACCCATATCTTATTTTAGTCTCAAAAAAATAATTATTTTTTTCTGTTTTCAATGATGTAAGGGTTATTATGTTTTATATTTGTTTTGCTCCTAAAATTTAATTTTTTTCTTTATATTTGTGAATTTTCTTATTATTTCTCAAAAAAAATTATTATTTTTATTAATTATATTATATTTGATTGATATAATTTATTTTATGCCTTTATTACTTAATATTTTTATTCTAGACTTACATTTACAAATTACACTATAATGTGCCAAGGGCGACCTGATACAAAATATTATAAAAATTTATTTGATACGAGTTTTGAGCAAATTTTTTTAACGAAATAAATTATTTAAATACAAGGAGTATTTCTAAATAGAAATCTACCAATATTTTCAAAATAATTGTAAATTTAATACAAAATAAGGAAAAAATAATAATTTTGAAGGCAAAACAAATAA
The DNA here is from genome assembly GCA_943142095.1 of Ophonus ardosiacus. Lineage (NCBI taxonomy): Eukaryota > Metazoa > Arthropoda > Insecta > Coleoptera > Carabidae > Ophonus > Ophonus ardosiacus. The sequence continues at coordinate 18,004,666 of OW964825.1, read as the reverse complement.
AAAACATAATAACCCTTACATCATTGAAAAGAGAAAAAATAATTATTTTATTGAGACGAAAATCAGATATGTGTTCCATTTAAAAAAGTATAAGTTTGTGTTATATCTCGAAAATTTAAGGATATAAAAATTTATTTCGTACGCCACTGATTAGATAATAAAAATATCTATCTTTTATATTTGAAACGTTTTTCTCAATTACCAATAGTTTAGAAGTTATTTGAAAAAGAAAAAATCAACAATAATCAGTTTTTCGTCATTATCTAGTGCCCTATAAGAATTTTTGGAAAAACAAAAGCACATCTGAGATGGCCTCCAAAAGGCTCACAAAAAGTTCCATTTAACCGACATCGTATCTCTTATAGTTCTCGAGATCCCAATGGTGGCACTTCTAAATGGGACACACTGTATATTTAGAAGTAGTTCATTATTACAAAGCCATTAAATATCATGCACAATAGAACATGAAAGCCTGTTGATCGATGATCGGAAAATTCACAGAAGCTATCAGCTGTTATTTGATAGTACAGAAGGTAGAAATTAGTATAATTATCAAAATGAAATGAAAGTTTTAAATATCATCATGGTTTTTATTGATATACACGTGTGCCAGATAATATACTCAGCAATGGGATCTCGTAAACTTCAACTGTATATCACACTTTTCAGAAAATTAAGGTAACTATTAGATATTTAAAGAAACTTAAACTTTGTACTTACAGTACTACTCAATAAATAACGTTCATAATTTTTTAATTTTAATTTATCGTTATTTTCCATTCTTCTTGAGATATTGCTTCAATCTAATCTAAGCATTTGTTACTTTCGTTTTTGAAAGGAATGCCCCATTTTACCTCTGTATTTCTTTACACAGAGGTACGGCACTTTGTTGGGTTATGTAATTGACCGACAGAGCAGTCATATGCGAGATTGACTTGTGGAGTAACTATACCGCCATTAGTTCCTGATAAACGGTCGACAAGTGACATTTTTCAACAATTTATAGATAGAATTTCGGACAGCGAGCGTTTTTCTACTTTGTCGTGCATGCGTTAACAAAAGCGAGTGCAAATGCCTACTTTGTATACTCGTATAGACTGTAGAAAAAATGTATTATATTTCATAAAAATTTCAAAATTCTGCTCCATGAATAATTTTTAAAGGAATATAATATAGCATTACGGTATTTTCATAAAAAAAATTGATAAGTACCACCATTTTTCAACAACTATAAAATAATGTTATTGTTTTCTAATGTTATTACCTTCCGTCACCTTTAGGTAAGGAAGGTATTGTTTTTGGTCAATAAATTTGGTGGCGAATTTTTAATGAATAAGCAAGGTTTACGGTCCCTAGAGTACCATTTTACTAGTTTTACGACGTCTGTATATATATATATATATATATATATATATATATATATATATATGTGTGTGTGTGTTTGTGCGTGTGTGTGTGTGTGAGACAAATTTTTCTCCGACGATAACTCCACTACAATTCTAAAAATTATGAATCTTTCGTATTCCTCTTCTTTACATTCATATGAAGAGCTGATTAGATTTAGTTTATAATTGATCAACTGGAAGTTCCCTTCTACGAAGTTCTTAACAGTTTTTATTGAAAAAACTCATTTAAATATCATTTTTTGACATTTTATGTGATTATCAATATGAAAGAATATCTTATTGTCTAGATTCAATAGATATATGTAGATTTAAAGAATTATAAAGAGATTAGCTTTTAAAAATCAGTCAGCTTTGCTATAGTTATAGTGACGGATGTCAATGTTAAATGCAATTTACATAATCTATGTTCGTGTTATAATTTTATTGGATTTATAGATTCTTTTCCAAGTAACTTTCGGTATGGAATTTGTAAAAAATAGTATATGTTCATGTTCCACTTTTACTGGATATATAGAATCTTTTTCAAGGAACTTTTGGTATGGGATTCGTACATCAAATTGTCGGAAAGTCTTGTGCTGGCCACAATAGATTATTTGAAATGTGTTATTTTTCTTATTGTAATTTATGAAATGAATTCAACTATTTTATTTTAAAACATTTTGTACTTCAATTTTGAATGGTTTGTTAATGCGTACAATATTTAAAAATATATTGTTATAAAATCATAATCGTCAATAATTAATTGTGTGTTAATTTATGTATTATATCATACTAGAATTACGTGGTTATGTTTACTTGGGAAGCGGTATTATTTTGTCAGGCAGTTGTAATAGAGTTGTGGTGGAATAAACTGTTCAGTGGAGACGTGTGAATTATTTTCTTTAAATTCTGTATTACCCTCAAGGGAGTTTTCAGGTTTTATTTCAGGTTCTGTGTAACAATATTGAGAATATTCGAGTACACTGAAAATTCAGCAAATAATAAATTGCATTTAAATTTACCGCTTATGCACTTCTCACAATTTGGCAGCCGTTGGAACATACATCAAAAGTGCCGACACAGAGTATCGCTATTGGTCAAGGTGAAGTTATATGAGTGATTAATTTTATTTTGACGTTTCACGTGTTTAGTCGTTTTGAGGTTAGGGCTAAGTGCACATCGTTTTGGCAAAAATATAGAATCTATTAGTGGAACATATTTAGTCACTATAAGTTGCCACTTCTATAAAATATGATAACACTATGAAACTACAATTCAGTAATAAACTCACATTAGCACTGTACAAATACAGGTTGAACACGAGTACCCGTAACAGGCGTTAACATGAAAAAACGTTTTTTTTTTAAATACTGTCTGTCCCGTAGAAATTTATGGGGTAATTTATACATACAATTTTAGAGAATAATTTTTTTTTTTTATTGCTAAATGTTTTTAATTTACTGCTTTAGTACCGAAGTAAATTTAAATGCGTAAATTTAAAAATTTTGGCACACAAAAATCAGAATTTATATAAAAAACACCACTTAAGACGATCCTATAGCAGACCTCAAAATGATGCAAAACATGAGATTTGCGCGAAACGTTACAGCCCGCACTTTTGAACTATCACAAACTATACATATTATGAAAGAAGAAAATATGATCTACAAATTAATCGTACACATCTTGGGGCTCAAGTTATGAATACTTGAAGAAAAGCTAATTTTGATAGCTGATATCATTAGTCCTATGCAAAATTTCGTTTGTAACATATTGTTCATTGGTTTTATATTAATAACATACTAAAAATTTGTGCTTGAATTCCTGGGAATAGAGGCTGAGAAGTTTTGCGCGATAAACACTATTTCTAGAATTTTTATAAATAAAATATAATTTTTATAATAAATAGTTCAGCAGTACAGTCTTAGCTAGGCGTTGCCTTCTCTTCGTTACGCTTCTCTACGTCAGCTATATAGTAGGAGACGTATCACAGTAGTGGATCTATGGGGAGGGTAAAGAGAGTAATTACCCCTCCTACAAAAAATGAAAATATGTTTTTTTTAATATTAAAAAAAATGCAAAAAAATAGTATTCCTCAAGGAACGACGAGTAATATAATTTTACAGTTTAAAAATAAGTACCGGAAATATTGAGACAACCGTCAAAACTGGACATTTTTCGGGTACTTATTATAGAAAATTTGTCTTCAAATGGGCAAATGTGATTGGTAGACCGATCTTCAAAGACACTTGTCTGAGAAATATGAAAAAAACTGAGAGGAATCTGTAAGGTAAAATGAATCATAATAAAACAATCCAAACTGGTAATTTTTTAAAAAAAAAAAACGTTTTTTACTCCCGGGACTCAATTTTTGTGTTCTTTTACCCAAAAAAAATTGCAAGTTATATCATGACCCCCCCCCCAGTGAACTCTTTGATTAGAACCGCCCTTGACGTATTAATACTGTGTCTTCTGAATTTTAGTTGAATCATCTGCATATGTTTGAACGCAGCAATTGCTTCGTGGCTACAGGATCGTCTTAATGTTTTACAGGACAGATGTTATTTGATAAAACTGTTTTCCCAACTTAAACGCCTGTCACGAATTCTGGTGTTCAGCTTGCATAGAAACTTTAAATGTTAAAAGTATGGCAGATACATATATACCACGCCACACTCCTTGATTGTTTACTATCGCCGTCTTCTTCTACTGTACTATCTTTGGCGTGCGCACACGTGACGTCACAGAAACTTTAATCCTGTTTTTCTCAAAATCTATTAATATTTAATATATTAAAAATAAAATTTTGGTTACATATCCCACTTTAAAAAAGTACAAAAGTGTTCTCTGCGGTCTAATTCTTACGTCAGGTTTGAGAGTTCGTGAGGTGACGTAGAAAACCGTCCTCAACGGCTCAACGGTACAGTAACACATTTGTCGTAGTAGATTGGAATACCAGAAATGGTTAATAAGCCGTGATGATATAATATTTTTTTTCCAAGACCCTTAAATAATCCCATCATTACTTTATTTTCTTATTAAATAATACAATGTATTACTCACGAGAGGACCAATTTTTTGAAATTTCGGAAAATTAAAAACTTGATTTTTGAAGAGTACATTTGCAGCGCCACTGGCCAGAACGAAATTTTTAATAACAATTATGAATTATTTTAACGCGTAACTGAAGATGAAAAGCAAATCAATTAATTTGTAATTGTATTTATTAAATATTTCCTGTTGGCCAGTGATACTAAAGTATTTACTCAAAATTTTAGTCACCTATACTCTATGACTAAAATAACAAATTCATTTATTTTTAATCATTCCAAGGCATTTATAAATGGTAGCCATGGTAATTAGGGTGACTAACATTTTGAGTAAATACTAATAGTCATACACTTCGAGAACTATGCCTTTCATTCTGTACAAATTATTTTTAATTGAGAATCAGTATATTGAAAAGTATATACCCTGAAAATTATTTACCCTTTTTTAAACACCCGTATATTTTATAACACTAGCGATTTTTGAAATCGGAACACTAAAAAATAATAGGAGTACTTCACAGACGATATTCAGCACAGAGTTGTTTACTATTAGAAGAATTATGATTAAAATTTGGAATCGCTAAGAACATTCGTTCAGAAAATATGCAGGTTTAAAATTATCAAGCAGATTTATTTCGTTATCACGTTATCATGCCTCCTCGTCAAAGACAGCAATGTACATTTGAGCAAGTGGGTGATTTTGAAAGGGGCCGTATCGTGGGTATGCGCGAAAGCGGATTGTCACTGCGTGATATATCTGCTCGTGTAACTCGCAATATAAGCATTCACACATATGGCGATAGTAGGAAGAAAAGATTCAGAGAGATGGCAGTATAAGCATTCACACATATGGCGATAGTAGGAAGAAAAGATTCAGAGAGATGGCAAACAGAATCTGGAGCCCACCAAGGACATCAGCGAAAGAGGACCGTCATCTTATTCAGTTAACGTTACTAGATCGTTCTCAAAGTGCACCAACTGTAGCAAGATACCCACTTTCTGTACGATGTATCGTCACCGTTTGCTAGAATTTGGGCTGCACGCACGCCGTGCATTATAGCGACTTCCACTGACCGCGTGGCACAGAACATTGCGACTGAATTGGTGCAGAGAAAGTTGCTTATGGAACAATCAATGGAATGAATTTATCATTTCTGACGAATCGCATTTTTGTTTGTACCAAAATGACGCTCGGGTGCTTGTTAGATGACTCCGGGATGAAAGAGGGAATGTGATTTGCATTCGTACGCGTCATTCGGTGCCTACCCAAGGAATTATGGTGTGGGGATTAATTTCTTACAACTGGAAATCTCGTCTAATTCTTATTCCCAGGATTTTGAACAGCCAGCGACACATTGACTCCATCCACCAGCCGTATTTCAGCAGAATAACGCAAGGCCCCATATCGCGAGAAGAGTATTAACCTTCCATGGCAGGCCCGTTCTCCAGACGCCAATATAAAATGTAGAAGAACTGTGAACTGTACTCGAAAGGGCATGGAACGAAATATAGCAAAAAGTTATTCCCAACCTTATTCAAACCATACCTCGACGAGCAGAAGCGGTGACAAGCGTTCATGGAGGATACAGTTTTTATTAAAATTTTTCATTTCCTTTGATTTATGTGAAATTTTAATCATTTATATAATTTTAATAATAAACAACATCTGCGCTGAATTTCGTCCGTTTATTCCTATTATTTTTTGGTGTTCCAATGTTCCGATTCTAACGACCGCTAATGTACGAAGTACGAGCCCTGCGCCAAAAGAATTCGCCTACATCCCTTCTCTTTACAACGTGGCTACACATTTATTAATTATGATAGCGCATTTTATGTAAGCAATTAATTAACTATAATAACTTAAAAGTAAGTTTAGGAATAATAATTGAATAAGTATAAACAATATCCTTTTATATGAAAAATTGTAATAAATAGATGTGAGCGAATTCTTTTGGCGCAGGGCTCGTACTAGCTATGTTTACTTACACAGACGAATCTTTATAAGTGTTGAACCTATTTATTTTTGAAATAATTACCACAAAATAAAGGAATTAATGTTTAATAAAATATTTCTTAAATTCTAGTACCAACTGTTCTAAATAAAACATTCTTTCAGCTAGGACATGTTTCATTTTTTTTTTGTTATTGATTTACTGTCAACACCAAGCATGCCACATCCAACAGATCTGTGTAAAAGCAAAACGTTTTATATAAACTGTAAAACTTAAGTTGCATCTTGATTTGACACACTTTTCCCGTTTCTCCTGTAGTTTATCATTTGAAGATGTTTTTACTTGCATTTCTAATTTCTTCTCGGTTGTAAACAACGAGAAACTAGGACGTGCACCAGGAAAATACTTTATTGCCTTAATAAAAAATTATATGATCACGATTTTAATCTATGTCTTATTTGAAATAAGGCAACTACGATTAAGGCAGATTTTATACATTAGAGATGATTGACATATAGAAAATTTATAAATTTAATGAATCGTTAATATAATGGGTTGTATTTAACCAAACACCAAAGTCAAATTGAATAGATTTCTAAACTAATAATCGGACATTGAGTCCCAAAAATATTAACAAGCGGTACCAACAAAATTTAAAAAATTAGAATCTTCAACATATATTTAATTTTGCTATCAAAACTATTATTTAATACTCAACATTTGAGCATTGAACTGCACGCAGAAGTTGTCTCGAAAATTTGAACATTTTTTGCATGAAAATTTTATACCAAATGCGAAACATTGCAAAATTATGGCAAGTGTACTCGTTTTGTATGTATAAAAGTTGATATTAGCGTATTACTTCAGGTAATCAAAATATCATTTTGGTAGAGTAAAAACATTTTTCTACTCCTATGCTTTGATATACTTTTTAAGTATGTGTCATCTGTACTTGAATGATAGTCATTGTATTGTAATGCATATTTTCATTAAGATACATATTATCATTATGATACAGATGATTTTTATAGCCAGTTTATTGGTTTATAGATATTTTTTTTAAATTATTATGAATAGTTGTAAAAAAAACAGTGTATGCAACTCATGTATATTAACTATTAATAGACTCGCATGAATTACGATTCTCGCCATGGCTCGTATCGTCAATTTCATGCTCGTGTATTAAAAGCTATCAATATAAACCCGTTGCATAATATACTATTTTTTTATACTTTCTTTGTCTATGCTTTCATATACTTATTGAGAATGTGTCATCTGTACTTGAATGATACTCATATTATGATATATATTATCATTATGATACAGATTTTCTTTTCATTATGATACAATTTTTCTTTTTTCATTTCAATACAGATTATCATTATGATGTAGATTAATTTTATAACCAATATATTGGTTTATACTTTATTTTTGTTTTTATTATGAATACTCGTAGAAAAAATAGTGTATGCAACTCATGCATAATGACTATTAATACACTCGTATGAATTACGATACTCGACATCTTAAACTTCATGCTCGTGTATTAATAGCTGTCATTATAAACGCGTTACATAATATACTATTTTTTTGATGATTAGTAAATACCAGATTTGATAAAAAAGAAATGAAAATAAAAAAATAATTACTACTGACGAAGTATTTTGACACGCTGAGCGATTTTTTTTTACCTCTCGCTAAGAGAGGTATTGGATTTATGCTAAAATTCGCATATCCAGATTTTAGTGAATAAGCACGATTTAAGGTCCCTAGAATTCGATTATGACATTTTTACAATGATGTCTCTCTCTCTCTCTCTCTCTCTCTCTCTCTGTGTGTGTGTGTGTGTGTGTGTGTGTGTGTGTGTGTGTGTGTGCGCGCGCGTGTGTGTGTGTGCGTGTGTGTGTGTAGATGTGTGCGTGGATGTTGGAGGGACGGTTCCTCAAATACTATAAGACTTAAGACATATTTAACTATGAATTCTTCAATTTGGCATTCCTGGGAAGAACTTAAAAGGTTTTGCTAACAATTGGACAACCGGAAGTAGTAGTTTCTTAGATTCTTCTAAATATAATTGTTAGGAATTTTTTGTAATTATAAATATTGAAAGAAAGTAAAGACACTATAATATATAGAATAATCGGATGTAATACATTGCAGAGGCTAAACTACACTAAGGAAACCAGTTGAGAAATTCAAATGTTTATAACATAGTAATGCTTATGACATACTGAGTGAGAATTAAGTTTTAAAATTCGACACCTAAAAGAATATTTAAATTTAAATCAATTACTTATGTTTTACTTTGCTTGTGTGGAATGTCGCTTCAGAAATAGTATTTGTTTCTATCTAATATCAGTCAACGTGTTTTTATAGCACAAAAAAGAGTTTTATGCACAATAGGTGGTGTCCCATCTTTTTTATGTGTATTTATGAATCTCGTATATTAATTTACAAGAATTAAAAAGCTTTTCCCGTGTTCAGTGACTTGCATAGCCACAATACCAGGAACAAAAACGACTTTTATGTACAACATTCAAAATTAAATATTGTGAAAAATTCTCCATATAGAATGGGCTTAGAAATTTTTAATAATTTGCCCAATAATTTAAAAAATGCTAATAATTTTAAGATCTTTAAAAAAGATTTAATATTTTTCTTGAGGCAACATTCATTTTATAGGTACTTTAAAAGATTTTTTTGATATGTAATATTTTTATATTTTACTGACATTTCTTGGACGTTTTCTATACACTGTATTTGTGTCTACAGAAAATAAACATTATTATTTATTATTATTATTATTATTATTATTATTATTATTATTTATGAGGAGACTATACCAAATTTGTATTATTAGTTCATCCTTTATTATTATACTCCATATTTATATTTGATTTACAGTACTTTAATTATATAAATCTAAAAATAATAAAAATTCAACTTGGTATGACTTCCCTCGCCCAAATTTTATAGTTGCCTGCGCGAAACAGGTACGATTAAAAGTGGCAACAATTGAATATATTATGCTTAAGTAATCGCCGAATCACTTTAATGGCCGTATTATGGCCAAAACCGTAAGGACCAGTTGCATAAAACGTTGTTGGCTGATTATGTGTTTAACTGCGCATTATAACCAAGGATACGTATCAAAAATACATTGGAAAATAAGCCATGTCAAAGTTATCAACGTGATTAAAATTAACAGTGATTTATGCAACGGCGTAAGTCTTATACCTTATGCCCATATTCATAAACATTTGTCAAGTTTCCTTGCAATTTTTCACAAATAGAATCAAACTTGACAAATTACATTTCTATTTTTTTATCAGTGTCGACTATTTTTATTATTAAGTTTATTTTTGTTTTCTTATTGAAAATAATGTCATTGTAAATCTACTCTGAGTCAATTTAAGTATTAATTTTTTCTTCTGTAGATGTTAGAGTAAAAAATTAACCTTTTTTGTGCTTCTTCTGTAGCTACTTGTACACTTTTACTATCTTTTTCCTCTTTGTTCCCTTCTCATGTAGCCTTCCATAATCATCATTCTTTGTATTTGAATTTATTTCCAGTCTTTTGTTAAATATTTACCGACACATCGAAGACTCGTGGATACGTAATTTCCCTACGTTCTAAAGGCTCATTCACAGCACTGAAATTATACTTAGAAATTATAATTATAATTAAAAAATATAATTAAAAATTATACTTAAAAATGACCGTCTTAAAGAATGTTAATTAGATGTTCACTTATAAATACAATTTATAATTATTATGTTTTGACATCTACAATATTTTTGTTTCTTATTATAATCTGACATAATATTGTCAACTTCACTTAATTTTGCTTCGTCCGTCTGCCTCATTTCTTGAATCACATTATTCCAATCTCCTTGGTTTGTTCTATTCCTGTTCAGAGGATGAATCCACCATCGACGTTTTTTAACTTTAGATTGATTTACAATGACTTGATTGGCAAGTAAAGCAATGAATCGTCGTTTTAATATTATTCGTTTTAATATATTTAAATTATTTATGTTCATATTGATGAATAATGATATGAATGTCAAATTTGACGTGACGAAATTGTATTTCTAATTTTTTGTTCAATCTGATTGGCTCACTTATAATTATAATTATAAGTGAAATATATGAAGTTTGCATAAAATTCTTATTTTAAGTTATTTTAAATTAATTTCATTATTAATTTGAAGCTTTCGAACGCGGACGTTTGAATGCATTGACATAAACTTATATTTATAAATATAATTATAATTACTAATTATAATTTCGCTTAATTTCATTGCTGTGAATGAGTTTTAACTCCTAAACTATCACACAAGTTTCATCAAGCGCAAACGCAAAATTTCAAGAAACTTCAAGAAATAGGTCGTCAAGATATGACCAAGACAAAGAGTTATTTGTTTCTTGACTTGTAATTCAAGACAAGGCTAGAATGAATCGTCAAAACAAGATTTCTTGGTAAAACACAAGCGCAGATTTCGTTGCGATTTTGTTCAATATTGACAGATTTAAGACATAAGTCTCATTTTCACCGATTTTACTAATGTGTAAGAGCTATAATTAATAACTAAGCGCAATGCATAAAAATGTTTATAATATGACAACGTTTACTACCATTTCCAGCGTTGCATAAGAATTAATGCTTAAGAATTAAGAGCAATGCGTAAGAACAATTTCTAATCCAAACTGTTAACTGTCAGTTTATTTTATAACTATTAATGTTTTAATTTTTTCGCTATGGATATATATATATATATATATATATATATATATAACATATTAAAAAAAAATAAGAATGATTGCTACAGTGGCTGTCTGCTAGACAACAAATAATAAAGGATTTTTTTTTGACATTTCTGATGAATTAGTCACTAAACAAAGTAACTGGAAATAGTATCCTATTATCATAATGCATTAAGGCTTATGCACTAATGCATACTTTGAATTTGAAGGGGGCAATATTAATATTAATGAATAAATTGTTACTTTTTGAAATAAATGAAGTTTATTGTTATTTTTAGCTCAAACTTCATATATTTCTTATAAAAGCAATATAGTGCTCATTTATTATTTTGCTCAATTTTTTTTTTTAGTATAGTTTACTTAAAAAATTTTGGAAATTATTTGAATTATCCCCGTTAATAATATACATTCAGAATTTACACGAGTCCTCAACAAGTGAACTTTGTAAGTAATAAATTAATATTACTGTACATCTATGCGTAATCTGCAAACTATTTTCTATTTTTATTTTCCTCGATAGACTTATACTTCTCCCAGCTGTTCTTTCTTGGCTCTCAAAACATCATTTGCAAAATTTCCTTTTTGTTTACGTTTTTCTAATCTTACAAAATTACTGTTACGTGCCTAAAACAATTATCAGCAATCGAATAATGTAATACTTTGTTACATAAATAACAAGCTAAGTACTTTACGCACTAAATATATCGTGTTTGACAAAAACATGCTTTATTTAATGCTTTTACCATTAAACAAAATATTTACTAAGCCGAATAAATAGTTTTAAATTTGAGATGAAATAAACTAAACGAAAATAAAAAGGCATTTGCGTCAGTCATTCCAAATGGATTCGTCATATTTATTCCAGCAATTTAAATATGGATTAATAAACATACTCATTCATACTCACAAAAGGAATGAGGCTCTTTATTTAGTAGCAACTTAAGTTCTAAAATAAGAATTTATCAAATTTATGTTAGATATTCAAGGAGTATATACATACATAAACTTTCTGAATAGTTTTGTTCTATACAGGGTGTTATTGAACTTCGGGTAAAAACTTTAAGGGCATACTGACCAAAATGATTAAAAAAAGTTTAACCAACATTGATCTGATCTTAACTTGTTTCCGAGGAAGAGGCCATTTTGTATTAGAATCGAAGAAAAACTGACGAAGATAGTGATCGAACAAAATTTTGTTTTTGCCCATAAAAAGACTATAAAAATACAATAAAATTGTATATGTAACATTTTTCTGTTTCTAATAGTTACGAAGTTATTTGAAAATTGATTATTGAGCAACGTCACCATTCTTATAGTTTTCGAGATAGCAGAGGTAAACTTATTTTTCACTGCTTTATATTTCGGAAAATATTGAAGATGGGACTAATGTTGATTATGCCTTTTTAATCATTTTGGTCAGTACTATATGCCCTGAAAGTTTTTACCCGGAGTTCGATAACACCATTTATATTCACTATTTTTGTAAAATGAATGAAATTAACATTTGGATAGGAGACAAAGTTTATAATATAAAACGACGATTAAATATTTTCATTTTTACCTCCCGCTACCCTAGGTAAGGGAGGTATAGGGATCGTGCTAAAAATAGCATAGAGATTTTAGTGAATAAGCACGTTTTGATGTCCCCAGAATCTGATTTTAACATTTTTACAATGATGTCTGCAGGTATGTGTGTATGTGTGTGTGTGTGTGTGTATTGAAATTTGAAATTTTATATACCCATTCTATACTAACGTGGGAAGAGCTCATTAGTATTTAGTATATATCAGATAACCGGAAGTATCATTTATACATTTATAATAACATTTAGTAAATAACTCTAAATAATTTCAATATGAATATATAATATAATTTATTTTCATATATCATCTTGCCTATGCGTCAAACAAAAACATAATTTTAATAGCAATTTTGACATATTTAAACAAATGACAACTGACAAGAAGAAATTACATTAAAATTAATAATGAAACCGTGTTAATGTATATAATAGTAAAATATTTAATTCTAATGAAATTAAGGTTTTTAAAAATAATATATAATATTAAATTACAACTACACATTTACGAAATGGAACATGTACGGCGAAAAATTTACAAAGATTGCGTTTTAGAGCACCTGGAAGTTGATGCTGATTTTTATAATATGTGTGTGACGATTTTTCCTTAAAGTGTATAAAAATAGAAACTTCTCAAATTTGGTATTTAAAAGTCATATATAATTCGAAACAACATATTAGATTTTAAACATATATGATAAATCGAATGTATTACTTAATTTGGGGCCCTAACAGATTTTTGAGGAAAACAATAAAACATAATCCAAAATTTCGTATACAGACTTTTCTATTTATTGGTCAATAAATTAGATTTTATTTACAAACGATCAACCGGAACTGATACTTTACTTAATGCTCATTGCTATTTTAAACATGGAATTGGTGGGAGGTCATGTGCTAGCCACATCAGATTTTTTTTAAATGTTGACTGGCATTTAATTTTAAAATGGTCAATTTAGAATATTTTCGGCAGATATTTATTTGAAACTAGATATTACCTATCTACGCCGCAGTAATAATTTAAAAATATATTTTTTGCTCTATTACTGTTTGTTACCAATGTACTGTTGACAGAAGCTCTGTTTTTGTAACGCCAAATATTAATTTTTTTTTAAAAAAAACAAAATATAATTTTAAATAAAAGTGAAAATACATATAATGGTCAAATAGCATAAACAATGTTAACAAAACCAATAAAAATAATATGTACACATTGGGAAATTTTAATCTAATAGATCGGTAAAAATTAATGTCGTCAAAGACTGTAGAAAATGGAAGATGGTTAACAGTGATTACTATTCGTGGTTAACTTGCTAATATCACCATCTAATTATCCTGTTAACCGCGAAAAACCTGCTAAATCGTAATAACCTGTTTAATCGATTAACTGTTCAGTCGATTTTCTATTCCTTGTAAACCTCAGTAACCGGTTAATCGGATATCTCGATAACCGGGTACTTTTGACAAGATATAGAGTCTCGTGGTGTGCCTGAGTGCTTGGTCGCGAATCTGGTCACCCGGGTTCGATCCCAACCGACGCTAAAAACGATACGAGTATGTCATTATCTACTGACATCTGCGTACAAAGTCGACTGGGACACCCAGCAATGGGTAATATGCCGTAATGATAAATGTATGTATCTATGTTTGACAGCAAGAATTATTAAATGAAAAGTGCCACAAAAAAGTCTGCGACACTATTACTTTAAAAGACACACACAAAAAGGATTTTTATATTACAGTTTTTTGTAAAAAAAAACATTAAAGTTACGAATTAAGTAAGCACTTAATTCTAATCAAAAGAAACTGTTTATTTAACTTAAGTATCTAATGTAGAAAAACTACGTCCATTACAGTATGAAATTTGCATATCGTCGTCTTAGTGAAATACCAGACTGCCGGCCGACTAATGTCTACATAAGACTTCGGTTAAGTAAAACTTTTGGCGGTAAGTTCAAAATTGCTCGCGGACGAAGCCTGGGTAGGTCGTTTACTATAAAAAAATTTGATTTTAAACTGAGGTTTATAATACAATCCTTACGGAATATTTCCCAAGGAACACAGAGTTTTAATTAAGACATTATGACTAGTAATATTGTTACTGCAACTTACATTTAGCGGAATTGTAACACTTTTAAGTTATTTTGCCTTGTACAACTTTTTTCTAGTCTTTTAAACTACAATGCGAAGTTATGATGTGTGGTACTTATTATTTGGTTCCATAATAATTATTAAAACGTTTTATATTTAAGTTTCATTGGCGTCGATTCTTTTAGTTTTATTAATGTCTTTCGCACTAAATTAAAGGAATTGTTAGAAACGTAATTGACAGTTATTTATAAATAGATTTTTTAAAGTTTTATAATACAGTTTCAAAATAATTGTTTAGTATAGATGCATTAAAGATTACATATATTACATATATTAGTTAGTTTACAGTTTTCTAAAAGTTTTATAAATTTATTTAAAACTTTTAAATAACTGCAAAAATAACAGTTTTATTTTAAACAGAAGAAAGTGGGAGTATAGTTTCTCAGTAACTTAATGCATCAACTAAAATGTAAAGTAGTTCTTTAGGAAGTTATTATAACTGAAATATCGAATTATAATATGTACGGCCATATTTATGCATTTAAACAGAAACTTGTTTAGAACCCATTTCGTAAAATTTAGTATAAATTAATTTTATTGTGTTTTTAATTTAATATTCTGAAAGTAATCATTCTTCTATATTGTTTATTATAATATATTTTATTCATTATAATATCGAATAATTTAAAAAAAATACAAAAATCTATTTTTCATAAAAATTTAATAAATTTTCTTCTATTTATTTTAGGATATTATGTCCCTTAATTTTTTTCCAATTATAATACAATATTTCACAGTAAAATTAAATTTGTTTATAAAATGAGTTCAACAGATATGTAAAAAATATGATATTTATAAAGATGATTTTAGATTTAAATAGTTGCAGAAGACATTACAAGTCTCGGCACATATAATTATACAACATAGTCATGCTTAGACTACTTATACGACTCGTGATATGATAAAATATGAATTTACGGTAGAAAATAGTTTGCTGAGAAATCTGTATTGTAGTTTGAATAGTAACCCATATTATAGTTTTATTAGTGAATATATCTCTTATCAATTAGCTTTAATGAAACCAACATATTATAGTCCATGCAAAATACATATGCAACTATTGCATGTAAGTGATAATAGAAAGTTATGTAGTAGTTAAAAAAACGTTGTAAATTAGTTGAATAGATTCCCCACCCGCCTGACATTAACGTCGTATAAACGTTAGAATCAGTAAATTATCGTTGCATAAAAGGTATAATACAAGTTAAAAAGTTTTAAGAAAAGTTTTTTTAAAGTTAATAGAACTAATAACAAACTAATTTGTGCTCCGATAATTATCCAAAAAATGCTTAACTGCGACTTTTATGTCTAATTGCACTACTGATACTTAAATTTTAAGCTAGGCCTAAACAAAATCGTAATTTTGAACTGCAATATGCAATTACTCATTTGACGTTTTGTTTCGATGCGATGTTATCAATTTAAGGAACACTTAAAATTTATCAGCAGTGCAACCGGGCATTATTTAGTTTGGGTTAGTTTCAAGATGGGCGACCATTTATCCTCACCGGTATAATGTCTGTCTGATCGCCAAGATCAATGGGTATTTTAATTGGCTCCGTAAACTGACAACAGCAGCAACTAGCGCAGCATCTTCTCTTCGCCATTTTGACACTGTTACTGACATACACTGACACACAACACTAATTTCCTATTTACTGTCAACGCAGTTCTACGCCTCACTCAGGAGAATCATATTCCTACTCTAAAGAGCACATTATTTTCTAGAAGCTTTCCCAATTCGTTATGGGGGACGTTTATTTGAAAAATAATCTAGTCGAACCTCTCTAATTCGAATCGAAATGAAGAGAGAACTTCTTCAAAATATAGAGGTATTGATTTATTGAATTTTCGAACTATAGAGATCAAAGAAATAAATTTCGAATTAGAGGTTTAAATATTTATAGTTTATTATATACGAGTATATGTTTTTAAATATGAATACGTACAGGTTCATACAATTAAAAACAAAAATAAAATGGAGCTTCGAAACATAAATGATTCAGATTGCAGAGGTTTTCTTCTAAAGGGAACCAATATTATTTAGAATTGTAGAGGTTTTCAAATTAAAGAGCTTCGAATTAGCGAGTTTCTCTTACTAATAAATTCATATTTCCGAAATATATTTAAAGTTTCAGATTCTTGAATACAAGTTATATAATTTTATAGTATGAACACTGCTAATATTATTTGCATCAAATTATATTTCAGCAAAATATCAAGAGGGAAAACTATTAGAAAACTTATTTACATTAAAATTATCAACATCTATAAACAATTATTTATGTTCATCACTATATATTTATTCTTTTGTTATACACTAAATATTTTAATATACACTTCACTCTTTTTTATTTATGTATAAAGCTATTGAACACTTGGGTAAATGCAACAAATATGGATGTAGTATACTATGTTAGGTCGTCACGACGCTTAGAGGACGCCCCACGACGCTCAACTGTTCGACCTCGGTCCAGCTGATGCAGCGTCCCCTTCTTAAACTCATCTTAAGTATAGACACTTTAAATATGTCACGCCAACGAATTCACATAAACAACAAACACAAAAATAAAGGAGAAAATAATACAATAGAACAAACAAAATAAATATTTCATCTCATATTCTAATAAAACCGGGTAAAGTTTTATTCTATGCTTTATTAAAATAATGGTGATAGAAAAATCTCGTTGAATAAATGTATACATCATTCTCTCTTCTTCTTCATCTTCCTAATATAAAACATAAAATTCATGTTTTATGTCCCACAGAAGTGTTGAAAAATTTAAATTATTTTTCTTATGAACATTTGGTGGCAGCTGCTTGTTTTTATTGGCAATCTTTTTATTATATTTCTTTAATTATACTAGCGAAATTTTATTTTGAATGTCTATGTTATTTTATAAAGCGTTTTAGTTAAAAATAGAGCAGGTGGCGCTTGTGAGCCGTCTGTTTTTATAAGCGTTAAATTAAAGAATTTAAGTCCGTGAAACTAAGTTTTGTACATTCAAAAAAAAAAAAAATATTGTCTGGAAAAATGAACGTAAGCTGAATATTAAAATTACGAAGACAGAAACAAAAATATGGTTAAATAAGTTATTTCTACAGTTTTGATTTGTCAACTGACAGCAAACAATTATCCTATTGTGAACTCGGTGTGCAGTCTGATCAAAAAGAGGATAGAATTTATTTCTCCATCTAAAATCTACCCTGAAATGCTACTACTATTGAGCGTAGTAGATTGTTTGATATAAGTTTAATGTGATATTTTAACTTCATACAGTTATTGAAAGTAAACTTTTTAGTCAAAATTCATAAAATTTAACAATGAGCATTTTCAAGCTGCACTATTTGTCTTCCAATTTCAAGCATGGATTAAGCCACCAAGAATGTGAATGTGATATACTGAACTGGACTTTGAAATAGCAATATTTAATAAATCTTTTTTGGACAGATTCTATGATCCTCACGTATTTAGTATAGATAGGATTCCAAATTTGTAAACAATCCTCAAGTTTTGACCTAACAAAAGCATAGTAGTAGAGACATTTTAATGTCCATAGACACCCTAGTTATAACTATGACTATATTAATTTTCTTCTTGAGTTTAATGTTACATCTCTTGAATAAAGAAGAAAAA
Organism: Ophonus ardosiacus; assembly: GCA_943142095.1. Taxonomy (NCBI): domain Eukaryota; kingdom Metazoa; phylum Arthropoda; class Insecta; order Coleoptera; family Carabidae; genus Ophonus; species Ophonus ardosiacus. The sequence continues at coordinate 17,986,144 of OW964825.1, read as the reverse complement.
TGATGTCATGCTTGTTTCTCTATAAACTAATGAATTGTGTCTTTGTTGATCCAAATATTTTGAAGCGTATTTCAATTAATGTTCCTCGACTATCTTCTCGTTATAAATTAATATTTAGCTGTAAAACTGCCAGAACTAATTATGAGTTAAAATCACCTTTACGGCAACTATGTTCAATTTTTAACAGTTTCAGAGCAGATATTGACATATTTGCAGACTCACTATTTATATTTAAAACTTTCATATCGTTTCGAAATATCACTCATTAAGTAATTCATCTTTGTAATATAGGTAATTATGTATATTGTTTCTTACTGTTATTATCATCGTTACCTAATGTTTACGCATATATATTTTTGTATTCTCTTTATATAATCTTCCTGTAATTGGGATATTACTATCCTGTAGGAATGATTTATTATAAATAAAATAAGTAAATAAATAAAAAAGTGCTTGGGTGTGAGTTATGTTCGTATTAATTACCGTAAAATATTGCTACAATGTATTTCGTTTTGGTCGCGAATCTTCAAAGGATGAACTTCATACAGGATTCAAGTAACCATGAGTATCAGCATGAAAGCGATCAACAACATCTTGCACAATCATTTGGGTGTACAGAAGCTATGTGCTCGCTGGATTCTTCATAATTTATGATCACCTCAAAAGACAGATCGTGTCAATTGGGGCAAAGCAACTCTTTATACTTTGCTCGTGGATCTTCTCACTTGGTTTATTCGCGAATAAAATAAACGATTTACTTCAAAGATGTTGAATGTAATTCGTTCTGTCAATCGCACTTGCATGTTTGTGTATGATATGTGCTCTTTTCAAATTACGATTTTACGTTTATTGTAAAGTTTACAGATATTTCTTTAGAGCAGTCCGTACATTAGATTTTTATGACATTAGTTTTATTTGGCATGAGAATGTTTAAAATTTGTTTATTCACATATAATCATCACTATGTTCCTGGGACAAAATACTTATCGCCGGAGAAATTATTTAAATATTTAATTGCAACAAATTCTTCACGGAATTTTTTAGAGGGAGAACAATAGTTAATAGTGGTAGTGGTTTTTTGGTTTTGTGTGGAATAATAATTTGCGATATTTTTGCACTTTGTTTACAGAATGGAAACTTAAATCAAGGTTCTTACGGCCCTTAGAATGACAACCGTACACACACCAGTTTATATTATTACCTTTTGAAAATACTAGGATACATTTTTGAAAAGATAAATGACAAAAACTGATTAAATGGGAAAATAGTAGGAATAAACGGGAAATAGTTATATATATATTGAGATATAAAAGAATAAATATGGATACGAAAAAGTAAATAAAAGTGTACTAAACAACAAAGCAAACCAAATGAACAATAATATCACCAACTATCACATATAACGTTCTCCAAAACTGTAAGAAATAAAAGTTCGACTTATTCGCAGTGGCACCAACAAGGCTTAAATGTTAAGCTAGACTTAAATTATGGTTAAGATTTTAACTATAAGCGGTGCAACTGGTCATTGCTTACCCTGAAGAATGTACGTGTAATGATATACAGAAACGTCTGTTGTATAGGAATAAATGCCGTATGACTGAGATCTCAAGTATTTGTTATTAATGGTTTTAGTTATTAATATAGTATATTAAAATATTTTTTACTCTCCAGAGCTTCTATACTCAAAATAAGTAAAGAATAGTACATATGGTTTTTGAAGTATATTTCCATTCTATTGGCAATTATTCGTCGTGTGGATATTATGACAATTGACGTCGCCTCTTGGCTTCACCGACGGCCTTATAAACTTTATTCAGAATCGACGCTCGGCGTCGCTCTGTATTTTTATACGACCTTCCTGCGTCGTGCGTTAACTCCGGATCTAACAAGCTTCACATTATTTCACACTAATTCACTACGAGCTATAAATTCTATAACGCCATGTTATGATGTGTGTAATTATGTAACACAAATGTAACTGATATATTTTTAAACCAAGTGAGTAATTATGAAGTTTTTTTCGCCACTGTGTGGTGCCAAATATTTTACGAGAAGATAATGGAGACACAAATGAATGGCATTAATTGTTTCAAACAAAAAATGGACCCTTGTTTTTTTATATAGAAGCTCTTCATGAAGATATGCATCAATAAATTATTCATAGCAATTTTAAAATAATTTCTAAATAATGAAAAATAAACCAGTATTTTTACAACACGGTTTCGCTCTAACACGATTAGAGAATGTCCCTATACTTAAAACATTTTTAATTTTCTAGTTTGATAGAACGTGGACTAGGACTAGGGTTAACAGACCTAAAAACGAAAATTCCTAGTAAACTCAATTATAATTCTTGACATTTCAAGAAAAAGTGCGAACAAATAAGACTCATGATGGAGTTTTAATAAAAAATATAATGAAAAAATTAAATTGTTACAAACAAGAAATGCCAGAATTACAAATGAAAAATACCTCTTATATAAAAATATATTACACAATAGACAACAAACTTTATATTTTTTGGTTTCATTTTTTTAATAAATGATAACCATCTTTTCGTCTAATAACGCTTCGCTTTAACATTTAGATTTAATTTATAATTATAAATCCATTTTGTTGTTCACTAATTTATCTTAAAAAAATCTTAAATAAATAAAATTATTCTTAACGTACTTCACGTAATTAGTTCTATATCGTTATATCTGATTTTTAAGTCTTGTAATGGCTAAGAAGGATAAATTAATATGACTTTTTTTAAACTATTATTATTATTATTATTATTATTATTATTATTAATATTACTACTGTTATTAACAAGACAACTTCTTCCATTCACTTTTAAATTAAAAAATCTGATGTGGCCAATACAAAACTTCCCGCTATTTAATTTTTGTTAATTTAAATATATACCTACGTTTTTACTAATGCTGCAAACCACATATATTATGTTCCATTGCACTTAACTATTGCTTTATTTACTATTTTCTTTTTAAAATGTCACTATTATTAATTAGAAGTGATTATTTTTTTGACAGTAATATTTACCTGTCAGTTATATTCATTTGAAATATGAACTGTGTAACAAAGGAATTGTGTTTATCCTACACTTCGGGATTTATAGAAAAAATGATTTTTAAATTTATTTGTAAAATATATAGAAAAGGTATTAATGTATTCCTGTAGAAAATTCAATAATAATTTACTAAAATCTCAATATGTGATTTTTAACACGATCCCTATACCTCCCTTACCCGAAAAATATTACCAACGTAAAGTCTTGTCATGTTCTACCCGAGTAGAAAATTAAATATCTTATATCCGATGTCATTATAATAATTAGAATCGCTCTCCAGATATATAAAAATACAATAAAGTTTAATTATTTAAATATTTGATATTTTCAGCATAAATATATATTATGTATTAATTTTTCAGCCAATATGATAACGATGTGCGAAATCTACAATACAAAGATAATTTTCCACAGAAAATAAGTCAAATACACCATTTCCGTTACATTTTTGATAGGTTTTGAAACGTAAACCCCAATTATGCATTGATCTTTAGCTCCGCAAAACACGATTTCGTAATACATGATTTTCTAACTACCGTGTTATACGAGGGAATAATGAATAAGTATATTTATAATTTATTTTCGATTCCAATAAAATTAAATTAAATTCGCCAAGTATACTCGTAATATTTATTTATTCAGACCAGAGATCAAAGTACCACAGACAATAATGTTAAATAACTTTGCTCTAAGAAGTAAAAATCAAAAAGTGAAAGGATCTTATAACATAAAGGGTGTGTGCGAAATAATGATGTTACGTATCATTAATTTTACACACGTGTATCGCAACTTGTATCATTAATATTGTTTTGTTCCGTGTTCGAGATGTGACAGATTAATTTCTACCTATTTTTTCGCAGTTTTACTCTTTACATTTAAGTATTGTATACGAGCCCTTTGTCTGTGAAATTTGTACGCCTTTCAATTGAAATGATTTATGATCTTCTGATTAGATCCGCTGGTATTAATGATTTAAATTCATAAAGCTTTTGCAAAATATAAACTAATTTTATTAGCCATAAAGTACAATTTAAATATTTTATGTAAATTAGACTAAGGCCTTTACTTCCAAACTAAATTTAATTGTATGAACAAATTCGAATCAGTTTTCCTCGTTCTTATGACATTAAATTTATTGCTGACAAAGAACTGTATTGCAGCTGTTCCAATTTTCAAATTTACTTTGGAAGTAAAATTTAATCAGATTATTTTTTTTTATGAAACCCTAAGAATAATAGAAAATTTCAGAGAAGTGTTACATTATCGCTTGCTATATTACAGTAAGGTCAAGAAATTCTATGGCGAGTTTTAAATTCTCACCATACATGCAGCGCCCACACAATGTGCTCTATAAGATAACATTCTGGAAAGAACATGAAAATGTAACAATGTTCTTCAGTATTATGCTCTTGTACGAATATTATTAGTTTTAATTTATAATTAATTGTAGTAAATAAATAATTCGGCAAAAGTCATTAGTCTAAATTTTGTTGTTTGTTGCTTATCAAAAACTTAATATTTGGAGTTTTCTTATAGCAGTCATTGTATTTGTCAAATTATTGTTATCTCGTTGTTTGGCAAACATCACCGGTCTTGTTCTCATGGGTCATAAGAATGCTAGTCATCTTGGTCTTGACAAGGGTTGTTTCTCTCGTGATGCTTCTGATGAACGCGGTACTTGATTGGTGCGCTGACGTCAGAATTGACCAATAAGAATCCATATTGGTGATGTAGTGTCAAACAATGGGATAATCATGGACAATAAATTGACGATCGAAAAATTAGTCAGTTAGTTAGTCGGAGTATTAAGCTATTAGTTAGTCAGGATGTAAGTGTATATAGTGTAAATATTCATATATTTTTCATAATGTAACTTTTTCTCTTTCTGCTTCTAAATTATTTTATAAAATTCTACCTGTTTTTATTTTTATTGTATTGTAACCTATTTTAATTATATTTTGTTAATATAGCTATTTAATACAAAATTGTTTCATCATTATATCGCCTTGCCCTCCAAACAAATTATAGTTTATATTCCAAATTTAATAAATAACTTTTGGCCATCCAATTGAATAATCTACCTAAATCAAAATTAGGTTTTGGTTATTTACCAATAAATAACCTGGTGGCACACTACCAATAATTTGGATTATTTAATTGTTTTTTTTTAAATTCCAAATTATTTAATTTAGATTCCCGCGTTTTCCCATTTTTAAATAGTCCCGTTAATTTTAAATTCGTCGTCGTATTACAAAAAGTTATGTCATTGATATAAAGTACAGGCCACACAATAGGACAAATTCCAATTAAATTACAGCACTATTAACAATCAAACATAAAACATATGACAAGGTCAAGGACAAAAGAAATATAACAAAAAATAACTAATGTAAATCCTATAGGTACTACAAAATATATCGTTGTTAAAATATCTCCATATTTAAGGCCGTGTTCTGTAAAAAATTGTAAGCCCTACAGATCTATAAATATTAAAAAATAAATAAAACCGAAAAATCATCAATTTTTAGTTGATTAATACATTATATCAGAGTGACAACTTTCGTTGAGATTTTGTTCATTATTTATATTTTTACATAACTATAAAGATTTACAGTTTTGAAAAGAATACGGCCATAAATTTATAGGAAAATTAATGTCTTCTAGTTCTAATCAAAAAAAAGTTTCTAAAAACTAGTAAAGAATTTTGTTAAAAAAATTGTAATGTAAAATGTCTGTATATTCGATTATAAAATATTTCCACAAAAAAGAATCACTTCATTTTTGATGCTATATTTATCCTCAATTCATTCGAAAGCTTTCGAAAACACTCAAAATCAATCTCATCCACCCACTGTCTAGCAACCTATGAAAATATTTTCTTGTTTGAAATCAATATAGCTCTACCTGTGGCGCAGGTAGGTTACGTTACGTACGAAGGGAGTCGTAAATAAGTAATAGAGTGGGCGTGTGGCCTACATCATTCCCTACAAGGCGTAGGACGTAGTCCACAAGTTGATAGGTTAAAGTTAAACAGAAGAAACTTTGAAGGAGAATTATTAAAATACTAGGGGTGAAAAAGCGAAGGCAGAGGAAAATTAAATGATGCTCTTTTCAAGTCCTAGAGATTTAAAACAACCTATAGGATTTTTGTAGGCAGCACTATACAGATTTTTGTAGAAAACACATGACAGTACTTTACATTTCCTACAAATGTGCAAGAAATAAGTATTCTCATACTAAAAATGAGTGAGGAAAATAGCCAATTTCCCCACTAGTGCAGGAAGTAAAACATGAGACTTTGGTTTTGTTATGAAAGCATTTTCATGAAAGCTTAAAAATACCATGCTTAACCGCCCAAGTACTTAGATAATTTGTCTCGTAATTTTTCTTATTATGAGAGGAAAAATATTGTTTGCAACACATGCGGAAAATGAGATTCTGACTCCATTCAAATTCCAAATCTCACTTCTCTATCTGAGAATACAAAAGTACCTAATAATAATGTAATGTAATAATAAACAAGGGAGATTATTCCCTGAGGTGTATATTTCGAGGTGGTATCCAAAAATAACGAGACTTCTTCCGCTGTTTTCACTAGACACCCTTTCGGATTTTGTTGCCCAAGTGGAGAAACATTTGATCGATCACTATGTTTTTTTTTTCGTAGTTTACCGTTTACATCAAAAAGAAAAGTGTTAACATTAAGTTCTGTTTGCTGTTAGAGAAATCATCACATCATCAGTAATGTTTTACAGAACGAAACGAAGTCTGCAAGTTTTACGATGCAGCCTATAACCTAAATCAGACAACTGATCAGTCAAAATAATATTAACTCTCTAAGATCCATTTTTTTATATATTTTCTCACTAGATGCAAAATACTTTACTTCTGTCATGATTTTGACATCAGATGATATTTATCAATGGCCCGATTTACACCGATATCTTGCTAAGCTGACCAAACACTAAATTATGACTATATTACTATTATTTAGTTTAGTACATTTCATGTAAACACTGACACACCAGCATAGTCTAGTGCGTTTCGAAGCTAGTACCTAACTAAAGTAGTTAAGTTGACGTTGAAAAAAATTACGGTGTAAACATACAATAACTAAAAGTTTGGTATAGTTAAGATTTGGTTATCACAATATAGTGCCACGGTGTAAACCATGCCAATGTTAGTATTACTGGTATTGTGCGCACGGTGAGCAGGTCTACTCTAAAACTTGGATAAAAAATAATGGCGGAACTAGTTTGAAAAATGTAGGGAAAAGTTACTAATACAGGGTGTCTCAATAAGCTTGCTCACTATTGGTAACTTTTTTAATTGAAAAGATACAACGTTGGTTGAATGAGTAAAATTGTGCCATATTATAATAAAAAATTGGTCACGTCGATAATAAAAATGTATCAGCGGTTTCCAAATTAGGGGCAAAATATATATTTTTTAAATGGAACCATATATTTTTTATTCTCTTATTGGAAAGGATATTTTTTTCTCTTTTCAATAAGGTAATGTTGTTTATGTACAATTTTTTTCAAATAAACGAGTTATTTACGGTTAAAATTAAAATTTTTGTAAACTGTTTTGTTAGATTATTTAGCCAAGTAAGCCATGGAATCATGGAAACAATTGATTCTTTGGTTGTTTGAAGTTTAATAATTTCTCCCGTAAGGTTCTCTGTGTTTAATAATATTTAATAACTTTATAAATGAAGAAAAGTTAGATGTGAACTTGCTATATGGAAAGTGTAATATGAATTCTGTGCAAACTTGTACTGAATATGAAAGAAAGTTTCCAGAGTGGAATCAACCGCATAGAACAGTGTTCAAACGATTAGCATTGTCCTTAAATGGCTTTCAGTTTGAATAGTTTCTTTAATTGTTTTGTTATTCCTTTAAAATAAGTTAATAAAACAATAATTTTATAAAAGACAATTGTTTCCATGGTTTACTTGATTAAATAAACTAATAAAATAATTTTTTTTATCGTTAAACGTAAATAACTCGTTAATTTGAAAAAAAAGTTCATAAACAACATTACATATACCTATTGTCCCGAATTTTGAGAATCGCTGATACATTTTTACCTCCCGCTACCCTAGGTAAGGGAGGTATAGGGATCGTGCTAAAAATCGGATATAGAGATTTTGCTGAATAAGCACGTTTTGATGTCCCCAGAATCCGATTTTAACATTTTTACAATGATGTCTGTAGGTATGTATGTGTGTGTGTCTGTGTGTGTGTGTGTGTGTGTGTGTGTGGATCTTGTGGACACGATTACTCAAATACTATCAATCAGAAAAATTTGAAATTTTGTATACTCATTCTATACTAATGTGGGAAGAGCTCATTAGTTTTTAGTGTATATCGGATAACCGGAAGTATCATTTATACAAGCTTTTAACAGTTTTTCTTGTAAAATATTCCTTGAATATAATTATTTAGTAACTTTTACTAATTAAATTTGTATATAATTGTATAATCTTTAATTCTACGATAATAACTTTAGTAAATAACTCTAAATAACTTTAAATATGAATTTATAATATAATTTATTTTCATATATCGTCTTGCCTATGCGTTAAACAAAAACATAATTTTAATAACAATTTTGACATATTTAAACAAATGTCACTGTCAGTCACTGTTAGGAAGAAATTATATTAAAATTAATAATGAAACCGTGTTAAGGGGAATATAATGGTAAAATATTTAATTCTAAAGAAATTAAGGTTTGTAAAAATAATATATTTTCCATCATACATAAATATTACATGTACAGGAAGAATTTTTTCTATTTTTGCAGCACTATAAATTAATATTAATTTACAACTACACATTTACGAAATGGATCATGTACGACGAAGAATTTACAAAGATTGCGTTTCAGAGCACCTAGAAGTTGATGCTGATTTTTATAAGAATGTGTGTGTGACGATTTTTCCTTAAAGTCTATTAAAATATGATTCAAAACTTCTCAAATTTGGTATTTAAAACTCATATAATTTGAAACAACATATCAGATTTTAACCATTTATGATAAATAGGATGTGGTACTTAATTTGGAGCTCTAACAGTTTTTTGAGGTAAAACAATAAAACATAATCCAAAATTTTGTATTACAGACTTTTCTATTTATTGGACAACAAATTAGATTTTATTTACAACCGATCAACCGGAAGTGATACTTTACGTAAAGCTTACTGCTATTTTAAACATGGAATTGGCGGGAGGTCATGTGTTGGCCAAATCAGATTTTTTTTTTGTCTACATGATCAATTTTCTAATATAAAATGACACAATTTTGCTCATTTAACCAACCTCGTATCTCTTCAAATAAAAAAGTTACCAATAGTGAGCAAGTTTAATGAGAAATGAATAAATTTTACCGAGAATTTTACCTTGTTTTATACTAGTTACAAATAAATTTCTTTATATGTTAAAATCTAGAAACTCGGGTTGTGCTTTATGCGTTAAATTATGTTGTTTTACAAAACTTGCAAATTAAAATGTACAAATACTGATTTTGCAATTTTTGTAATTAACCTGCGACATTTACATAACAATGAGTTGATTGTGTGTGACTTACCGGTAGAAGCCTGCTCTGTTGATGTAAAGGTACAAGGGGTTTTTGGGGCGCAGGCCTGGAGGCGAGATAGAGCGCCGAGGCAGCTGCCACTCCCGTCAGCGCTAGGGCCCCGGCACCGCCTCCGATGTATTGCAGGTACTGGTCCATTTCCTCCACTGAAACAAGAAATAAGAAATACATACGTTAGTATGGGTCCGTTCCGTTCGATGAAGAAGTAGTAGTTAAAGTAGTCTAATCCCGCCAGACAAAAGTGAAAAAAGTTAACTTTATTAATTCATTGAATAATGATCAGTTTTATGAATGGCAGATAAATTTATTTCCAAAGTAAATAAAATTTATTCCTTCAAATGACAGTAACGTAATACATGCCATAAAATGGATAAAATTGGTTTGAATTTATTAATTTAAATAAATTTACTATGGAAGTACATTTATTTTGTCTATAAAATCGGGGGTATTCAAATTTATTCGCTAGATAAAATTATTTCTAAAATGACGAATAAATTTATCATCCCTGTATCCTAGCATAACTTATTCAAAATAGTTTTTAATAAATAATAATAATAATAATTATAATAATAATAAATCAAGACATATTACCCATTTCTAGGTGTGTCAATCAGCTTTGTCACAGATATCTTATAGTATTTGATGCATGTACGAGGTACATATATGTATACCGTGAGTATTTTTTAACGTGAAACATTGGGTTTGTCATATCCATGGTTACTTGAGATTTGATTGGCAGCAATGTATTTGCCCGTTCCATTTAAAATGAAACATAGGGAACGAATCTGACAGAAGTATTATATTTAAATATTGTAAGAAATTTAGCCGAGTCAGAAAACCACTCGAGAGAACTAAACATATTTCGGGCACAAGGTGCACACAGTATTTTTTCTACATCTAAATTTAATTTTTAGAAAACAGGTATAATTATTTAAACAAAATTAACCTCTAATAACATCTTGTCAATATGACAGATAACCGTTGAATTTTCCTATAAGTTATGATTTGACATTTGATTGACAGAAATGTATTTGTCTGTCTCATTTAAAATGACACATGGAGAATGAATTTGACAGAAGTATTACATTTAAATATTGTAAAAAATTTAGCCGAGTCAGAAAACCACTCGGACACATGGTGCACTAACTAATTTTAATTTAGAATGCAGGTATAATTATTTAAACAAAATTAACCTCTATTGACGTCTTATCAAATGTCAAATTCGTTCCCTATGTTTCATTTTAAATGGAACGGGCAAATACATTGCTGTCAATCAAATGTCAAGTCGTAATCATGGATATGACAAACCCAATGTTTCACGTTAAAAAATACTCACGGTATATATAGGCCATCCAGCGAATCAAGCGGTTTACGTCATAAATACAATATCACTAGAAACAATGACGTCATATGTTAAAAAATTTACATGAGCATGTAAAACGGATTAAAATATGATCTGTGGGTTGTCTTCATAAACCCAAATTTTTCTTGAAAACACGTCTGGTATAATATTTTTCCAGCGAAATCCAATTTTATTTAAAATATTCTGAACGATACTGCTTACGCCGTTATAAATACTTCATTCTTGTAGTATATGCAACAAACTATCTAGTATTAGGTGAGATCCTTAAAAAAATACAGAATACTGCATGCATACCATACAATTTCTCACTGTTTCTATACATTGCGTATAGCGTTTGCCACACGCTGTACATATAGATTTAATTTTCAAATTATTACTAACAAATAGAGCCAAATATTACCTCAATATAAGATTTCAGTGAAAGTAAAAACCCACCAATCTATTTCTCATTTTCAAAATAAGTCAATAAATTAACTACAAGCTCTTGTATTTGACATGACAAAGCATTTGACATTTTGACAATGAACAACGAAACCAAAAACAAAATGAAATCACAATACACGTTGAAAAGTATAATATAGACATATAATATTTAGTAATATACATGTTCAGAATTACCAATATTAAAAAAATATAATCAAACGTCATTTTGCAAAAATTTACAAAATTTTACTTAATAATAATATATCCAAATATAATTATTTCTATTAAAGGTGTCAAATACATGATAATAATAAAAAAACCAATAAAATACCGTTAATAAAATATATTTAAAAAAATAAAGAAAATTTCAAAAATCCCTAAACGATGACGTAAACCGCTTGATTCGCTGGATGGCCTATATATATTTAACTGTTTCTATTTTCAAAATGCTACCACTGTTGAACTAAATTAATCATCATTTTCCCTAGAATCAGTAAAATCTAACAACATTGCAATTTCTAATTGATCTCAACATTTTATTTTTGTAATTTGTGTAAAAAACAATTAATAAATAGAATATAAACAAGTATAATACCTTTATACATTTCTGTAGTTCTTCAAATTATACTCCCATTTTATTAAATTTAAATATTATATAATACACTGTACGTAACGTGGTATATAAACTAAACAAAGTTTCTGTACGTACTGACTGACCCAAATCTAGCTGGAAAGATGCATACATGTTATTCGTTTTGCTGTAATAATTATTATGTTTTGTATGTAGCGTAGTAGAAAACATACATCTTAATAATTATACCAGGCCTTCAAACATCGGACTAGGATATCATCTTTTTTAATTGCTCTCAGTATTGTGCGTTAACATGTCCGTATAGAATATGTTTTCACACTCGATAATTAATAGGCCGTTCAAATTTTAACTAATTTTGAACAAGAATATTTAAAAATTATTACAAAATTTAAATTTAAAAATCCCGTAAATAAAATTCAGGGAATGACGAATGTTGGAAATTACATAGTTTAACCAAGTTTTGCCGAGTCATAAAGAATACAGACTCTTTGTAATACCACAACAAAGTATTCTATAAAAGCACTTATTCTTCAAAAAATGTGTATTTGATTATCCGTTATTTTCAAGTTGTTTACTTCTTCCATACAACAAACTTTTAAGTCAGCCTGTACACTGCAAGGACTGTACATTTATTTTATGAAATGCATTTTTTAGTTTTCTAACCTATCATTATTTGTAAGTATGACGAATGTTTTTTTATGAAAAGTTATCTCATTTTCTATTCATATACTGGACAAAATCATAATAGTTTGGCAGGCACAATATTTTACCTTAATTACATTTCATTTATTACAACAAAACTAATTATAGTTACCTATTTATGTATTAAGAGCGTAAGGAGGCTTTTATGGCCTTTGGTGGGATTTTGAGCCCGAGGCGCAAGCCGAGGGATAAAAACACGTCAAAATTTTCATTTTTCATTAAAGAATATGAAAATTTTCGATTTGTAATAAAAACTTTTCATCTTGCCTGTTTAAATTGTTTGTATTGTAGGTTATAATTAAGTTTGACGTTTCATTAAGAACGGCGGGCTATAATGAGGCCCGCGGGCTATAAAATAACGTTTATGTCAAAGAAATTCGAGTATAATTGTCAAATTATGATAACGTCCGTGCATAAAACATATTATTCTTACAAAAATTATATTATTACCTTAAAAAATACAGGTTCAGCTTAAATTAACAACAAAAAGAAAGTAAGTTCGACAACAATTAGGTTTTAAACTAAATTAAAATAACTATTACAGATGAATCAAAATAGTTTGGCAATTCGGCCACTATTTTGTTACCGAGTTAACTATATTACTTTATTAACTATAACGGTTTTAATTCTGTTAGGCATTATATCAACTAACTTTGTACACTCATCAGGTTCAATATTATCCAATACTTGTTGCAATTTTATTTTTAATTCGTTTACTGTGCGTGCCGGATTCTTATGCAGTTCCTTTTTCATTTTATGCCAAAGAGACTCAATTGGCGACAAATGCAACGGTTTTTGCCATATGGTACGCGACACCGTCCTGCTCGAAAACGTAACTCCCGTCGATCCACTGGCATAAATCGAAGATAAAAAATATCTTTAAGTGTATCTTTATATGTATCAGAGTCAACAGTGTTATTTAGAAAATGCAGCTTTCCCACCCCATTCAAGACATACAACCCTAAACGATAATACTTGTAGGAAATTTTACTTTTTTAACCAAACAGTCTATGTAGACTGCAGTCTGTCTCGGAAAAAGTACGCAATAAGCGTTTTCTAAAATCTCCCAGGCAAACTTCAAATTTGGACTCATCACTCCAAATGACGCTATGCCATTGTTCTTCAGTCCATTTTTTGTGTTCCTTAGCTCATTTCAACCTATTCCCCTGCAATTTTGTAATCAAAGACTTTTCTTTGCCCTAATGAAACATACAAAATACTAATAATCCATTTTTAACAAAGAAATGCAAAAAGTTATCTTATAAAATTTGTATGCTATTTGTTTTATTCTCCTTTTAGTAGTAGTTGCCGAAATTTGTTTTCCAATCATTTCTCACCATTTTACGGTAATATCTCGATCATTTGATCGGCGATTTTATTTTCCCTGAAACTCGATGATCAGCATTAGAAGTTGACGGTGGGCTACCAGCTTTTTCTCTTTCCTTAACATTTCCATTTTCTTTAAACAAATTAATAATACCTTGTACTATCTTAAATCTTGACTAAACGGTTTACCTCGTCATTTTAGTGCAAAAACTTTTCACTTACAATAAATGATAAGCACTTTGTTGATTTTAATAGTGTATCAATTGTTTTGTCTACAGCTAAGTCATGTACCATCTACTTTATGCAAAATTTTAAGTGGTAGAACTATTCTGATTACTCTGCTGGCTATAGTTAATTTAATTGAAAACCTAATTGTTATCGAAACTATTTTCTTTTTGTTGTTAATTTAAATTGAAATTGCATATTTTAAGGTAACAATATATTTTTTGTAATAATAAAATATTTATTATTTTTTTTTGTAATAAATGAAATGTCATTAATATAAAATATTGTGCCGGCCTAACTATTTTGATTTTGGGCTTGTCTCGGCGATTTTAAGTCACATACTAATCTATTTATGTGCAATTTATGTCATAAATGTAAACAACGTTCCTACCCAGTTTTAACTCGCTTGCCAAATGTAAAACACATGTTAATTGTTATTTAACTGCAAGTGTGTTAATGAGAGCAATTCATGACTGAGACAATTTAACGCGTGAGCGTTAATATTAGGGATCATTAATCGTTAATTATCACACGTGTTAGTTGTTCAGCAAAGGTAGGTATTTGCTATCTATGGGTACCCACTTAAATCTTTTATTAATAAAAAAATCGTGGATTAAGTCTCATTCACACAAGGATTTTGCAAATATTCAATATTTTACATAGAAATAAGCACATATATAACAACTGTCATTTGTTAGGTTCTGGCAAAAGGATTTCAATTTAAATATAATTTTATTCAATTTTGACGTTTTAAACTGTCATTATTAACTCCATAGCAACAACTACAAGTAACATTTTATTCACAAGTGAATTAAAAAGATTTAAATCACTCTCAAATTATCAGCCCTTTTCATTATTTTTTACGATATAAATGACAGATAATAAAGCATTTTAAACAGATGACTTGACATCTATCAGCAACGATTGTCATGCTCAGCCTGCTAACTGATCAGTTTTTTATTTTATCAAAATTAAATATTATAATGGTGTTTATTATTATTTCGTCAAAATGGAATAAAATATTGTGCTAAACTTTCTTCTCATGGATAAACATTACCTTAGCTCACTTGGTGTGTAAATATCTATTAAAAAGCTGCTATGATTGCGTACAGTGCTTTAAAAGGTATGAAATTATTGCTTGTTAATTATAAATGAATTAAGCTATGAACACCAACCATAAAGTCTTATTTATAATTTTATTTATATTTCTTATTTTCGTAACTGTGAATGAGCCTTTAATTGTTCACCAATGGTATGTGGTATCTATGGTTATCCACTAAAATCTTTTATTAATAAAAAAATCTGATGTGGTCAACACAAAACCTCCCGCTATTTAATTTTTACATACATACATAAAATCACGCGTTTCCCACTTAGTGGGTTAGCAAAAACCCGGAAACAATAGTAATAAGAAAAGGGATGAGTAAGAGCTCAGCTGACTCATTTCACTCTTTAACAACATTCTTTTTTCGCCTTGTCCACAATCATCATAGCATTCATACATAAGAACATATTAAAGTGACCGATTTTCGGTAGCGAATAACCGCATCCGGACCACAATAATAGTTACACAACAATCATCCTTCGCCACACATTACTATCCTATTTTTATTAATTTAAATACATACTTACGTATTTACTAACTCTGCAAACTGTTCCATTGCATAAAACTTTTGCTTTATTTAGTATTTTCTTTTTAAAATGTCACTATTATTAATTTGAAGTGATTAGTTTTTTGACAGTGACATTTACTGTCAGTTACATTCATTTGAAATATGAACTGTGTAACAAAGGAATTGTGTTTATCTTAGGCTTCGGGACTAATAAAAAAAAAATATTTTTAAATTTATCTGCAAAATATATAGAAAAAGTATTAATGTATTCCTGTAGAAAATTCAATAGTCTCTAATTTTCATAAGATATAAAATGCGAAAAAATGGCATTTAATAATATTTTTTGAAGAAAAACCATTATGAGCTTCAGGTAAAGTGCCATTTCCGGTTATCCGATTTACACCAAAATCTAATGGCTTCTTTTCATATTAGAATAGGATTCAGAATTTTCTGAATGATAGTATTTGAGTTAGAGCGAAAACAAAATCCCTACACATACACACATACGTATATACATACACACACATACATACATACACACACACATACACATATGCAGACATCATCGTGAAAATGTTAAAATTGAATTCTAGGGACCTTAAAACGTGGTCATTTATTAAAATCTCGATATGTGATTTTTAGCACGATCCCTATACCTCCCTTACCAAGACTAGCGGGAGGTAAAAATCATGAATTAATACGGGTCATTAATGAATGATTTTCTGTACATTAACTTATTAATAAACCGTCAACGGAAAATTTAATTATTTGATCCATTTTTTCAAAAAAAAAAATATAAACTGAAAATGAGCAACTATCTCAATATTAACATTTTATCGCAAAAGGTATGCAATTTACATCATATACAAACTACAAACTATCGTCAACATCCATTAATAATAGCAGTATGGACAGATGAACTAACAATGGACTCGAGCCAAATTAAACTCCTGAATTTAAGCACATATTCATTTTATATAATTGTTTATGAAGACTTCCATCTGCTAACTGCAATAACCAACATAATTCTTAAGAAATATTGGTGTGCTTCCAAACAAACTTAAGAAGAATTTAAAATACAATCAAAAACAAATAAATAGATATATTTTGACGTGTTCCATTCTTATTTAACAGCGAGGCTGTTCATACATAGTTCATTCTATAAATATTTTACTTCATCATCGCCAACCTGCCCTTCGTTATTTTTTTCATCTTTCGTCGTGAAAATGCCGCTAATTAAACCCCAATTAAAAAACGTGTTGACAAGTGCGCATCAAAATATCATCCAATGAAAATCAAGGAGGAAGCAAACAAATGAACCACGCCAAAGGAAAACGTAAGATGTCGATATCTCCAAGTTTGCAAATGTTAACGGTACTGCAAAATCGTGACATGCGAATTCGTACCAAAACTGGGACGAAAAATGAAGAAGTGAAGGGACGAAATGAATGAGAACATTTCCCTTCTCTTTAGAGTTTGACGGAGCTATTATAATATTTTATTTATCAATATATTATTTGACATACACTCTTAAAATTATTTTCATTTATTCTATTATAATAAAATAGTTTCCACTATAACCTATATTCTAAATTTAATTTAATGTTGCATGCGGAAACCATAAAAGATATATGAAGTGTATTCACCTTTTAATCTTTTAGAACGGATCAGATATGCAACAATATGAATTTGCATATTTTACAGGTGACTATAGAAATTGATAATGGCTGTGTCCGATGTTGCACTTTTATCACCCTAATATATAAATCCTAAATTTATTTGCCCTAAATAACGTTATTATTCAGGATTTTAGGAATTAGATTTTAGGGTTTTGCAAGAACACACTATGGCTTGAAGTTGCCGCGCACTAATTAAACAAATCATGTTCGTTGCTACAATTTATGCAAAACGTCAAATTTATTGTCAAAGAATTACTTCTTTGCTTCTATTTTGTGAAATATAATATTAATTTAATCTAAAGCACTAAATTAAATCGAATTGTATAATCCATTTCTGTTGTCCTAAAGTGTTGCCATACAAAACCAATGGATGTCATTAGTGTGAAGAAGAGCTAAATACTAAATGCCAAAAGATACAGTATTAATCTGCTGAACAAATCGAGAAAAGTCCAATAATATCGTATAAATTTGGAATATTTGTTCAGATTCCGCTTTTGTCAGGTTTCGCGAAATGTTCATACTGGTTTATAAACATGAACGTATATTTAGAAAATTGATAGCTAAAAATGTCCAAATTTTGAAATCAATGAAATCTTGCACAAACATCAATTACATTTGGTCTATTTGTGATTTGACCATTCTTCTACGAAGGACAGGACTAACACCAATGACCCCAATTTGGAAATTTGGTCTGTGAAGTGTAAGACTGCCTGTATTAAAGGACATATTTCGCTGTACCGACAACATACATATGTAATTATTGCATTTAAATGCACAGATGCACACATTTAAATTATTCATAATAATGTCTGTCTTACAATTCGAGACTTTTTACTTCTCCAATTATTGTACCAATTACTAACTTATTTTTTAAAACAAATTGTATTATGTTATATGTTTAATCAAATAAACCAACTAAATAATAAATAATAAAATTGTTTTTCAACAGCAAGATTATTTACGCGGATAATTAGCATCGGAATAATACGTCTTACGGGTCATACGGTTCCTATGGGTCTTTCGTTTCTTATGGTTCTTACGGGTCTTATGGGTAAAGAATCTACTCCGACCCGTATTCACTGAAATACGGATGAGCGGGTAGTTTTTTTAGAACCACCGGTATTGCGAGCACTTGTTGATATATATAAAAAAATTGTATTTTTAGCGCCGGTTTTTCATTGTAATGATTGTGAATAAAATAGTTTTTTCTACATTCACCATAGAAAGTAGCCATTTGTGCTCTCTTTTGTCAACGCAAAATGTCACTTTGCCGCTCATGCGCGACAAAGTAGAAAAAACGATCACTGTCCAAATTTCTAACTATACAATGTTGAGAAATATAACTTCTCTACATTCTTAATGGAAACGTTTAGTTAGGAACTAATGGCACTGTAGTTACACATTTACCTCACAAGTCAATCTGACATATGCTTTGTCGGTATATTACATAACCAAAGAAAATGCCGCACTGCTGTGAAAATAAAATAGGGCATTCATTTGCTAAAACGAAAGTATAAAATGCTTAAATTAGATTGAATCAATAGCCCAAGAAGAAAGGAAAATAACGATAAAATAAAATTAAATATAAAATAGTGTGAACAAATTTGTTTAGTAATAGGAATGATTGTACACAGATGGCGGTAGATGTATATATACAGTATGTCCCCGGATTGAGTTTACAAGAGAAAAAAAAAAAAAACGGCGAAAATCAAAATGCTTATATTTTATTCAATTAATTCTTTTATATTTGAAATTATAATTAATAATCATTTGTCAATATTTCAAAGCTTAGATTCAATGTAATAACTGTATTATTAGGAGGACAAAATACGAAAAAACGTTATAATAAAAGAACCTTACATTAATTTAAAGTTTTAATAACTGAAACATGCGTTTTAATTCAAGCAAAAATTTTTCTTCCCTTGGCATTTTTTCGTAAAATCAAAAATAAAAATTTTTTTCCTCTTGTAAACTCAATCCGGGGACATACTGTGTATATAGTGGCAACGATAGTTACGAGTCGTACTGTGACATTTCTCAACTCGAGTTTACTCTGTATTTATTTTGATTACAATAAAGTTATTAGTTATTCCGTTACAAATTCCATGAAATATTTGTTAATTTTGTCAGGCGTGACAACTAACAACACGTTTTGCTACAAAAACTCATCAAATCATCACAAATCCTTGTTTCCGCGCTCTAATTTTGGTTTATTTTATGGAATAGCAGGCTAATGTAGCGATATAATCATTTGAAAGCATTTTGAATTTAAACCGTATCTTCTGTATTAGTCAATCGTTATTATTTGGGTAGTACTGTAAGTACAAAGTGTATATTTTATTATTTTTTATGGTGGAGAAGCCCATTGTTATGACTGTAGAAATAATCTTGTGTGTGTGTTTCGAGCGCAAATAGCTATTTTAGTCTTCAATTCATGTATTCGTACTACAAACTAAAGCAAATTTTTAATTCCGTGCGGTCAACAACTGCAACTGTCAATCACATTCGAAACGGTATGCGTGGATATATGTATGTATATTCAAAATGACAAGTGATTCCTTATGAACATAGTAAATATCAGCTTATAATTATTGCCAACCTTACAGTTGATAGCCAAATGCGACTGTTACTTACAGAATAGATAAATAGAAATAGAAGCAATACAAAATATAATATATTTGACAATTCACAAAATTATTTATACAAAAATTTATTTCTCTATAAACATGAACAATCTCTGTAAAGTCTTTTACTACAATCTTGACATATTTTTTATGGGGTTATAATTTTAAAGTTGTATAACATTGATTAATTAATCTCGAATATTTACAGCTAAGTTTAAAATAACACCTGCGCAAAATAAAATATTGGAAAATTTGAATACGATTCTGTCACCTAACTTAATATTCCTCTTATGAAATTGCTAGTCGTTAAAATCAACAAGTCTGCTTATTATAAGTTCAAACTGGTTAAACCAACCCTTCGACTCTGTTTTCGTAATAATGTATAAGTTGTTAGCGCTTAAGTAAATTATTATACCGGGTGTCTACTTTTTTTTCGAACATAGGAAATTCAATGTTATAATTTTTATTTTTTTTTTTATTTGGCAATATCTCTTTACTTATTAATGAAGAATGAAAAACTGCATCGATTGAGTACCAAGTTTGTTGTTCAATCGTTTTTATGTATGAGTTAGAAGCAAAAGAAAATACGATTATAAGCAATTTTCAGAGTACCGTGGAAAAAAAATAAAAGTTTTTTGTTTCTGGTATATCTGACAGATTTGACATTTCTTTTTATTTTATTATTAGAATAATAGGAAGAGTTAATCTAGAAGAAAAAATAATAATCACAAAATCTAATAAGAATAAAATAAAAAGAAATGTCAAATCTGTCAGATATGGCAGAAATAGGAAATATACATTTTTCTTCATGGCACTCTGGTAATTGCCTTAAATCATTTATTTTCATTTGCTTCTAACTGGTACATAAAAAACAATTGAACAAGGTTGGTAATCGTGGATGCAGTTTTTCATTCTGAACATTTTTCATTATTACACTTTTGTTCTAAAATTAATAGGTAAAGAGATACCGCTAAATCAAAATTTTAACATTGAATTTCCTATGTTCGGAAAAAAGTAGACAGCCGGTATATTTCACCTCTCTTTTTTTATACAGAATACTTACAAAACTATATGTTACTATGTTAGGGAACTACAACGTACAATTTCTTCAAAACTACTTAAATGTGCCAATATAATTTAATTTATTATTACTAAATGTAAAACTTGAATCCGCAATTTATTAAACTTTAACTATGATGCCACCATCGCGAAGATTACGTTTTTCTATTAATCTAGCATGCTGTGAGATATGTCTGCCGTTTATCCTTAGACCGAATTTACATGTGTAAAGGTTATTTTGGCGAAGGCAGTAGGCGATAGTCGATGCCAAAAATGTCTTGCGGTCACCACGTGAGTGTTTGTGTGTGGGTAAATGTCGACCTGGGCTATATGTGGCCACTCTGCTTCGAGTTCAGAACGGCTCAGGGGGTCAAGGACTTCGGAAGAAGGAGAAAGAAGAAGATGTAACACAGAAAGATGTAATAATATATCATCACGGTTTATTACCCATTGCTGGGAGCGCTAATTTGCATTTTATTCGCAGATTTCGGTAATGACGACATAGATATCCGGTTCTATTCTGTTTTTGAATTTTACAAGAACTTTTTTCTTAATTTAAGCAAAACGTAAAGGTGTATGTGTATGTGCGTGTGGGGATGTGTGTGTGTCTGGATGTTGGAAGGGCGATTCCTTAAAAACTATAATACTTAAAACCTATTTAACTACGTATTCTTCAATCTGGGAAGAGCTGAAAAGGTTTTGATAACAATTGGACAAATGGAAGTAGTAGTTTCTTAAAAAAAATCGTCTAAATATTATTTTTTCAAAATTTTTACCTCCCGCTACCCTTGGTAAGGGAGATTTTAGTACATGACCACGTTTTAAGGTCCCTAGAATCCAATTTTAACATTTTCACGATGATGTCTGTATGTGTATGTGTGTGTGTATGTGTAAGGATTTTGTTGGCGCTCTAACTCAAATACTGTCACTCAGAAAATATACCATTAGATTTTGGTGTAAATCAGATAACCGGAAATGGCACTTTACCTGAAACTCATAATGGTTTTTCTTCAAAAAATATCATTAAATGACATTTTTTTCGCATTTTATATCATTATGAAAAGTAAAGATAATTGAAATTTCTACAGGAATACTTTAATACTTCTATATATTTTACATATAAATTTCAAAATCATTTTTTTTATTAATCCCGAAGCCTAAGATAAACACAATTCCTTCGTTACTCAGTTCATTTTTCAAATGATTGTAACTGACAGGTAAATATCACTGTCAAAAAGATGCACTTCAAATTAATAATAGTGACATTTTAAAAAGAAAATAGTAAATAAAGCAACAATTATATGCAATGGAACATAATATAGTTTGCAGCATTAGTAAAAAACGTAGGTATGTATTTAAATTAATAAAAATTAAATAGCGGGAGGTTTTGTGTTGGCCACATCAGATTTTTGTTATTACATATTGAAGAACATAAAATTATCCTTCTAATACACTTGAATTTTTTATTATAATTTCTATATATTTAGAGATAAAGAAAATATAATGCGAGGACAGTTTATAAAAAATCTACCTAACTATGAAAGAAGACACATTGAACTTGAACAATACTTTATTTTTGAACATAACTTCCTTCAACACTTACCAACCTTTTCCCAACGTTTCTACAACTGTGCCATTCCGTCAAAAAAATAATTTTTTGGAAGATCTGCAAAATAACTTTCAACAGCATACATTAATTCCTAGGTGGTGAATGGCGTAGTTCTCAGCAGTCCCTGATAATGTCTTCAACTTTACGCGCTTTGTGAACTTTGCAATTGTCACGCAACAACAATTTCATTCGGACTCTTTTCTTTCAGGGCAAGTTTTAAGTTCTGAATAGTTTTACCATATACCTCTGCACTAATTGTAGACCCTGTTGGCATATACTCTATCGTTAGTATCCCTTCAGTACCTATCCCAGAAAATTGTTGCCATCAATTTTTTCCCTGAAGATTATGTCTTGGTCTTTTTGGGCGGAGGGGAGTCCTTATGAAACCACTGAATGGATTCTTTTTTGATAGGTGGGTCCCAGTGATACACCCATGTTTCATCTCCAGTCACTATCTTCGAGAAAAAGTCGCTGTCATCTTCCAAAATTGCGAAATTTCTTTACGTTTCTACTTCTGCTCCGGTGTAAGCATTCTGGGTATCCACCGTGAAGACACCATCATGTCCAAATCATCATGCAAAATTTTATAGATAAAGACAGTTCCTTGGCAATAACAGAAATCTTCAACCGTCGATCTATAAG
Source organism: Ophonus ardosiacus (assembly GCA_943142095.1). Taxonomy (NCBI): domain Eukaryota; kingdom Metazoa; phylum Arthropoda; class Insecta; order Coleoptera; family Carabidae; genus Ophonus; species Ophonus ardosiacus. Next base: position 17,962,611 of record OW964825.1, on the reverse strand, counting down.
TACCAATTTTTCAAGTTGTTAAATATTTTCTGCAGCTCGTGCTTCAAGTGGTCGACCAGATTTTGGATATCGAATCTCATCCCTACTGCAACTGTTTACACCAAAATTTTACTTTAAAATAACTTGTGGCATCTTGCCCACATACGGCCACCATTCGCTCATTAATAATTTTAGAACAATTGCCTTCTTTTGTTAAGAATTTTATCACACTCCGATGCTCCAATTTAGTTTCACTCATTTTTTAACCCAAAATTCTATGCTAAACTGTAACAAATAATATGATTTGAATGCAACTTACTGTATGAACTTAAAAATGTCACATCAATGTGACAACAAAAAATTGTTATCGTTCGTCTTTGTTTTATAGCTATGTAGGTAGATTTCTTCATAAACTGCCCTTGTATATAAAATAATCTGTTGAAATAAATCGCACAGTCCAGACTACACCAAGGAATCCAGTTGTCAAATTCATATGTTTGTAATTGTCAGATAAATGTCATTGTCAAAAATTAAAAATCAACGGTTTTACTGGCATTACTGAAAGCTTTTTTCTGGGAAGTACTTTTAATATTTCTTATTGAATTTTTAATTATATATTTAAAATTGTAGGTAGATATGAATATTAATAGAAATAGTACATTTATACTTAAGAAGTACCGCCAATCCCGTCAATGACTTGGAACCATCTTGAACATTTTAGAAGAGTAGGACAAGATTCCTTATAAAATGAAGGAATAGGTATAATTAGAATTATTTGTGTGCACAAGAAATATTAAATTCGATACTGATAAAAACAATGGAACAAAGAAACTGCAATAAGTTATGTATTAAAAGTGGTATAAATTGTAGTGAATTGGTGCAAACTTTCGGCAAGGAAGCTTCTGTCGAATGTCTAAATCATGGGTTTATGAATGATACAAACGTTTTCAAGAGAGGCATGAAGATATGGAAGATGAAAGGAGTGCCGGATGTCCTAGCTCGTAAATCACTGATGAAAATGTAGCAATAATTGAAGACACTGTCGGTGTATCAATTTAAGGGAGGTTGCTGAAGAAGTTGGTATTCCATACGGTTTATGCGAAGCAATTTTTGTACTCACAGGTGCACAGTTCACTACTCATTCGTAATTTTTTTGCTAAAAACAATAAAATTATGATGCCACAATTAGCGTGTTCACCAGATATGGCCTTGAGTGACTTCTTTTGCGATCTTAGAGTAGATAAAGGAAAAATAGCTGAAGGATTCTGACCTTAAAACTGTATGTTAAAGTCTATCAAAATTTTAAAAGTTATTAGTTTTTAAAGTAATCGAGTTTTTGATACGATTTCCTAATCTCTATATTTAAGTCATATATTTACACTATTACAAATTATCACTACTTTCAAGCTTTGTGTTATCTCTTTTTGTAAAATTCTGAATCTATTTTGAAGTACACTAATACGGATAATAACAACAAAAAAAACAATGGAAGTAAACCAATTAACAGTTGTTTAAATTTATGATACCACGCCAGACGCCATGCGTTGATATCATAGTGAAAGATATGTTGAATGACATAGGCTATTGGAGATAAACCTTGGACTACGTACAATATTTTTTTTATTATTTAAGGTTTATACTTAGGACCAGTTTTACATTCTCTGGTGAACAAAATTGAAATGAAATGAACTGTCAAATGACAAATTTATCATTGCTGTCATAATCCGATGTAATATTGTTTATTTAATTGTCAGTTAAAATTTTAACCAGATATTGTAAAACTGGTTCTGATTATCCACACATAATTCCAATTATTGACCGCAAACTTATTTTAACATATTTACATATTTAAGTATTGAAAAAGATCAATTTATTAGTGAAGTCCACTGTTTGAGAAGAAAATCACGTCACAGAATATTAAAAAAAAAAAATGTTACGGCTTAACGAATAACAATAAAGACTTTCTAAAACTACAAATCGTTTTTTGTTTAGGTGAACTTTCATAAAAAAAGTGGATCACCCCACTGTATTATAACTAATATAGATAAATAAATTTATTATTGTTTGAAAAAATTGAAAATTCTCGTTATTTTTTAATTAAACCTGGTAACACAGAAGCGATTTTACTGATGACGGTGTAGCTCCTATTTCAGAAAAATGAAGAAATGAAATTGGAAATATATATAATTCAAGTACAGTTCTATTTCCTTTACTTTATAATCTTCTTAACAAATCGTGTGAATACACTAAAGTCAATCAACTATTACATATTAAAACAGACTATATTTGTATTGAATAGTATTTATTACATGAAAATATCTGTACATAATTTACTTTCAAGTACATATGAGCTATAAACAGATAATAAAAATGCATGAGGATTAAAATTAAGTTTATGCAAATTCAAATAATGAAAATTTTATTTTCTTGTATGCCTTAAATACAATCTCCATATTTTGAGAGCTAAAAGGATGATAAATTAACAAAATATTGTCCTGAAACTTTGTGCTGAATGCTGTAAATTTGCAAAGTTAGACCTCGTCCTCGCCGTTTTGGCAGGATTGAATATATGTAACATTGAACTTTCTAGCGTGTAATTAATGCGTCGTTCATTTAGATCTAAACAACATCTGATTCGATATAAAAAGCATTCAAGGATAATAGCATTTTATATTCTACATGTGCTTAGACTAGATAAATCTATTCCCAATCATAATGAGTACGTATTGAGAGTTCAGTGTACTCTTCCAATATTGATTGGGATCAGTTACGAAGCAATAAAACGAATCCGCTAGTCAAAATTTATAGCGTATCTGGTCGTGGTAGAATGATTGATTTGAATGAGGATAAAAAAATTCGCAGTTAACTTTGAACTGTATTCAGACTGAACAGTTAACTTCGTGATGAGCGAAATTCCCAAAACTCAATGATCATTTCATTGGATACTACATTTAGATATTGTTATTTTGCTAAAAGAATTGATGCAATCTCAATTGATCCGTTGCAAGTTGCAGTTTAAGTGGTAACAGGCCCGTAATTATCTCACCCATTGCGTTTTTAAACCACAGCGGGAAATATACACGTACAGAATTGACGTCGCATGCAAGAGAGACATAGAAGATCATTATGGAACGCCGTTTTACTATTTATTCTACATTTAAAGACATCTTCAATTATTTAAAGACGTCAAAAATTGAATTTCAGATATCCTTAATTATTAAAAGACATCAAAAATTGAATTATGGACATCTTTAAATAATTAAGGACGTCTAAAATTAATTTCAGACATCCTTAAATAATTTAGGATGTCAAAAATTGAATATTAGATATCCACAATTGAATAAAGGATATCAAAAATACATTTATAGATATCAAAAATTAAATTTTAGACATCTTAAAACGGTACTGAATTTTCGACATCAAAAAGTAAATTTAACATGTCCAGAATTCAATTTTGGATATCTGTATTTGAATTTTTGATATCTTTAATTCCATTTTTGATATCCTTAATTCAATTCTTGATATCCTTAAATGAATTCTTGATATCAAGAATTTGAATTTTTGACATCTTAAATTAATTTTGGATATCAAGAATTGAATTATGGATATCACATCTCCATAAATAACATGTCCAGAATTCGAATTTTTGATGTCTTAAATTAATTTTGGATATCAAGAATTCAATTTTTGATATCAAGAATTGAATTTTTGATATCAAGAATTGAATTTTTGATATCAAGAATTGAATTTTTGATATCAAGATTTGAATTTTTGATATCAAGAATTGAATTTTTGATATCAAGAATTGAATTTTTGATATCAAGAATTGAATTATGGATATCAGATCTCCGTAAATAACATGTCCAGAATTCGAATTTTTGACGTCCTAAATTAATTTTTGATATCAAGAATTGAATTATGGATATCACATCTCCGTAAATAACATGTCCAGAATTCGAATTTTTGATATCAAGAATTCGGTGCGCCTTTTAGTTTAAAATGCCTAAATTGCTTTGTGTCGGTAAGTCAGATTTCCTTAGCGAAATCATGACTAAATGTATACATTAATTCTGTAGATTTTATTTGATAAAGGCCAACAAACTGGTGATTCTTTTCGTTTTTGTGAAATAGGTTTGCATTCTGACCAATCCTAAGGCAGAATCTAAACCAACGCTATTATGATTTCGCTGAAGAAATCTGATTTACCGACACAAGGTAATTCAATCAAAATAGATGGCGCACCGAATTCTTGATATCAAAAATTCGAATTCTGGACATGTTATTTACGGAGATGTGATATCCATAATTCAATTCTTGATATCAAAAATTAATTTAGGACGTCAAAAATTAATTTAGGACGTCAAAAATTCGAATTCTGGACATGTTATTTACGGAGATGTGATACCCATAATTCAATTTTTGATATCAAAAATTAATTTAGGACGTCAAAAATTCGAATTTTGGACATGTTATTTATGGAGATGTGATATCCAGAATTGAATTTTTGATATCCAAAATTCAATTTTTGATATCTTTAATTCAATTTGTGATATCCTTAATTTAATTCTTGATATCCTTAATTCAATTCTTGATATCTAAAAAAGAATTTTTGATATCTATAAATATTTGAATTTAAGACGTCTTTAAAACAATTTTGGATATCAAAAAATATTATAAGAACATCCAAAAATTAATTAAAGACGTCTTTATTTCATTTAATGACGTCCTTATATAATTTAACATATCTTTAAATATAGAATAAATATTAAAACGGCGTTCCATAGATCATGCTTCCAAACAAACCTCCCCTCGTCCCGCTCCCTGATTCAATCTGTCATTATGTTTGCATCTGTCATTCAGTGTTAACCTAATTCTTTGTGATTTGTTCGGTGTGTTCATTAAAAATGAGTTTAAAACCACAAGATGTGCGTGGAGCACCTTTTTCTTTTTGCTAATATTGAAAATCATTCGATTATTCAACTAAAATGATGGCTGGAGTTAAAAAAAAATGTTTCTGTATTAGAACTATGAACATTTTAAATAATTCAACACTGGACATTTTATATATATACTTCTGTTATTAACCTGCATTAAAAAAAAATAATTATTGGAATCCATTAGTCTGACTTTGATTTCTATAATAATTAAAAGATTTGTAATCGGCACTTGGTGGAACATTTCTAATAAGTTAAAATAAAAAAAACTAAAATTTCATTTCCTATCTACATTTCGAGTTCGCAAAACTATATACCAAGAGAACATTCCATTCTCTATAAGATGTATAAAGGGGTTTCAAAAAGTAAAAGCAAATTGGCAGTATATCAGAAAAAGATCACCCCACTGCTCGTTTGTAAGCAAAAAAATAACATATACATCATCACAGAGGAGAAGTGAGCAATCGTCAGTTTTGTTTTGTCAAAAGTTGTGAAGTCTCGTAACGTGACGATTTTAAATTGAATATGATTTTTATTAATACTAAGGTAGTACGATCAGTACTCTGTAAGTCATAATAAAATGTAGATTTTTTTTAATTAAAATAAAATAATGTTAACATGTAAATTAATAACTTAAATTTAGATGTTACTTAAGACCACTTATAATCGGATATACTTAATTATTTATTTATTTACAATGAAAAATAATGTCATTTGACTAAAGTATTTTTTTGCATAAATAAATCTAGCATAGATCTCGCAACAGCGCATCGCAAATGGCGGATACCAGCACTTGTTAGCGCAGTTGGCGCGAATTTTGACATTATTTGTCATTTTGAATTGGAACGATTCAGACCATTCAGACAATTATTGAGTTTATGTTTTCTGTGTTTATCGTCTTTTGTAGTTCCTATATGTGTTAAGAACTCCTCAGATAGTTATTGTGTTTATGTTTTTTCACCCTACGTTGCCAAACGTTCACTAGTAGGATATGTCATTTATTTGTCAGTATGGCTGACAGATATTTTAATGAATTTTCAGTTACTTATATTCAAATATCTTCAGAACTGCACGTCAGAATACATTGTTGTAATTTTTACATAATCTACGATAGTTGATTAATACAAATTACACTTTTTTGTATCTTTATCTATAGCAGTTGTAGTTAAATTATATAAAAAAAATGTGCGTCTGACACGAGATTCCCTGCTGACTACATGTTAAATATCCAATTTTCAAAAATTAATTACTCAAAAACTACAAGTCAGATCTCTCTCAAAAAAATAATTTTTATGTAAATAGTATTGGTTAATAACATATTAAAATTTCAGCTTCTTATCTATACATTGCTCTAATGATCGTACTACCTTAAATTATATGTGGCTGCAAAATAGCCCGGGAACGAAAACAGTAGCGCAGTTTTTGTCAACACATCAAAACTTTTATTTGTTGATGAAATTGAATGAAATTTACAGAAAACGTGTAAAATTAACTGAAAATCATTTATTTATATTCAAAATATATTTGACAGCTTAAAGTAAGGTTAGAGGTCTACAGGGGGGCTATTCTAATTCATAGCCACATGTGCTATCCGCTATATAAGTTCCACTACTAGCCAACAGATGGGGTCCCCATCCCGCTATCTTAAAGTCACTAGATATAGAAAGTACCGCAATTCATTGTACCAATGTGTTAGAGAGAGAAGAACGTTTTTAAAACACAATATGCTGGAATCAGGGTCTAGTTGTAGTTGGCTGTGCCTATAAAAGTCACTATATCTCGTGCCTTTAGCGTCAATGCTGTCATCCTGTCAAACGTCCTAAAGAAAAATAACCTTAATTGTACTCATTTTTTTTTATTATTTTCTTTATAATTTTGATCAGTTATGTTTTGTATTTATATGTATGGATATTATAAAAATTATGAATATAAAATCAACATTAATTAATTACCTTCATAGATTTATTTCACTGCCGATTATGTTTCTTTGTAATAACGCACTCGTTTCAAGATAATCCATTTTAAATTTGGCGCCGAAGCTCGACACAATATGGCGGCCAATTGCGGTACTTTATATATCTAGTGACTTTACGCTATCTGATTTGAATCCATCTGTTGGCTAGTAGTGGAACTTATTAATATTGCCAGATGTCAAGTTGACATGTAGTTCGGCTTTTCAATTTTGTGATCAAATACTTGTGTTCGTGTGTTATATCAATAACATTTGATTAGTATCTATATATTGTAAGTACCTATTTAAATTATAATAATTATTTATAATTCTTACAAATAGCATATGTGGCTATCCGACTTGAATCCATCTATTGGCTAGTAGTGGAACTTATACAGCGGATAGCACATGTGGCTATCCGTCTTGAATCCATCTATTGGCTAGTAGTGGAACTTATATAGCGGATAGCGGATAGCACATGTGGCTATGAATTTAGAATATACCTCCTGGGCCATTGTACAGTCCCTTTACTCTTAAACGTTCTTGTACATCTTCTATTACCTACAGTGTATAATAAGTAATAAAAAAAAATATGTATAGAACTGCATATGACAAAGTGTGACAAGTAATGTAAAAAATGACATGTGTAGCCTGTGAAAATCATTTTGTCCCAGAAATTTTGATAATGTTTGAAAGATTAGCAATGACGTATGACTAACATTTTGTACCATTTTCTCGTCAAGTGCTAGGCTAAGTACCAAATAGAAAATATCTTGTTTCGTATACATTTTAATATATTTTTGTTCATATGTAGATCCCAATAGGTAATATAATTTAGTTTTGAAACAACCAAGATTGCCATTGCATATATTATATTATAATCCAAATGTACATCAATATTCGAACATTACAATAAAATTTATGTCGTATTCCATAGTGAACATAATTATGTATATCTTCATTGGCGATATTGAACGGGGTTCATGTTACACGTTAAAGATCCAGCTATAAATATAAACAATATAACCAAGTCCGGTATATATAATATGCATTATACCTAAATTCCTTATTGCTCTTATAGCATCTTCATAAGCCGCTCCTATGGCCGGTCCAATATATGTCAGTAATTTAACCATACTCATTACGTATAGAATAAAGAGGATACCATAAACAGTAACCACATGGTCTTCAGCTCCCATGACGTAGATCACTTTAATCTATCTGCAAGCACTTGAAGACGTTGATGAACGCCAGCATAACAAAGAAGATTACGGAAAACACTGTGGTTTCCCAAAGAAAGGCTTCGAAAGCGTAGGAAGACGCAATTTTCTCAAAGATTTCGAAAAGCATTTTGACACGCAGTGAACGAGAATTTTGACTTGGGCATTGTGATAGTGTTACCCGGGTAACTGTTATTAATAATAAAATTAGCCAGAGGCACGGACACGATTTATAAAATATGCTGGTTATGCCACTCTCCGTGAAACGCGTAACCAAAGTGATACGTGTTTCCTTGCTTTTTCCGCTAGAGGCGCAACGTGAGAACCCATCAGTCACTCATCATATTAAAAAGAATTAAATAATATTTATAAAATCTCATCCAAAATGTTTATAGCATATATTATGAGGTGTTTATTTTCATTTTATAACAGTTTGTTATTTTAAATCTTGATCAAAACGAATACAAATTTTGAAATCTGATGATAACATTTTGATATAAGATAATATTTATGCCCGTATTCATAGTCGATGCTAAGTCTCGTACTTGAGTATTACTTCGCCAAGCATTACTCCAGTCGTTCTCGACCTCAAGCACATCATATGTTTCATAGTCGAAACTTCGTTAATTGTCGGTTTTCGAGGGAGAATTTTAGAGAATTTGTAATAACTATGTTGGTATATTTGTAAAATTAAATTTTTTTCTATCAAACAGTATATATTTGACATCAAGTTAATGTCACAGGTCATATCACGGATGTATCTTCTTGAAGCAACCCTATTTCATAGTTATATTATTTTAGGCTTCTTCTACTATGTCTACAAATTCTAAAAATTCTAGATTATTTTCATTATACATTATTTAACTTAAATGTCATATGTGATGGAAATGACAGTATTTTTTTTTTATATTTATCAAGAATACCTAAAATTTAAAAAAAATCATCAAGCATTACTCAAGTGCCCGTATTCATAGTCGATGCTCAATCTCATACTTGAGTATTACTTCGCCAAGCATTACTTCGGTCGTCCTCAACCTCAAGCACATCATATGTTTCATATTCGAAACTTCATGAATTCTCGATTTTCTATGGAGGATTTTAGAGAATTTGTAAAAATTATGTTGGTATATTTGTAAATGTTAATATTTTTTTCTCAAATCGTATATTTGACATCTGCATATATGTCATAGGTTACAGATACATGAGTCATACCACGGATATATCTTCTTGAAGCAACCCTTTTTCGTTGTTATTATTGAGGCTTCTTCTACTATGTCTACAAATTCTAAAAATTGTTGATTATCTTCATGATTCATTATTTAACTTAGATGTCGTATGTGATGGAAATGACAGTTTTTTTTACCTTCCGTCACCTTTAGGTAAGGAAGGTATTGTCTTTGGTCAAAAAATTCGGTAGTGAGTTTTTAATGAATAAGCACGTTTTGGGGTCCCTACAATACGAATTTACTATTTTTAAGATGATGTCTGTATGTATGTGTGTGTGTGTGTGTGTGCGTGTGTCCGTGTGTGTGTGCGTGTGTGTGTATGTGTGTCCGTGTGTGACAATTTTTTCTCCGACGATAACTCCAATACTACAATTCTAAAAATTATAATTCTTTCGTATTCCTCTTCTGTACATCCATATGAAGAGTTGATTAGATTTTGGTTATAATTGATTCACCGGAAGTACCCTTATTTGAAGTTTTTAACAGTTTTTCTTAAAAAAACGCAGTTAAATATTATTTTTTGACATTTTGTTATTATATTTATTAAAGAAAATACTCTTCTCTGTATGGTTTGATTATTTATTTTCCTTCATATTCAATAGATGTAGAGTTAAAGCATTATAAAGAAATTAATTTTCAAAAATTAGTCAGCTTTGTTATTTATCATGGAAACAGCTGACATAATTATTCAAAAAAATTTAATTGACAGATGTCAGTTGCAAGTGCAAAACCAAATATGGAAAAAAGTATAGGATCTAAAATTGGTATGTCATAGTGTTGCTCGCAAGTGACATGCAGAGAAAGGCCAAAGAGAAGATGGAAGGTCATTACTTAGTGTAGTTTATGTTATAATTTTATTGGATTTATAGAACCTTTTTAAATGAACTTTTGGTATGGAATTTGTAAAAAATAGTATGTGTTCGTGTTCGATTTTACATGATATTATATAGAATCTGTTCCAAGGAACTTTTGGTATGGGATTTGTACAAAATACATGGAATTGACGGAAGGTCTTGTGCTGGCCACAACAGATTTTTTCTATATTGATCAAGTCTATCTAATTTTTTTTTAAAAAAAAAGCATCAATCATTACTTGAGCAATACTCAAGGTTGCTTGGAACTCGCCTCAAGTAAACCTTCGATCGAAGTACGAGTGAAGAAACAAGTAGCGACTATGAAACGAAATCTGGTAATCAAGGCATACTCAAGTATGAGTCGAGACGAAGTACTGACTATGAATACGGGCATTATACTTTTCTTATAATTTGTTTGTAAACAGTAGGCTAAAATAGGATTGTTGTCATGTAGTGCATCTAGCGGATATTCAAGGAAACAGGTATCATTCAGAACCTCGAAAACATGAATGCTAGCACGAATCTTGTTTTAACTAAAACGCTATTTTAAAAAATATAAAATTGAAATTTCAATATTTAATTTCACCCTTACGCTTGAAGCACGAGTTTTTAAAAACAATTGTTTGAATGCAAACTATGTTCTGCCTTAAAATCATATTTTGATAAATTTGATATTATTTATTATTACATATAATGAAATAATGAAATTCGACATTTTTTAAAACAGCGTTTTATTTAAAACAAGGCTTGTGCTACCAGCCATTATGAAATCAATGGTAAGAGAAATAACCAGTATATTTTAAATCGTGGGCACGGATCGTCTACACTACATATAGGAATAGGACCAAGAATGCATTTTTCGAAATTGGAGTCTGTACAATGTTAAACTAGGCAATTAAAAGGAAAACAAATGAAATTATACATTTTATTTATCAATAATGTGAATAAATGTAATAGAAAATTGTATTATAACCATTCTTTGTGAGAAGCAAAGAGCAGATATATTTGTTTATCACGTTAGAGTTTGCGATACATTTTTAAATATCTTTTCCATACATTCATCCGATCAACTTTTTCCCCGTTGTCAAAAATTATGGAATGATATTTTTAACGAATTTTTGTTTTACTAGTACACTTTTTATGTACAGTAAAAATTTTGTAAAAAGTCCGATCAAGGTCATCTATATAGTGAAGGAATTAAGAAATTGGCATAATTTATTTCCCTTATTTGCATGACTAGAAGTGTGTGTGACAAGGATGGATATATAAGGTTGAGTTTCAAAAATTCATAATGTTACAACAAAGTTAGGACATTTCATTTTAAAACGATACTCATTGTTGACAAATACTTTCGCTGTAACGTAAGTTTATTTATTAATTCAGATATATTACCTTGTTTCATAACCGTACAAATAACGATATTCTCTGTCAGTGTCAATAACACTGTGTCAGTATCTTTTTTCAATTATTTGGTTTTACATTTGCTAATAAACTTACTAGTTGAATTAATTTTGAATACCTTCACTGTAATACATATTTTTATTATAATAAAATAACAGTAGTATCTTATGTACCCTCATAAAAATTAAGAAACGACACTACTGAAATTGACGGAATGGGCGGAGCTAAAATCTTTATTCGTATAATTCGAAGATGACCTTGATCAGACTTCTTTAAAAAAAATTAATGTATGTACATTTTGTTTAGTTTCTTTAAATAAAATAAAATTTTAAAATCCAAGCATTGAAAGAGAATTTCAATGACAAAATAAAACAAAACTAACTTTGGAGGGTTCCAAAATTTAACAATACTCGTACCAGGTATTTTATATTTTTAGTTTTTTTGGGCGCCCCAATAAGCTAAGCGCCCTAAGCCAGTGCCTAAGTGGCTCACGCTTAAGCGCCACTGGTATACCTTGTCCAGATTTCATTTGAACAAATGACTTTTAAATCCTCTGTGTTAATCCTAATCTATGCTACTGTGAATATTTTTACGTTTCATGCATCCAGAGAACCATAGTTAACCTGTAAAATTCTTATCCAAGATGTTATGCTTGCTTTAACAATGAACGCTCATTACTGAATTGAGCAACTGGTAGTGCCAAAATGTAAATATGCACGAGGTACAGAATTGTATTGAGTTATACCCCAATACCCCAATAAAAATTTTCCCTTTTTAAATAGTTACAAGCAATTTTCAACTTTCATAGACATATAATGTACTTCGAGAAGAAACTATATTTGCGTGAAACGTAAAAATATTCACAGTAGCAAAGATTAGGATTAACACGGAGGATTTAAAAGTCATTTGTTCAAATGAAATCTGGACGAGGTATACTAACGCATACTGCGACGGCATGATGATCTATGGCATGTTTACACGTTGGTACATGGTACAGCGTAGTGATTTCAATTTAATTTTTTACACAATTACCTAACTTAGTAATATTATATCCCTTAATTATTTTTCAGTAAAACAATTATATAGTTTTTTTTTGCCGACTGACATTAAAAGTGCGATTTTTCTGACAGAACAGTCTGTAAAATATCACTTTTACTGCTTGTTGTTGCTATTTTCATAGCAACCGATCAACAGACGCATAGCAATCTTCAAAATAGGTATTAAAAATAATCACTAAATTAATATTATATATTATTCAACACGGCACTAAACACAGATTTACAGCTTCTGCAGCCTCTACTGTAAATCTGGTATTTTTTGTGACTAATTAAACAAATAACTATTTTTGAAGAAGAAATAATTCTGCATCTAATGATAGTCTTACATAATCTGTAATGTGCATAATGTAAGTTTTTACATGTAAGAATGATTGTCAGACAGGTACACAGAAAAAAAGAAATGAAATTTTGTCTAATTATAATTAGATATTATTTTAAGTAACTCGAAATAGATAGTAAATATTTTGTAAAAAATCGTTAATTTAAATATGCAAATAGTTATTTTAATTATTTATTTTATTTAATTTTACTCTATTTTGGGTTCATTATTTTTGTTCTAAAATAGGGCTGTTGCAAGAATTTTTATATGACTTCTAAGTATTGAATTTTACAAGATATTGTTCTTTAAAGAGCCTCAAATTTGAAAATATCACGAAATATCCTTTAGATATTTTGCAATTAATTTTTGAAATTTGGATAAAATTTTGAATAAGTCACGTGATCTGAAACAGAATGTGCCGTCAGAGTATATACATCTTCAACGGTTCTAATTGGTCCGTTTATAATGTAAACAAATTTGTGTTTGGTGTCAAGTGTATTGTCAAAGTTGTCAAACAAAGTGTCAAATTTTTAAGATTGGTTCAAGTTGTATAATATGCAGGTAATAAAAAGTTCAAAATAAATTGAGTAATTTACGATATTGTATTGTGCCTTCTTACAAAAATTCTGTTAGGAACAAACCTACGATAGTTTATAAATTTGCAAAAAGAAGAAAAGAAAATTGTGGCTAGAAGCAGTAGGTCGAAGAGCTGATAATTTGTCAAAAAAATCGTGTCTTCATGTTTGTGAAGATCATTTCAACTTCCATCCACCTTCAAGATAACAGTATATTTTTGTTGCTTCACTTTTATGTTCAGGGCAAACTTAACATCTGGCTATACAGCTATTTTTTTCTCGACATAGACCTACATATCCTATAGAAGACTCAATGTAAGAATCACGACCAGAACTTTAAAGTAAAATACATTATCAATTTATATTCAGTTTTGTCTCAACTCTTTAACAACCCTTATTTCGGTAGCAGTAAAACAGTCGTTCTCTGATATAAATTCAGCCACCATCCAGCTATCAACCTTCGGTAAATTGTCTGATTTAGCTTGAGTGTAATTTGAATTAACCATTATTACTTTATTATTCATTGCAATGAGCAATGTCAGTGACAAATGTGAAATTAAATATTTTCTTTATTAACATGTGACAAACTACAGCCTACGTTTATTTATATAAATAATATGAATAAACGTAGGTATGGAAAAACTATTTTCCTATTGGCTATTAATGACGTAATGTATGTGCTTCAACGTCACAGGAGTGGGGGGTAGTTTTTCGGGACGCCAATCTTTTTATTTAATTAGTTCCACAAATAACAAAAAAATATTAAAATAAAAATTATTACTAAGAAAATAATTGCATAAACTTTCATTTAAAATAGTTTTTGAAAAATGTAAAACAGGCTCATTTTCGGTAATTTATCTAATGAATTAGGTAAGTAAATAGAAAATTTAAATGTATATATTTAGTTAATTTCTTTATTTATGTTTAGTTTAATATTAAATGTAGTAATTTAATCTAATTTTGTATTTAATTTTACTACAATTCGTTATTACAAATTTAGAAAATTTAACTAAATCAACTTAGATAATTTAATGAAAACATATTAGTAGGCTGAAAATTAAAGCTTTGTTTAGTTAATTTAACTACAATTTAGATGGTTATTTTTGTCTGTGTAGGTATAAAATTATTCAATTACATAAAATACAGTTACCTATACCAAGTTCAGAATCTATAAGTTTTTAAAAAATCTATGTAACCTATAATATACATTTGGATAAATACATATAAATATGTTACTTCGTAAACAAAAAATATTGAGAAATACTGTAATATAGAACAAATAGACAGACTGATGCCTATCGGAAACTTGATTTTATACTAAGAGATACCGTTTGTGTTCAAGTATTTTGTAGACACTATAAGTTGTACATCTTGTAGTTAAAATGCAAGTCAAGAAGTAAATTATGAAAAGTTAGAGATTTATTAAAATTTATTCTTCTCTTCAATCTTTCTCGCAGCCTGCTATAAAAATAAGAACAATCCAGCAACTTTACCGTGTTCCGTTATATAGTTACGGTAAACATTTAACACTCTCCGTCCTAATTTAAATATTGAAATTGATACTAAAGATTCGAAGACAGATGCATATAATCGACAATATAACTGTGCCATGGAAAAATAAGGGCAGTATGGCAAACGAAAATACAAGTGACACGAAACAACATCACAAATGCATAGCGGAAATAGGAACACTTGTGGTTTTCGTAATACTTTTTTCTATCACTGACACACATTAGAAACAAGAAAGACAGTAACAGTAAAAATGATAATAAGCTTTGAATTGAGTAACATTCTTTTGGAAGTATATTACTATACAGGATGTCAACAAAAAAGTAAACGCTATTTTAAAGGTCGCTATTCCACAGAGAATAGTAAAAATAAAATCATCCAAACACACATGAATGTCCTTTGAAATATTAAATAAATAGCCCCCGGTTTTATAAATGGCAGAATAAATTTACTTCGTAGCAAATTTATTTAAACTTCCTAATTTGAATCAATTTTATTCATTTTATGGCATTTATAATATTACTGTCAAAATTTCGACTGTCATTTGAAAGAATAGATTTTATTTACTTTGGAAGTAAATTTATCCGTCGTTTATAAAACCAGCCATAAAGTGTATTAATTGTCATTATACATACACACACTATTTTTTACGACTATTCATAATAATTTAAAAAAAAAACTAAACTAATAAATTAGTCCAGTCAATAGAGGTTTTTACCCTACAAAAGGTGGGGAAAAATGATTTTAACATATGTTGTTTGGGTCGAGACGGGGATGAAAAATTCAAATTTGTGACCTAGGAGAGGCTCGGCGTGAGCCGCCATCTTGGATCAAAGGTGCAAAAAATGAGTTTTTTGCTAACTATTATCTCGAAAACAGTGCCCTGTATCAAAATTTTACAAGAATACAAAATTAAAGCTCGTTACTTTTGTACAAAAATAGTTCTTGCATTTTTTACCTAGGATGAACTCTCAAAGAGTTATGTTCAAAAATAGGTAACCAGAACAATAATTTATGAAAGATAATTTAATCACTCAAAATATACACAATATTAACTTTTTAATACTTAGTCTAATAGATTTTGTTATTTTTAACAGTTTTCATTTGTCGTGGCATCAAAAGAAGTAAATTATCGATAATTTTTAAATAATTTTTGTCAATTCTTTTCCATAAATTCATCAACCACTCTGACCCGGTTGAAGATACGATACCCCGGTTTAAAAATTTTAATTCAGCTTGGAATTCTCCTTCATGTCATGTTAAACGATTTTTGCTCCGATGAGCGGTTAACGAATTATTTAAACTTGTATAAAATTTCACTAAAATTTAAAACATCTGCAAATCGGCTTAGTTTTCATTTTTTCTTCTCAAATTTGGACACGATTATAGATAAACATTATTGTGCATTTAATATGTCTCGAAATTTTAGAAGAAAAAATGAAAATTAAGCCGATTTGCAGATGTTTCAAATTTTATTGAAATTTCATGCACGTTTAAATTGTTAATAATTCGTTAAACGCTCATCGGAGCAAAAATCGTTTAACATGACATGAAGGAGAATTCCAAGCTGAATTAAAATTTTTAAATCGGGGGTACCGTATCTTCGACCTGGTCAGAGTGGTTGATGAATTTGTGGAAAAGAATTAATAAAAATTATTTAAAAATCATCGATAATTTACTTCTTTTGATGCCACGACAAATATAAACTGTTATAAATAACAAAATCTATTAGACTAAGTATAAAAAACTTAATATTGTGTACATTTTGAGTGATTAAATTATCTTTCATAAATTGTTGTTCTGGTTTCCTATTTTTGAACATAACTCTTTGAGAGTTCATCCTAGGTTAAAAATGCATGAACCCTTTTTGTACAAAAAGTAACGAGCTTTAATTTTGTATTTCTGAAAAAATTTGAGACAGGGCACTGTTTTTGAGATAATAGCGAAAAACCCATTTTTTGCACCTTTGATTCAAGATGGCGGCTCACGCCGTCTCCTCAAGGTCACAAATTTGAATTTTTCATCCCCGTCTCGACTATCTGTATCTTAATGAAAATCTGTATCATGATGAGTGTCATTCAAGTACAAATGACACGTATTTAATAAGTATATTAAAGCATAGGAAAAGCTTTTATTTCATTATTTTTTTTATTATTTAATTAGTTCCTTGGTTAAGTAGTTACTATGACAATAGAATGCAATTATACTCAATCGATTTTTTCTCCTTTTTTGATACACTTTAATAACTTTGTCATTAATTTTTTTTTGTTCAATTTTGACGTTTTAAACTGTCATTATTAACTCCATAGCAACAACTATAAGTAACAACTTATTCACAAGTGAATTAAATTTTTTTAAGTCACTCTCACAAAATTTTAACTCTGCAACAAATAATGCATTTAAAATAAAATCAGGTACGAAAATAACACTCACCATAGTATTTATCAGACTTTATCAGCCATTTTCATTATTTTTCACGGCAAAAATGACAGACAATAATAGTAATTAAGGTACCAAGGGTTGTTAGAAGGACAATAATGCCTGACGTCAACAGTGTACAGTCGAGGGCCTCTGGCCCGAGGCGAGTACGTTGACCGAAGGCATTATTGTCGTTTAACACCCGTGGTGCCTTCAACGTTTTATGTCTTACTAGAAATTCTTAATAAACATTTTGTCTGACTAGAATTTATCTAACAAAAATAATAAATCACAAAATTTTAATACAACTTACAAAGTAGCCTGTGAATGCGATTTCTAGGTAATATTTTGTTTCTGTAAACAAAGCATTTTTTCAAACAAAAAATATATTTCTTGTGGTATTTTTCTGTCAATATGGACGAGCAATGTTATTGCTAAAAATAAGTATGCTGGTTTGTATTTGTGATGAAACAAATATGATTATAAACGACTACAATTCACAATGCTTCTTAACCTTAACTGCACTTTATGTTAGTATCAGTATTATTAACCTCAGTTTGTTGTCAACATTACCGTAGCAACTTAATACGCCCTAGGGCATTATTTACTCAATAACGGACCTAATGTTGAGGTTGTTATAAAACAATAACATAGACATAAACCATATTAAATAGATGACTTGACGTCTATCAGCGACGATTGTCATGCTCAGCCCACTAACTGATCAGTTTTTTATCTTGTCAAAATTAAATATTATAGTGGTTTTTATTATTATTTCGTCAAAATTGAATAAAATATTGTACAAAACACGTGAGCTAAGAATGTTTATTCTCTCGAAGAAATTAACTCACTCGCCCTTAGAGGCTCGTGAGCTAAACTTTCTTCTCATAAATAAACATTACCTGAGCTCACTTGGTGTGCAAATATCTATTATATCTCTTCTGTACTATAAATTGCAAATAAAATGTACTGCATGGTTTAAAAAAAAATAATACGTTTTCTTTAACAGCCCGATTCACCAAAAAGTTTAAGCTAATCCTCGTTTTTGGATTAGTGAATTCTATTCTCTTCAGGTATTTAAAATTTAATTTTCATAATATTATCAATAAAGGTAGATACTAGGAATATATTAGATTATATTTTAAGATATAAACTGTCAAAATTAGAGTAGAATTCGCTAATCAAAAAATGAGGATTAGCTTAAACTTTTTTGTGAATCGGGCTGTAAATGTTTAAACATATTACCTTTAAGAATACTTACTTTAAGGCAATTTTCATATCCAAGCTCACTTTAAGACTTTAATTTAAATTACTTTATTTTAAAGTAATGCTACAGTGCTCGGTAAAGTGCTAAAGTTATATTACGAAAACGAAAACAACTTTAATTTTAATTTAAGTTGTTAAAGTGAAGATAAAGTTTATTATGAATACTGCCCTTAGTTCTTAGTTCAAGCAATGACATTTCAAACGGCAGTACATTAAAAAAAAAATTGGCCAAATACCTACTTCAATAAATATAAGTGAAAAGGTCATATATAAAATTATATATCTGTACACTAACTATTTCACTATATTTCACAGTAGCATTTTTCGATAATAAGCTCCCTCCTTTTTTCATTATACTTATTGTATAAAACTACAATCGCTTAGAAGTCAATAAATAAATTTATTATATTCGTTAAGTAAAGAGTTGTTTTTTTAAAAACTCTATTCCGAACCTATACCTATACGAAATATAATTTTTATTTATGAACTTTAATTATTCTTTAAATTTATAAAATAATCCTTTAAAGAAGGGACAATCTCTTTATTAATGTTAATTTAATTTATAAATTAACAAATCTAATATTACAGTTTACAGTTAGTATATACGTAAAACAAACTGTTAATTTTTGATAATAAATCGTTTTTTAATGATTCGTTTTCATATTTTGATATCATAGTATCTAATATTATATTTGACCCACATATTTTTAATGACGCTTCTGTTAATAACAACAGCTCGCTTTTTCCACTATTTTTATTTTAAAACCACTTTCAACACACTACCCATTTTCTTTGTCTTTACAAATCATTTTTTATTATCTTTATTCCTAAGCTGGTATCTTTACTTATGACACTGTGTTTCTCTTTGTTTCTGGCATGATAAGCCCAGAACAATGAGAGATAGCGATGTGAAGTTTACACGTAATATTAGTCATGGGATGCCCGAGGTAAAAAACGTGAGGTTGATGACCCAAAATCAGGAAGTGGAAAGAAATCAGGTTTGACAGTTTCGACCTTGACTCTGTTATGCGGCCCGTTAAAGAAACACACATACACACACCAGCCAAGCAAGAATTAGAATAATTTACTTTTTTCTAACACTACCTTTCTTTCACCGAATAAGAAACTGTTACACTTTGTTAACACATGAAGATGGGACAAAAAATTAAGAATTAAGCAATAAGGCAAAAAATTGTTACACATGATTACGCAAATATAAATAATAGATATAATGATGTAAAACCGAAAAGCCGGAGACTTGGGTTCGACTGTTTTATTACAGTTTATAAAATAAAAAAATATAAAAAACGTATATCATCACGGCAATTTTATGAACAGCGTTGTGTAGCTAAATAAATACAAGTATTAAAATATTTTGATTCATATTCTGTATCTCAGGGTCGTATTTGAATAAATTGAATAAAAATATTAATAAAGAAGATCGTATATAATTTTAAAGAAAACAGTTAACTATTTTTTCATGAAAACATTGTATTATCATATACAGGCTAGTACATATCGGAAAATATGGACTTAAGTAAAATTAGATTTTTATAATTTCTTGCATATTTGTACCGTTTGGACGCTTACCAGGCGTCACCTCGCGGGCATCCATTGCTGGGATGGAGAGTGCACCACAAATATGTCATCATCATTACCGATATCTGCGATAAAGCAGATTGTGGCACACTCAGAAATGGGTAATATGCCGTGATGATATATTTATTTATAATTTCTTGCTTCCATAAAAAAGGTAAAAATGAGTTAAATAAAAGTTGTATGCCCGGTTTCACCAATATCAAATAAATCTTCGAATAGCTTATTTGTCGAATAAGAGAAAAATATAGCATAAAACAATAACACAAATGACGGTATTTATTCTAGCTATCATATTTTGATGCGATATTTTTCACTTATTCGACGAATAAGCTATTCGAAGATTTATTTGATGGTGAAACCTGGCAGTAGAGTTTGAAATTTTATATCTGAATCAATAAGCACTAATAATTTCGAATACTTTGTAACGGTAGAAATTAGATAGGAAAATGTCGAAAAATCATTCCAAAAATAGTGATAAAACAAAAAAATAACAAACGTTAAACAGTTTATCTGTCACGTTAGAGTAATTTATTTATATTTCTATTCGAAAGTAATTTATGTTCAATAATAGCTAATAAAAATATACTACACTAAATTGACAGATAAATGGTTAAACATAATTGTTTCAATTCCATGGCTATCGCGATTTTTGAGGTAATATTCGATGTTTTCATATATAATTTCTGCCCTTTAAAAGCAATCAAAATTAATAATTGTTCTTATTGATTCAGATGCAGAATTTTAAGCTCTACGACATTTATTTGAAACTTTTTTACATAAAATAGTTAAGGAAGCAGGATATTACGAAAGTTTGATTTTAAATGTTAAAGTCCTATGTTCGGATGTTCGTGTCACTACCCTAAATGTGGAAGTGATCAAAATTAAATTACAAGATTTGTCCCTAATACACCAACTAACAAACAAGTGAAAATAGAAGAACACGAGAAGATCCCTTCGAATTTAAATGCTGCATTTTTAATTTGTTTATTTCAAATCATAGTTACATATATCACCATTATTCATTTCTTGGCCAAATGCATGATCACTTGTAACATAACATATCAATTATCAATAAATATATAAATATGATTATAAATTTATGATTTACACCTCAAAAATTCTTCAAATTATTAGTAAATTCTTTAACGTTAGATGTTAATAAATTTACGATCATCTAAAACGTATATTATTTACAAGTTTATTATTCTTTAGAGATACTAAAATTACTGTTAGTGTAGTATATATGCAGTAAACATTAAACAAATAATATTCTTGCAAAAATTAACATTAACATAAAATATGCATAAAACGGTTATGTCTATATAATTATATCTGAAGATGTTTATAGTATATATATATAATTATTTTTCATTTAAAATTTAATTTCAAGCATTGTTTTTCCCCTGAGCCCCTCAATTATTTACGAGCTTATTACTGTTTATAGATACTAAAATTACCATACTTTGTTTTTTTTTTTTACTAGTAGCAGTAAATGTGCAGTGTTTTGGCGTTATCAATTGTTTATGGATTATTTTAGAAAAAAATATTTGAAATAAGAATTGCGTACATTTTTTTTTCTATAACTGTTATTTCAAGTTTTTTTCTCTAAAATAATCCATAAACAATTGACAGCGCCAAAGTACTGTACATTTATTCCTCCTAGTTAAAAAAAACTCCCATAAAACTACTAAAAATAGACATATATAATTTCTGTAATATAATAATAAGAATGTTCATGTTTCTGTTTTCATTTAAAAGTAAAGTACTTGTAATTTTAGTAATACATAAAAAAGTTATTAAGAATTTAAATATAAAATCAAATTAAAAATTATAGTACTGATTGTTATTTGTTAATTTTAGGATAAATATGAACATTTGATTACAAGAAAATTAGAAACAGAAAAAAATGTTGCTTAGAAAAATATAAACAATTAAAAGTTTAGTTAAATATAAAATTTTACACAGATCGGCAATTATAAGCTTTTACTTCATTAAAATTGTTTTAACTAACATTTTTGTTTATTTTTAATTTTTAAGTACTTTTTTTTATAACTAAATGTCCAAATTTAATATTTTTTTATTTTATTTTAAATTTATAATCTAAACATTATTTCTACATAAATATGAATGTACTCGTTGCTACAATAATTGAAGATACCTACTTGAAAGTGAAAATATAACATTGACATTTTGGTCAGCCTGTACATCATAAAAATTATATCTGTGCATATTTTATTGTTTTAAGAGAGTCAAATATATAAATACAAAATGTTTTCCACGTGCTGCAATCAAAATTAATCACTTTATTCAGATATATTTACAGTTCTATTAACCAAATTGTTATAACAATTTTGATATTGTGAGGAAGAATGATAATCAGGCCTATTCTGTAACAAAGTGGTTCATTTTTAATAAATCGTTAAAATTTTTATCCAATACAGATTGATTTGATAACTGAAAATGCCATTTTTTGTTATATATCAACTTAATTGATGAATTTTTTTAACCAGTTGTTAAAAATTAACTACTGAGATACAGAATAAGCCCGAATGTTTTATTTATATGTCACTATCAAACTACTTAGTTACTAAATTTGGAAGTATATACGATAAAGCATAAAATATATTTAATCCAATTTTCAGTGATGCTTTCAACAAAAGCATTTCAGGTAAACGATATAAATAAATCACAAAGCTCTTACAATATTACTATTATAAATCACTCTCCAAACTTTTAGAAAAATCTTCAAACTTACAGTTCCTCCATCTCCTCTTACTCTTCTTCTTATCCTTCTTAACATTTCCTTCTTTCATCTTGCACTCTTTGCACTACACTATCATTCTAGATATACCCCAAAATTAAGTTTATATAATGAACTCAGTTCTCAGTGACACTTCGTCTCCGTATGTGTGAAGAGGTATGTCAGAATGATTACCACTGTTACTGTTCTGTTTTGCTCTGTTCTGTTCGGTGCTGGAGAGGACCAGAGAGTAACTCGCGAGACCGCGGAATGAGGATGGAATGGATGGAAGCCGAAGGCTCCGGTTTGGTACATATACCGGAGTGGAAGGCGCACTACACCTCCCAACAGGACAGACGATACAGTTGAAAAGAATTGTGTAGAAAATGTGTTAGTGAGAGAGTATACGCTTGAAAAGTGTATCAAATAAATTATATACATATTCATTTAAATAATAGTAGCGCTATGTATTGCTCGAGTGATTTCTATTTATGTTTAAGAAGCGACAACTTGTTTTTAAATAAATATTGATAAATAAAAAGTACTCAGTTATAAGAAGTAACAACATTGTAAATGTATAAATAATTGTATCATTAAAGGCCAGTTTTTCAATATCTGGTAAAAATTTTAACTAAAAGTTAAATAAACAAAACTGAAACGAATTGAGCTGTCAAATAACAGATTTATCATTGCTGTCAACAAAACGATGCAATATTGTTTATTTAAACCACAATTTAAAATTTTAACCAGAGATTGAAAAACCGGGCCTAAGTATTTTGTTTTTTCTCTATGTTTTATAGATAAATGTGATATCTTATTCGTAGACAAATATAAATAAATAATTTGTCTATTTTTAGTGTTATATCTTTAGATTATTTACACAAGTGATAATGACTTAGCTTTTATAGAAAATAAAATAACTTTATTTCATTTTCGATGTATATAGAGGTTAGTTACGTTATCTGCTTATACAGAACCATTCATTTTATAATTATTTTATACTTATTATATGCAAAAAACAAGGTGTTTCGTTTAAATTTTTTTTATGGATCCATCGTTTATAAAAAATAAAAATCATTTGGACATGTTTTTACCTCCCGTTACCATAGATCAATCCAGAACAAATGAATTTCGTGAGGGGCAACTGTCAGAAATAAATTCCATACATAATATAATCAATGATGGAGCCATGGAAAAATTTATGGTTTAATTTTATGAATGAATTGTATCGAAATCAAAAAATCTTAATATTTATCATAAGATACATAATTAAATAATTTTTACAAATATTCAAACGTGAGGTTAAAATCACTCCTGTGAGGGGCAGGTGACGTCATTTTGGAATGGTCTATAGGTAAGGGAGGTATAGGGATCGTGCCAAAAATCGCATATAGAGATTTTAGTGAATAAGCACGTTTTGATGTCCCCAGTATCCGATTTTAACATTTTGACAATGATGTGTGTGTGTGTGTGTGTATCCTGTGGACACGATTTCTCAAATAATATCATTCTGAAAAATCTGAAACTGGTATTCTGGCTCTACTTAAATATGGAAACTGTCTTTTAGATTTTGGTGTAAATCAGATAACCGGAAATAGCACTTTCCTTGAAGCTCAAAACAGTATTTCTGCTAAAAATGCATATAAATTACATTTTTTCGCAATTTGTTTTTATAAAAATTAAAGATTATTAAATTTTCTACACGCCTGCGTTAATACTATTTCTAGAAATTTGAAATTTAGATTTGGAATATAACTATATTTTATGTTTCCGAAAGTAAATTTCAAATTAGACCAATCACAAGAGAGATGGTATAACTTTGCTTCATCCGTCAACTCACTTTTCTGTTTGTGAGTTGTTGACATTTTGATGGATTCGCAGGAACAAATTGTTATTTTGTTTTTTATTGATAAGCAATACTCGCGAACATCGTAATTTGTACGACAAAGCAAATGAATTGTACAAAAATGCACACTCATACGAGTACATTTGAAGAATTGTTCATGATTTTGTTATTTCACTTTCGGAAACAATGATACTGCCCGTTGACCCGTGCCGTTGACAAATCAATATGTTCATAGGCCTAACCACGGCTTAACAGACCGACCACCTACGGTTTTTTTTAAGTTTAACTTTGTTTTATTTCTTTATTAGACAAATCAACAATAGTAAACAAAACATTCCCGATATTATTTAAAAGTCATCTTGTTCATTAGTGTCTAATAAACGCATGGCTAAGAAAACATAATTGTAACCTAAAATCTAAACTGATAACTGGTGAAACGTCAAATAACAAGCAGTGACAAGTCACGTGATATATATATATATATACTGATTGGTCAGATGCCGAAGTTCAAAATCGAACATAAACCAGACAGAAAATTGTAAATTTTAAATCAAAATTTCTAAATGTAAAATTATGAATTAAATTCATCATAAACCAGCCCTAAGAGCTACAAAGGCAAACAATTTCTATCTCACAAGATAAATTAAAAGAAAAGAAAAAATATTTTTTTTCGCCCAGAGGTTTTCAAAATATGGGACTCAACTTTTTTATTTTAAATGAGAACATATATTTTTTATTTCCTCATTCATTAGAGTTTAATTCTGAATTCAGTGATATAATACTTTTACACCCTTACATAACGATATTTTTGAGAAAAATGCATGTAAAGTTTTATACTAATTTGATTAAAATATGGTTATAAAAAAATGCATACGTGTTAATTTTTTCACATGAAATGGGGTCCTATACCATTTTTCTTTTATTTTTTTTCCTGTAAGAACAGGATAAAATAAGAACTTCAGTGCAAACGCGACTTAAAAATTTTACGTAATAAGCGAGATATGAATTTTTAAAGTTTAAGAATTTGTGCGTGACGTACCGGGTACTAACAAGTGATCGACAAACAATGGGACAAACTGTTAGTTATACTGGAAACAATTTTTTTCATGTTTGCATAGCTGAAATGTTTTTATATAAAAACTTATACGTTATATTCACGAAGAAATTATTATTAAGTATAAATAACATAAATAATAAGCATTTAACAAGGATTTCTTCCTAATAAATTACAGAACATTGAAACAGTTTGACAATATTATTACACAAAGTATGACGACGGATGGCGCTAATGTTTGCCTGTTTTGCAGTTTCAATATTAATTTAATTAATATTATTATTAATTTAATTCATATTACAAATTGATTTAATTATAAATACATGATTATTGTTAATATTACTAGATGTTATAATTAAACAAATGCATCAAACACAAACTTGTTAAATGTTTTGTTAGGTTATGGAGCAACATGACATTTCATATTCTTTCAAAGGTGACCGCTACAGGCGCGCGATTCTCCTTTTTAAAATCAGGCGACCAATCAAATTCTTAATACCTAACGCGTCATACCCAATTAGTAATCAACTTCAATCGCTTGTAGTTTCTGACCTAGTCAATATTTAAAGAATTTTTTTTCACTAATACTCATTAATTTATGTATATTTTCGTCTTCTTATTTAAGATAGTTCAAATATGACTATGGTATAGGACCCTATTAGAGTGCCATGAAAGAAATACGTGAATATTTTGTTTGCGTTGACATTTATTATCAATTAAAAGAACAAAGTACTCACTTCTTTCTGTCAGGGCACTCTTATTATATGTAATGTAACAATGTAATGCGATCGGAATTGAAAGATATGGGGCGTCCACATCATATGGCGCATAAACAGAATTTTTTTAATTGAAACAATTAAATTGAAAATGATGTAAGTAGTTATCGTTTTTAAGATTCAGTTATAAAACAAAAAATATTCTTCTATCCATTTTGTTCATAACATACTATACGGTTACAACCCTGAGGTCCAGACAATGACTCAAAATATTTTAGTACTTATACTGATTTGGGTACTCAATCTCTTGGTTATAATAGTATATTCTATAACTAGTACGGAATAGATAATTTCCGCGCGAGCGAAAAATGAGTGTTGTCAAATTATTCCGTTAACCGATTAATTGGTTAACAGATTAGCCGGTTTGAGGTTTTTAAATAATTAAAAACCGGTTAATCCGGTTAACCGCGGTTAGCCACAAAACTGGTTACATATATTGCAGTTTAACCGAGATAGTTTCATTTAAATATTTATTAACTAATTATAAATACAATAATAATTAAATGAATGAGACAATGAACTATCTTGAAATATACACGGAATTGATTCTTATTAGTTTATCCCTGTGCTGCATTCTCCACGCCAGCAATGAGTGCCCGTGAGGTGACGCCTGGTAAGCGCCCGAATGGTACAAATATGTCATCATCATTACCGATATCTGTGAAAACAGACTGGCACACCCAGAAATGGGTAATATGCCGTGATGATATATTTATTTATTTTAGTTTATATGAATATTTTGTTTTAATTTAAATTATTATTTTTGTAAGTGTAAGAGTAAATTTATATTTTTGGTGATTCATCTATCATGCAGTTAAAAGGTTTTTACCGGTTAACCGTTTTCTAGCGATAGCGATAGTTAACCGGTTACCATTTTCGATGGTTTTTGACAGCACTAAGAAATACTATTCCATACGAGTTTTTGACCACTATTTAAATAAAGGTATTTTCCTCATCACTTGACATTTTTACTAAAAATAATAAAATATTTCTGATATGTTTCAAACGCAATCATTTGTTATTTAGCCTACCCAAAAAGCGTAAAACAAAGCGTATAAATAGTTTTTGTAAAAAATTCTTTTATAATTTGACAGTTGAAGCAGTTGAGTGTTGAGGTGACAAAATTAAAAAAACAAAGTGCCAAGCTAGGCCGGCTTGATTATGAAAATAATAATTGTGTTTTCCCATGTATTTATATGGGTGAATTGAAATACTAGTGGACTTTGATTGCCTGTTACAGAATGTGTGATATCCATAGCAGTGTTAGATACAATTAGTTCCATCTTTGGTTTTACGAGTACGTTTCAACTAATTTTATTACATTTGTACTATTTCTAAAATATTGGGTTTAGCTCACAGAACGATTTCCTGTAAATATCTTAAATATTTTTGACACTTAGATCTCTTTGAATTTAAATGCTCCCATTGTATTCTAACATTAATAGTACCTACTTGAAATATTTAAATAAATACATGCCCGTATGCACCAACATCAAATAAATCTTTGAATAGCTTATTCATTGAATAAGAGAAAAATATCGCATCGATACCATAACACAAATGAAGGTATTTGTTCTAGCTGTCATATTTTGATGCGATATTTTTCTCTTATTCAATGAATAAGCTATTCAAAGATTTATTTGATGTTGGTGAATACGGGCATCAGACTCTGTCAGTTCTATTTGGCATCATATTTTTCCATTTTCTGAACTTGTATTTCGTATGCTTTGACAGTAAACCCTTCTCATTATTCTTCTATAAAAGAGTTCCAAATTACACTAATTTTCTACCTAATTTCTGTTGTAGTTTTTTCACAACTTTTTCACATTTTTTTTTATCATAATGTACCAAAAGTTTTAAATATTGCTTAAATTATTATATTTTTCTTATGCCTATTTATAAATTTGATTGAAATACTTCAGTCTGTTAAATTTTCTATGCACGTACCTATCGTACGTGAGAGTTTCCTCGTAGACCAACATCGATAATTTTTTTAAATATTTATCATTACGAGTACTTGAACTTTTTATTTCAAAGTCCATTCAATTTATGAATAGTTGTACCAAAACGTTAGAGGGCTTAATACAAAATTGGAATTGCTTTTATAACAATTATAGTTCCTTGAACTTGGATATTATTGCAATAAGTGAATCTTGGCTTACATAGGCCATAACTAATTCTGAAATTATATCGTCGGTATATGAAGTTTATCATGACAGAAACAAAAGTATAAATGATAAAAAAACTGGTGGAGGTGTGCTTTGCGCTTCTAATGCAAAAATTAAATCTTTCCTTGTTAATATTAATCTTCATCCTAATTCTTCAACCGATATTCTATGAACAAAAATTTTTCTTTCTCCTATTAAATATATCTTTCATTTTGTTTTTTTGCTACTGTCCTCCTCCTGTTACTTTAATTCAGTTAGAATATTTGATAGACTCATTGGAAACATCCTTACCCTCAAAGAACAATAATTTTATTATTCTTGGCGATATAAATACGAGTATTACAAATCTTGTTACTGCCGTAGACGAGCTGTCATTTGTCGCGCAGGTTCAAATATTTTTTAAGTTTTATGAATGCATTTCAGTTTAATTCGATTCTAGAATCCTTGATGTCGTAGTGTCGAATAACCATTGTAATATATCACATTGTACTGAACTGATCCTGTTGTTGTGGAAGACGCAAATCACTCTGCTCTTGATATCCACTACTCGTACCCTGTCAATCTTAAATTTAGTAAGAAGTGTTATTTTTCCAGTGTATTTGAAAATATTGAAGTTTCTTCATCTTTATCAATTAATAAACATGATTCTGGAGGTTATGTGAATATTATTGATTTATCTGATATATATGACATTAGGCACGCAATTAATGATATTAAACTGTCTCGTGCGATACATTTATTCTGCCTCTACATATATTATTGAATCTCTTTTTATCTACAAATACTTTTTCTTCTTCTCTTAAAATTTATTTTGTTACTCCTATATTTAAATCTGGGAACAAATGCGATATATCTAATTACAGATCTAATATCTCTATCCTTTCTAATATATCTAAAATTTTTGAATCTGTTATTAATAAATACATATATAACGCAAAGCACAAAATTCATTACACCACAACAACAAGGCTTTATTTAAGGTAGATCAACTACTACTAAACTAATGAATTTTACTGAGAAAAGTATAAAAGTGCACTTTGTGACAATAGACAGATAGATGTTATTTATACAGACTTCGCTGAAGCATTTGACTGATGCCCAGTTGCACCATTGACACTTAAAATTTAAACATGGTTTTATTCAGTTAACCAAATAAATTAATGTCAATTCCTGTCGAATAATTTTTTAATTATAGTACAAAATTGAATTGGTTAACTGAATAAAACCAGGTTTAAATTTTAAGTGTTAGCGATGCAACTGGGCATTAATCATGCTATCCTTTTTTAAAAAACTTTCTCATAATTTTAACTTCTCCCCTAACCTTATAGCTTTTCTTTCTTCATATTTAACTAACAGGAAAATGCAAGTTCATTATAATAACTTTCTTTCTTATCAATATTCTCCTACTTCCGGTGTACCACAAGATTCAAACCTAGGTCCTTAGCTATTTATATTAATTAATAATGACATTACTAGCTGTGTTAAATATTCCGATATATTTCTCTATGCCGATGATATGAAGATATCTAAAATAATAAATTCACCTGAGGATAGTTTAAAGTTGCAAGAGGATATAAACAGCATTCTAGTGTGGTCCAAATCTTCTAAACTACATTTCAATATCAAAAAATCTAAAACTATGGCATATTCTGTACAAAATACTCTATTTTGTTACCTACTCGTAATGAAACACCATCTACTTGATCGAATTACAGAATTTAAAGATTTAGGTGTAACCTCTTTGATGTTAAGCTCTCTTTCATAATTGGTAATTGTCGTTCCTTTTACAGGTTAAGAACTATAAAAATGTTATATTTTTCATTCGTGCGTTCAAAACTGGAATACTGCTTATAGATATGGAATCCGCTATATAATGTATATAATCGAAAGAGTACAACACATTTGTAAAGTACTGTTATTATAAAACAAATGGTGTTTATCCTACTCATGACATATAATAATTTATTATCTATTTTCAATTTAGTCTCATTAGGAAATAAAAGAAAGATTCAATCTTTGATCTATTTATTTAAACTAATTAACAATATTATAGACGATCCTATTTGTTTAGCTAGTATCCCATTTTCTGTGTCACGTTTATATTCTTGAAATAATTATATATTTAAATGTTCATTTGTCCGAACTAACTATGAAGCAAGATCGTCCATCAAGCAATTATACTATATTTTCAGTAGTTATACAATAAGAGGTTCGAAAATAATCGAATAAGCAGTAGAAAGGACGAGATATCTTTTTAGGTAACACATCGAGTCCGCAAACTGTATATTCAGATGATTTTCGAAGCTCCAGAATCAACCAACTAATTTTTAGGAAATATCAAAAATATTACTTGTTTATTTACATCCATGGTTGATATGATTACATATGATTAATTTGTTTCCGACCGAAATACGCCAAGCGTTTGTGTTTCGCGAAACACAACTTAGCAACGAAAAACATCCGATGTTATACAGCGTAACTAAGAAAAATTAAGCTTTCTGATTGGTCTATTTTCCGATGAGTTGAATAGTCAATAAAATACCGATTGATATTTTTTATTTATCACTGAGACACTTCAAGGAAGCACTAGAAAACATGTTTTAATATAACCATAATACTAAGTTTTTTTTTTGTATTGTATAATTACCTATACTTTGTTTGTTACTATTTACTTGCTGAATCATCATTGGAACTATTTTTTCTTTGTATTCTGTACGCATATACCCCGTTTTGGGATTTCGATCTTGTGGGATGGATGGAAAGTTAAATAAAGAAATAAAAAAAAAGTTTTTTTACGGACGCCATATTCAAAAGTTATATCGTTTGTAAAGAGATTTATTTTAGCTTTCCTACGATCTGTAACTTATTTAAGTATATTTGTGTCAAACAGCAAAAATGCAACAATTATTGAATTTACAGGTTGGGGTATCCTGTATTATTATTTATAAATATAAATGTATATCATCGTTCATTATAATTATTATTAGTTTTGATGTTTATCAGTGGACGACTACTTGTTTTTTTATTAAAGGTCAATACACTGTATTGGCAATAAAATAATATATTTTTGTATGTGAATATGAGTATAGGAGAGCTGTGAATCAGTTCTGGTTGTGGTCCAGTGAACAGCTCGGTCTGGTTCTCAACACGGTTGCAAATTTGCAATTTTAACCAACGGTTCATGTGCGGTTACTCGCAAGTACATTCAAAAATTAATATACACAAAAATCATCATTAAACTAAGCCAATTTATACATGAAAAGTTAATAAACGTTTCACTGATTTAACAAGCGTGGGCTCCGGTGGCTCAATGGTTAGAGAAATGCCTCTTAGTCATAAGTGTGCTCAAGATTCTGCGTTCGAATCCCACTAAGGCATGGATGTTTGTGTATGTGAACCTACTCAGTAATTGGGATTTAATCCTGTTGAGAGGTTTTTAAAAAAATAAATAATAAATAAAACGGGTAGAATACTTGTCTCTTGTGATACTCTCACTGTTATGAGAGCCAGTTAGGTTCAATAAATTCACCTAAATTTGGAAATGGAATACAAGATTTATGGCACCTAAATTCTGAACAATGTTTCTGCTAGATCATTTGCCATCGTGGAAAGATGGGCAGCCGAATTTAAAAGTGGTCGTAACATCTTGATCAGTGATGATCAAGACGGTCAACAACTGCAACCAACACTAAAAGTATCGAAAAAGTTCAACAAATGATGCTGGATGACCGTGGAATCAAAGTTGGAGAGGTAGCTGAGACTCTAGGCATATCGAAGGAACGCGCATTTATCATTTACACGGTTTCTGCTTATTTTGTGGACTATCGGAAATACAATGGTAAAATTTTCATCTTGTATATTCTGCCCTATTAATTTTAGAACAAAATTGTAAATACAAAAAATGTTCAGAATTATCAACTGCATCTAACAAGTGCAAAATTATTGTTACATGCACTTCATTCGCGAAAGAGAGGCAAAAGAAACGTAATAATTTTTAGCTATTTACAGTGTGCCACGAGCAGTAGCACAAAATGTGAAACAGATGTATTGCTTGAATTTGGTAGATGAGATCAGTCAAAAAGTTTTAATAATAATTATTGTGTTCATTAATATATTTATCAGTAATCACGATTACAATAGCCCTCATAGTCGAACGACCATTTGAATTGTAAGTTTTGTCTTCCATGACATTCTGAAAAATTCTGATGTGGCCAACACAAACCCTCCCGCTATTTAATTTTTATTAATTTAAATACATATCAACATACCTCCGCATTTACTAATGCTGCAAACTGTTCCATTGCATATAACTATTGCTTTATTTACGATTTTCTTTATTATTTAATATATCACTATTATTAATTTGAAGTGATTAGTTTTTTGACAATGACGTTTACCTGTCAGTTACATTCATTTGAAAAATGAACTGTGTAACAAAGGAATTGTGTTTCTCTTAGGCTTCGGGATTAAAATAAAAAGTTCGTTGTTCAATTTTACTTAAAAAAATCTGATGTGGCCAACACAAAACCTCCCGCTATTTAATTTTTATTAATTTAAATACATACCTACGGATTTACTAACGCTGTAAACTGTTCCATTCATATAACTATTGCTTTATTTACTATTTTCTTTTTAAAATGTCACTATTATTAATTTGAAGTGATTAGTTTTTTGACAGTGACATTTACTGTCAGTTACATTCATTTGAAATATGAACTGTGTAACAAAGGAATTGTGTTTTTCATAGGCTTCGGGACTTGTAAAAAAAAATATTTTTAAATTTATCTGTAAAATATATAGAAAAAGTATTAATGTATACCTGTAGAAAATTCAATAATCTTTAATTTTCATAATGACAAAATGCGAAAAAATGGTATGTAATGGTATTTTTTGAAGAAAAATCATTGTGAGCTTCAAGTAAAGTACCATTTCCGTTTATCCGATTTACACCAAAAACTAATGGTTTCTTTTCATTTTAGAATAGGGTAGAAATACAGGGTTTCAGAATTTTCTGAATAATAGTATTTAAACAATTCTTTTTTCCTAGTATTTAAGTTAGAGTGAAGACAAAATTCATACACATGCACACATAAAGACCATCGTGAAAATGTTAAAATTGGATTCTAGGGACCTTAAAACGTGGTCATTTATTAAAATCTCGATATGTGATTTTTATCACGATCCCTATGCCTCCCTTACCAAGAGTAGCGGGAGGTAAAAAGGTTAAAAGCAGATATTTTATTTTACGTTTATCTCATGACAAGAACATATTATATCAAAATTTTAAGGCTCAATTGATGCAGTTTTTAATTCTGAACATTTTTGCTATTTACACTTTAATTCTAAAATTAATTGGGCGGAATTTTCAGCCATATGAAATTGTTACCATTGCACTTCCTATGGTCTATAAAAAGAAGACACGTGGTATATAATATTACATAAAGAATTGAGCATAAGAACGACGACTAGACGTTGGGTACTGCGACTGCTTACTTTGGACTAAAAAATGCAGTCGAATGACCATTTCCAAAACTCTGTTGGACCGATTTAAATGAAACAAGCTGGATTTTTGGATCGATTTTTAACTTTTGATGATACTTGGATCCACCACCATACTTTTGGGAGAAAAATACAATCAAAAAATTGGACTGCGAAGGATGAACTTGTTCCGAAGAAGTTAATTCTGCAGAGCAAGACACCAACTACTTTTTGGATGGGTTAAAGATGTCGGAATATCGGTGGAAAGCGTGTATTATTAAAAAATAAAACTCAATCGGAAAAATACTTGTTTCTATGTTAGGCTAAAATCTTATCAATAACCCTCGTATGTTCTCATTTAAAAAATAACGACCGTTAGTATGATTAAGGGTGATTTGCGAGCAGTTAACTAGCTGTGTTTTCTCTGTCAATCGTTTATGGATTTTTTGAGAGAAAAGTACATGTACCTCAAATAACAGTTACAGAAAAATTAATTGTACACATCTTTTATTTGAAGTATATTGATAGAAATAAAACACTGCTAGTCAATTATTCACTATCACCGTTATTCACTTGTATACATGCTACAAGCCAATATGTTTGTATTATATCTCAATAATTATTAAGCCTTGAAAAAATCTAATTACACCATGTTATTCTAATGTAACATAGTGAAATATGCTATTCCACGATATTTTAAAAAAAAAAAATTTCTTGAAGTACATAAAAATATAAGACCACATGTAAAAGCCCGAGTTAAAAATTCCTCCAAATAAGCGAGATATTAAGGTCCGAATTTTAAATTAGCTTTGTGACGTAGGTAATGTGGATATACCAGAAGTAAACAAACAGTGGTTCACAAGCCACGAAAAAATGTTAAACAAATTACAAAATATGCATATTTAAATTGTAATATTATAATTCATTATTGGACATAAAATAAATTATTATACTTAATTTATTTCACTCTTTTTTGCCATTTTATAAAAACAAAGAAATTAGAACGTCACCCGAACAGCAACCGAACAGATCCGACACACCCGAGGAATTATATTCTTAGTTAAGGCGGGGCTTCTCAAAGTCGGAGTTCATACTTGGATCCCATTTGCTCAAACACTCGTACCCATGTCCTACATCATCAAAAGCAAAACTCCCCATGTTTTCTACAAGGAATAATTTATAATAAAAGAAATATAATTTTCCTTATCCTTTAACTATTATCATTCATATTTTCAATTAACTTTTACTATTTTTGATTACGGTGGAATAACCTATTTTAAGATATGTTTTTATCGTGGGGGTGAAATTTGATATCGGTCTCTATGTAGCCAGGTCATGCTGATAAAGGCATCGACAGTTGTATGTGTCTGGCACTTTGTGACTAATTGAACGCCGCCATGTTGGAAGATTTCGGCACAATTTTAGCTGGAGGTTGAAACCTTTCTAGCTACTTTAAAGTTAAAAGTTACGTGATTTTATGTACTTACTTTTTGTGTTCGTTTTATTCGAAACCGGTGAAGAATTCGAAAAAAAATTCTAATATAAAACTTCTTTAATTCATTTACTACAACTTTGTCGCGGTATGTTAGGGTCTATCTCGTAAAGATGAAAAGTTTCTCGCTTAGTATTTCTTATGCTGCAAAATTAAAAACAAACGTGTTCGAATGCTAGTTTTTATTATTTTTCTTATCGTTTTAGAAACAAATACGATATTTTTATTACATAAGCACATTCTCAAAACATAAATAAATAAATAATAATTTGAAAAAATCAGAACAATATCTTCAATAACTACAAAGATATGAGCAGTTAAAGTTAAAAATTGTGAAGACATTTAATTGAGATGATTCTTTCGAGAAATGTGAATTTTCAAATGTTTGCAATGAAAAAGACTATTCCGAATAACATCTCAAATTGCTCGGAAAATTCCCTATAAGATCACGTAACTTTTAACTTTAAAGTAGCTATAGGAAAGTTTCAATCTCCAACTGAATTTGTGTCGAAATACTCCAACGTTCAAATAATCACAAAACGCTGTGAACCTGGCCGCTTTACTATTTTCTTCAGTGCGCATAGTAATAAATTTTTCATATAAGGAAATCAAATTTGTTCCTCCCTGTACATAAAATATGCAGTACCTATTACAATTTTTCAGAAAAGTTAAAAATTACATTACATAACATAAATTATAGTACAATAGCCTATCTACGTAATTCCGGAAATATCTTAATATTATTACTTCCAGTTTTCGAGTAATTGATAGCAACTTTTAATTTTTAAATGAAACACATATTTTCAAATTTAAAAAGTATATTAACTTTGCTATCCAATAAAATAACAAAATAATTTAAATTATTAAAAAATGTAATAGTGAATGATTTAAATATAAAATTTTTATGTAATGCAGCAGACTTTATAATTCACGTTTTTGATTGACATTTAACGTGAAGTAATATTGACTTCACGTTAAATGACAAGTGTAATAATTAAATATTAGCAAATATGTACACATTCTCTGAAAATAAAATTCATGTAGATGGACATAAATTTGAATACTAATAAAATTTATTTCAATTTGTATTCTGCATTTCATAAAAAGGTAATATTTTTATCAATTATCATTGCATTTTTTAATAATGTAACATATGATTGTTTATATGTTACTGGATATCAAATTTTATGTACCTTTTAAATTTGAATAAATATATAGGGTGTACCATTGAAAAATAAAAGTTGCTATCAATTACTCGAAAACCGGAAGTATTAATATTAAAATGGAATTATATAGTTACCGTACTGTAATTTATGTTATGTAGGAAAATTAGTAATAACGGAGATAAAAAGGTTTATCCACTTTTTCAAACACCCTGTATATATAAATAAAAACAAATAAAACAAAAAAAATTATCTCTAATCGATTTCGGTGTGTAATACCATTATCAGAGAGAATATATACATATAAAACATTTGCTTTTACTTTTTTATACATAATTGTAAAGTTAGGGGTAATGTTTAATTTTATTATTACTATTATTCGAACATTTAATTAAAAAATAATAAATTATAAAATAGCCATTTGAATGAGTACCCAAAAAAATTTCTATCATCATCATTAAATTGTTACTTTATTGACTAAACTTATAGCCGGTTTTATAAACGACAGATATAAATTCCAAAGTAAATAAAATTTATTCCTTCAAATGACAGTCGAACTTTTGATACTGTTATACCATAAAATTAATAAAATTAATTCCAATTTAATTTAAATAAATTTACTATGAAAGTAAATTTATTCTGTCCTTTAACCGGGAGATAAATGGATAAAGTGCCACTTTATAGTGTATAAAATCTAAGAAATGTTTGAAAAAACACATTTTATTTACCTCTTTCACGGCGTTTGTTGTTAAGGGTAAATTTCTTCATCAGTTTAACATACATTTTATTAGAATATTTACACTTAAAATTTATAATAATTACTTATCAAAAAAATATTTAAAAAAAAAAACACTGTAATTATACGTGCATATACGTATGCTCACTGCTTGAAATTTTTATAAGATTGGCAAATATGTACTGTGCAATTACTGTTTAAAATTTACAGTTTTTATTATCGCAAATCCAAAATACAAAGAAGCGTTTTGATAAAAAGTTAATAACCGATAAGACGCCGAAATTGTAAGGTGAATGCCTTTGATCGATAAGAAAATAATAAATTAATTAACAGTCGTTAAATTTCTAAAACTTTTTTCCAACAAATACTTTTTTCTATTGCTGTGTATTTGTTAATCAAATTTACTAATACTAATTATAATTTCACAGTAATCAAAGCGCTAGTAAAATCTATAAAATAAACAAATAATTTTTTGCAGAGATTAATCTAAATGTCAATAAACCTAAACAAGAAAGGTTCGTTGACATTTGCGCTACAATTTAATTGTTAACAAAAACGTATGCGTAAAATGATTATGTTTTGTGTTTGACCCACATTAGAAGAAAACTTACAAAATCATTAGAATGGTAGGTACACTTTCTTACCTACTTTACACTAAACGGAGATAAATAAAGAATTTATTAACAAGGATTTAAAGACATCTACAATAAAAGTAACATGATGTTTTATTTTGCTTTCAATAACTATATGTCAAAATTTGAAATGTTAAAAAAATAATCTAAACTTATGGTTAAATATAGCAAATTTATAGGGTAAATATTAATTACGTGTAATGAAGGTAAAGACAGAAACGTGAAGAAATACACCGGTAGATGTACCAATTCATTCGAATCATGTCAACCCCGAAACAGCTCTTACCATTTTTAAAAGGGTGATTTCTCAAAAATTTAAGACCAATTTAAGCTCTTATTCCTCAATCTGACATTAATGGAAAGAGTTGAAAAGGTTTTATCAATGGGGTCCTATACCACAGTCATATTTTAACTATCTTAAATAAGAAGACGAAAATATACATAAATTAATGAGTATTCGTGAAAATTTTTTCTTTAAATATTGACTAGGTCACAAACTATAAGCGATTGAAGCTGATTACTAATTGGGTATGACGCGTAAGGTACTAAGAATTTGATTGGTCGCCTGATTTTAAAAAGGCGATTCGCGCGTCTGCAGTGGTCACCTTTAAAAGATTAAGAAATGTCATGAAATGTTGATCTATAAACTAACGAAACATTTAACAATTTTGTGTTGGATGAATTTGTTTATTATAACACCTAGTAATATTAACAATAATAATGTATTTATAATTAAATCAATTTGTAATATTAATTAAATTAATAATAATATTAATTAAATTAATATTGAAACTTTAAAACAGAAAAACACCAGCGCCATCCGTCGTCATACTTTGTGTCATAATATTGTCAAACTGTTTCAAAATTCTATAATTTATTAGGAAAAAAATGCTTCTTATTTATACTTAATAATAATTTCTTCATAAATATAACGTTTAAGTTTTTATATAAAAACATTTCAGCTGTGCATACTTGAAAAACTTGTTCCCTCTATAACTAACAGCTTGTCCATTGTTTGTCGATCACTGGTCAGTACCTGTTACGTTACGCACCAAATTCTTAAAGTTTAAAAATTCATATCTCGCTTATTACGTAAAATTTTTAAGTCGCGCTTGCACTAAAATTCTTATTCTATCCTGTTCTTGTTCTTACAGAAAAAAATTTAAAAAAATAGTATAGGACCCCACTGGACAACCGAAAGTAGTAGTTTCTTAAAAAAAATCTTCTAAATATTATTTTTTCAAAAATTATGTTATAAAAAAACAAATAATAATAATAGTAATTTACGTAACAAGACCTGAAAGTGAGACTTTACTGGGCGAGCAAGCATATTCCATAGAGCGAGCCGTAGGCGAGCTTTGGAATTTGGAAGCTTGTGAGTCCAGTATAGACACTTTCAGGTCATGTTGGGTACAATATTTTTTTTGCGATCCTGAAAAAAGAATAAAAAAGTATTATTTTATTTTTTACTGCGAGCAAATAAGATATAAATAAACAACTGATCTCCATGGAAACATTTAGCTTTACCGGTCCCGGGATCAGTAAAGTACTTTCCGATCCCTTATAGACAACTTTCCGAGCTAGCTCAGCAAAGAAGGACTTTTCGGTCTAAATAGTGATCAGAAAGAGCTCATTTTCTGGGCGATCGCGAAAAAAGAACTTTAAATTCTCATTCTGATAAATTATTTTTTTTTATTATATCTTCTTTAGATTTAGAGATAAAAGATATATAGAATAATATGTTGCAATAAATCTCATTGCCCAAACAACTCCATTTGAGATATTTACATGCCTGTAATTGACACATAAATGCAAAATGTAAGTGTCAAAAATCCAGTGTAGTGTACGTACAAGTCATACAAAGAAGTCTCCGTTAGTTTCAATCTATTTTAGGAAAAGTAACATTCTAAAACTCAGTATATATTTAATATTTTTTTAATCCAAAATGAAAAGCATTATGTGACATTATATATATAAAAAATAAACAAATTATATAGTTATTTTATTTATTTTATGGGGTAAATAATTTCATGACAAAAAAGTTTCATGGCCGCGTGCCTGTATCTGGTCGCGAATCTGAGGTACCGGATACGATTCCGACCGACGCCAATATTATTTCGAGTTTTAATTGACACAAAAGTGTGGTGCACTCTCCACGCCAGTAATGAGTGCTCGTGAAGTGACGCCTGGTAAACGCCCGCAAGGTAAAAATATTTCATCATTACCAATATCTGTGTACAAACTAGTACAAAGAAGATTGGCACACCCAGAAATATGCCGTGATGATATATTTATTTTATTTATTTATATAAAAATATTGACGGTCTATAGTTATAAAATATTAAATATTCTGTAAGATTTATTTCTACTTTAGCATGAAATACATATAAATTATGTAAAATTAAAAAGTCAATAAGTCTGTTACCAGGATGCGTAGACTCCTATGTGTATGTGTATTTGTAAAAATCAATGCAATCGATTGATTCTCTCATGTAGGTAAATTCATAATAAGTTCCAAAGCAATACTTAAATATATCGTTAATTATTTAATTTCGCACGTTATTAGTTTTTGATTGAATTCGTTTTTTATTATGTTGGTGCCGCGGTTTGTGAAATGTATGTCAGGTTTTATTATGGATGAGCGCTTGGTTTGTGTTTGATAACTATTTTGAAGCATTTTGACACGCTCGACGTCACCTGTAGGTAGGGAATGTATTGTCTTTGGTCAAAAAATTCGGTGATAAGTGTTTAATGAATAAACATGTTTTAGGGTCCCTAGAATACGATTTTACTAATTTTACGATGATGTAGGTATCTCTCTCTCTTTGTCTGTGTAGGTGCGCGCGCATGTATGTGTGTGTCAAATTATAATTCTTTCACATTTCACTTCTTAACATCCATATGAAAAGCTGATTAGGTATTTGGTTACAATTGAAAAACCGGAACCTTCGTTTGAAGTTCTTAAAAGTTTTTATTGAAAAACCGCAGTTAAATATCATTTTACAACATTTTATGTTATTATCAATATGAAAAAAAATCTTATTGTTTATTCGGCTTGATTATACATTTTCCTTCATATTCAATAGATATAGAGGTAAAGAATTATAAGATTAAATTTAATAAATCAGCCAGCGTTGCTATAATCATGGGAACAGCTGATATACTCGTATTGAAATAATTCTCATTGACAGATGTCAGTGTCAAGTGCAATTCACATAGTATATGTTCGTGTTATAATTTTATTGGATATATAGAATCTTTTCCAAGGAATTTTCAGTAAGGGATTTGTGCAAAATACATAGAATTGACGGAAGGTAATGTGCTGGCCACATCAGATTTTTCAAAATTTATTTAAAAATCACGTAACGAAGAATTTTCTTTAATTCTTATGTACATTGTATAAAATATAATGAAGTAGTACAAATGTTGCAGGAGGCTATTTGCGAAAAAGCTATTTAGTTATGTGATTAAGGGTCGAACTAAGAATTTCTGAGTGGTATAATAGTATATTAAAGAACAAGTTTTATAAGACATGTTTTTTCGCACGCGTCAAAGTTTAGAAAACGAGCTTAGGCGAGTTTTCTAATTGACAAGTGCGAAAAAAAGTCTTATAAAATGAGTTCTTTATACTATTTTTTAGATTTTCTGCCTTCTACATACTAAAATATTGTAAAAAAACTGCTAATATTAAACCGAGTCAATTTAAGGAAATTTGCAAGTGAAATGTTGTAGCTGGTATCACTGAACTGACCACATTCAATTATTTATTTGAACATTTGAAGGTTAAATTTAAGTATTTGTAGTGTAAATGTCATCTAGTACTAACCTTCTAAAACAAAAAAATGCGTATCGAAATGAAGGCCATTACGATACGCAATTGCGTATTGTAATGACTTCATTATGAACGCAAAATCTAAAAATGTTTTTAAGAGGGCCGAGAAGGCGTGGAAGTTGGGAAAAGAGCCGGGCGGCTTTAGTAACACTGGCTTGCAAAAAAAATCGCATACACCTTAAAAATCAAGTAACCGAATTTTTACTTTTTTTCAGCTATGAAGACCTTTTTATAATTGATTATATGCTAACTGGCGGTTGTCACTATCATGTCACTGTTTTTTTTTTTTTTTCTATTGTGGAGCAAATTCTTCTTTGTGTTTAATTGACACTAATGACATTGACAATCAAGACCGAGTTAATACAGTAAAAAACAGGCGTACACGACTGATCACTCATTCGTTTTGTCAAAAGAAGAAAAAAAACAATCGACTTTGTAAGGACATTAGAGAAGATATAGGCAAAATCACAGAAGGATCTGACGGCTGCACCTAGGGTTGCCAACTTTACAAAATTTCAGAAAAGGACATTTTTCGGCCATCTTTTTCTAAATTGTGTGTAGGATTTAAAATTCATGAGAAGAAATGCGCCGCAGGCGATTTTTTGAAAATTTTCAAGGTTAAACGTGTTTTAATGCTAGATAATATTGAGTTTCTTTACAATAAAGCAAATTTAACAAATTTAAAAAAAAATCAATATTTTATGAAGAAAAGAAAAGAAATATCTAATTTTACATTTTAATTTTTTAAACTGACAAAGCAATTATTTCATTTTCATATTAAATAAGAAAAATATTATTAATAACAAAATTTACTATAAAAGGACAAATCGCGTCCTTTCCTGGTTTAAAAAAGGACAAGGACAAAATATGCTCAAAAAAGGACTGTCCTTTCCAAAAAATGTCAGTTGGCAACCCTAGCTGCACCCCAAAGGCATTCTATAAGTGTTTTGCAGATTGGAAACAAAGTTAGTATAGGTGCAATATATGTATCTAATGAAGAATACCTTGAAGAAACAAATGATAGTAATTGTATTTTTTTACATTGTTATCAGCATTTAATCACATTGTTGAGTTATAGTTATTAACGTCATTAGGAATAATAAAATTCTTCTATATCTGTCATACTGAACAACTTTTTTGGTTAATTTATAAATTCTCCTAGACAACAGTCCATCAATATGCTGTTATTTTTTTAGGAACAGCTGATCCTTAATTATAGGCGACTGTTATAAAAAATAACGGCCTAGGCCATTATTTCTGTCTTTTCAATTTTGTTTTTAGTCCTGTTATGTCATAATATGGTATTGTATGGTATTACGAAAAATTTATTACAATATTAATTTTTTGATACCTATGTATAAAAAGTCAAAGTTATAATAATTATTGAATAGTGAATACGTATCTATATTCAAATTAAAAATAAGAATAATGGCTCCAAAAAAAGAAAAAAGAAATTCTTCATAATATGCGCATAAAAAATTAATGTTTAGTTTAGACCTTTAGACGTAGAGAGATAAAAGCTATAGCTTACGACAAATAACAAGAAAAGTTGGTGTTTCATTCAACAATTAACAGGTCTAATCTTATTTTATGGACGATACTTTGAGTCAAGCGAGAATGAGTACAGTTAATATTTGGATGGGTAGGTAATCGTATGAATATACAAAAGAGGGTATACCGTATTTACACTTCCAATAATATTTCTTTCTGATAGTATATCTTCCACAAAATAATTTAGACACATCTTGAAATCTTTTCAAGAACTATTTTATTTTTCTTCTGGTTGCATTTCGCGGTCTGAATTCCATGTTGATAGAAAGAGTATCGTAATCAGCATAAGGAAGTACCGCGTAATAAGATTAACATGAAAATGTGGGAGGAGAAACTTGTACGGTATACAAATATTTTTCAGAATAATAACTTATTGTTGTATGTCTTCGTGTGTTACATTTGTCCTACTTAAAGACGGGTTTACACACCCTTGTCTAGCCTAGCATTCATACGTAGACAGATATGCTTTGAGTACAGTAGCAAGAAGAAAATTTATAACACGGAGAATAGAATGGATACCACATCTTATTAACATTAATCAGATTTCTCGATTTTTAAATCTCTGTGCTAAAAATTGAATTCGAGATTTGATAAATAAGCATGTTTTAAGGTC
This sequence comes from Ophonus ardosiacus, assembly GCA_943142095.1. Lineage (NCBI taxonomy): Eukaryota > Metazoa > Arthropoda > Insecta > Coleoptera > Carabidae > Ophonus > Ophonus ardosiacus. The sequence continues at coordinate 17,918,221 of OW964825.1, read as the reverse complement.
CCCAAAATCCGATTTTAATATTTCTTTTATGATGATGTGTCTGGGTTTTAATTCTTTAAACCGCAATTTAAGTAAGAGTTGTTATACTCAATTCTATTTAAATTCAAAAAGTAGGTTAGATATTGATACTCACAACATATGTATCTCCAGTACAGAAACAATTAACTGTCTTGGTTTACTATTTGAATGTAATTAAGATTAACACCATATCTAAACTAAATGTTGCATCTACTTGCGTATTTTATCTTTCGAGTTAGATAATAGATATTTACACACCAAGTGAGCTAAGGTACTGTTTATTCATGAGAAGAAAATTTAGCTTACGAGCCCGTAAGGGTGAGTGAGTTAATTTCTTCGAGTGAATAAACATTCTTAGCTCACGTGGTTTGTACAATATTTTATTCAATTTTGACGAAATAATAATAAAATCCATTATAATATTTAATTTTGACAAAATAAAAAACTTATCAGTTAGTAGGCTGAGTAATAGACGTCAAATCATCTATTTAAAATACTTTATTGTCTGTCATTTATGCCGTGAAAAGTAATGAAAATGGCTGATAATGTCTGATAAATAGTACGGTGAGTGTTATTTTCGTACTTGATGTTATTTTAAATACATTATTTGTTGCAGAGTGAGTTAAAATTTTGTAAGAGTGATTTAAAAATTTTTAATTCACTTGTGAATAAAGTGTTACTTATAGTTGTTGCTATGGAGTTAATAATGACAGTTTAAAACGTCAAAATTAAATAAAAATATTTTTATATTTACTTTGCCTATTCTTACGTATGATATTACGATTTAGGGTACCACACATATAATGGGGAAGTTTAGCGACTTTTTTTAATTTTTTTATTCCATGGGAAATGACTTGAAAAATGATGTAACATGTTTTATTTTTTTCAAAAATGCCCAGATTTTCCGGAAAAGCCGATTTTAAGTTGTGATGACGTCGGTGCTTGGCGCAACGTATGTCGACTTACACTGACGCACGCGGTTGCGGTTACCAGTCACTTGAGACTGAGGTGTTGTTACGACCTACGTTCAAATGGTTCGATTTCACCGTTCTGTCTGAGTTTGCGCATAACTAACTTGTGACGTACTTAGAGTTTACCCAAAAAATATTAATTATAAATAAATGGAGCAATAATTTTAATTTTTAATTTCAATTTCAACAGTCATTTGTGTTATATTTGTGAGAAAATAGTAAGTTACGTAGAAATTTTACTATGCTAAACTTCCCCATTGCAGAGATACTTCATATCCAGAAAAGAGATGTCCGAATTATTGAAGGTCTGCAAATCAGTCATAGTTGTAAAAGTTATTTCAGTAACTTAAATATATATTCTCTGTGCTTTGCATAATATATAAGACAATTAAATATGTATTTAATAATATCTCACTGTTCGTTGTTGCTAATTCAAAATATACCATCAGGCAAACGGACAAATTTTTAATAACAATACCGTCACATAGAACAACATCTTAAGAAAAAACATGTAATTACCAAACAATCAAATATTATAATGCTTTACCGTCTGCAAAAAAACAAATGTCAACCAAGGGTGCTCTTAAAACTATAAAAATAATTTTGATTTCAAAAGAATATTGCTCATCAGATGAGTTTTTAACGGACTGCTACCATCTGTGTCTTATGTTGACAATTCTTCATATACAAATAAATAAACATTATCTTAACTCACTTGATGTATAAATATCTATGGCTCGTAATATGACTACGGTTTTAACTAAACACTGTTTTAAGAAATGTCAAATTTCATTATTTAATAACAATAATAAATAATATCAAATTTATCAAAATATGATTTTAAAGTAGAACATAGTTTGCACTCAAACAAATATTTTCTAAAAACAGTGTTTTAGTTAAAACCGTGATCATACTACGAGCCCACAAGAATAACCGGCCATTAATGTCTTAATCATAATATTTTAAAATATAGTATTTTTAATAGTGTAAGATTCACTTTTCGGCTGCGTGCCGCTGGTTTGAGATGCAGGCAGAAAGCACTTGACTTTCCAAAGTATAAACACATTCCTAGAAAAATAAACAACGCTCGATCCCTCCAACCCTTGGAGGCTGGTTGACTAGGTCAGTTGTGTTGTGACCAGTGTACTATGCAGATGTGTGTGTCAATAAGACGAGCAGTTTGCTGTAATGAAAGGTGAGTGATTAAACTCACGGTCATCCTAGTTATTGAACAGGTATGATGATAGGGTGCAAATCAACAGATGCTTGATTGATATGTTTATACACTGTTTGTGTATTTGATATGCATGGTATATGTGAAGTATACATTTGTATTATTTGTTTGTGGCCACAACGTGTAGTTATATCCTAATATCCGAAGGGTTGTCTGGGACAACCCTGGGTCCATAGAGCCTCGTGCTCTGAAGGTGGCTAGGGTACATAGTGGAGAAACACCAAGCGGGTCAGGGACCCACAGGCCTCTGGGAGGTCGAACTCTGGGAGTTCAACATGTCTGGGACATGTGTTGGTGGCTATGGTACCGCTAGTGACACTAAATGAGAGGCTGAGATTCACGAGAACGTCTGGGACGTTAAGGATAAACCTGGGGTTTATTATAGGTCTGGGACCTATGTGTGATCGTAAGCTAAACTCTCATGATGGGTCTGGGACCCATGGCCTCTGGGAGGTCGAGCTCTGGGAGCTCAACATGTCTGGGACATGCGTGGCGACGGTACCGCTAGTGGCTTAAAGTGACAATTCACAAGAGCCGTATTCCAGCAGATTGTCCCTGCACTAGGTGCATACTTTGGCGGATAGGGGTACCGGAACCCACGAGGTGCTAGGCCGCATTTAATATGCGGGGCGCCTGCCCAAGTCTGGGACTTGGGAGTAACCTTATTCCTGCCCCCCCTCCTATCTATCTTATTAGATGATAATGCACGCTTGTGATAATTGTTGTGATTAGAATGACAATGTGTATTTATAACACTTAGGGAAACGCGTCCTAGAGGAGCTGTCCGATGATGACGAGCTCGTGTGCGTGTGAAGAAGAGGACGCCGATAACAGGTCAATAGAAATGTGAAATGTATATTATATTAATGCATGTATTATCGCCCATATATTCCTGACAATACATAGTTCTATAGTAATTAGCCCAACTCTACATGCAATGAGCTTTAATAGTTCTAACTATCAAGGAAAGAAAAGATTATAGTATAATACAGTATGTTTATATCATATCTCTGTCCTATATTCAAGTTAAGTACTAATTGAGAAAAATTAATTAATTAAAAACCTACATACCTACCTAACTTTTTTTATAGCTTTTAATAGTAAAAATATGGAGAATGACAGTGAATTTACGGATACACCAATCACATAGAAGGTAAAGTGCAAGAATATGCATTATTTATTTATCTTAGTTAATTTCGGACAAAATACAGTGTAAGTGTAATTGTTACTTTTGTAGAATTTAATAATGATGATGAAACTACAAGCCAATAAACTTCGACTAATGAAGAATGTTAATTGTTCTAGCTTGATATTTATAACATTTCATACGTTTTTGTGTTCGTACATAAATTATCAAGAAAAATATAACTATTTACAAAACAATTATTTATTTAATTAACACTTTTTACCCAATCATTAAATTTATTCTACAAACACTTAATTATAAAATAATCAGGACAAAGTTACCACTTCTGCTGGATGTCCCGAGACGCACACATTTTATTAAGACAATTTTCAAAAAAGACATTATAAAAGTGCAAATTTACGAATAATTTTTAAATAATTTAAACGATTTTCTGAAAATATTTCTACATTTTACGTAAGGGACTTGCAAGGCTTCCAGTCCCAGTCTCGCCTAATTGTCATGTAAAAGATAACTATCCACTTTTCTGACCACAAATTGATATTTTCTCTTGATCGTTTATCTATGGGTTTCTTTAATGTATTTATGGCCGGTTGCATCACCGTAACTTAAATATTAAACTTGGCTTATTGACAATAATGCATCGAAGTGAAATGAATTATTATATTAATTGCGATTTGCACTTTAACATTTAAGCTTGGTTGGTGCAACTGGACATCAGTAATTTTAAGATTCATTAAATTTAATGAAACGTTACTAAGCTATAAAATTTTGTAACAGAATAAAATTAGTAGTAAAATACGATCAACGGTTACATATTATAACTAATGCATCTTCTTTTATAGTAATGTATAAAGTATCGTATAAAGACGATCCTACAAATATAAATTAATATCTAACAACAAATTGCTACACGCTTTGGACTCTTCGACGTATAAGTCAAAATACTTAGCTTAATATTTTAGCCATATGGCCATATCTAGAATTTTATGACACTAACATTAAGTTCTAAAATTTTTCCAAGTAAAAATCTAATATTCGTATACTTAATATATTCGGCACTTTACAGGCCAATGGGGGAGTTTCACAATTTTTGAAAATTATATATTAATCTACATGGAAAAATACGTGATACGTATTTTTTATTTTTTTCGTACAGTACTCCATACTGCTGAAAAAAAATAATTGAACCTTTAAAACTTTAAATATCGCGCTAATAGCTAAGGAAATACGTCAGACTTTCGACATAACAATCGTTCGCTGTAAAAGAAAGATAGTCTTATACCATACTACTAGTGCATAGTAAGAGATAAAAGAAAATAGTACGTCCAGAAATTTGTTCTTTGTTGAACGAAGATAGATATATATTGTTTACCATGGTGTAGAAAAAGACAAAAGATATCTGTAACGTTCAGCCATTCAGTGTATCACTGCAGCGACTATAACCTCAATCGTGTTATTATATTTTTATATTGTGCGGTTGTAGCCAGAGATCATAAACCGGTAAGTATTCTTTTGTGAAATTTAAATAGATTAAATTTAAAATACATATATATTTTATAGCAAAATGAAGAAAATATGTTTTATATCTGATTGTTCATTCTGCACTACGAAATACGTCCCACTGCGCACTTACAATCTAGTCACTTTGCGCTGTCGAAAGTCTGTTGTCAAAACCGGATTATAAATGGTGAACAACCGCTTCTTTTGAATTATGTTACAATTTAAAATTTTAATATTAAAACAAAATTAATATTGAAAAAGGGTTTATTTCTTGGCTGGAAATGGTGATGTAAATAAAGGAATTTCTGGATATCAGCCACTAAAATTTATTCAGTCTCGACCGTTTCGACCCCACATGGGTCTTCTTCAGGAGATGAACTTTGTAAACCAGTAGCAATACATGTAGTGTGTAATGTAGTTTAAAAAATAAATAAATAAATTAATAAATAACATGGAAATTCATAGAATTAAAATTATTAAACATAATATTTAACACAGTCGTCAATATAAAATAATACATATAAAAATATGATTGTATAACATATATAAAAAAATGAAAATATAAAAAATATAACATAATATTTAACACAGTCGTCAATATAAAATAATACATATAAAAATATGATTGTATAACATATATAAAAAAATGAAAATATAAAAAATATATGTTAGACAATAATATTTTTATATGTATTATTTTATATTGACGACTGTGTTAAATATTATGTTTAACAATTTTAATTCTATGAATTTCCATGTTATTTATTAATTTATTTATTTATTTTTTAAACTACATTACACACTACATGTATTGCTACTGGTTTACAAAGTTCATCTCCTGAAGAAGACCCATGTGGGGTCGAAACGGTCGAGACTGAATAAATTTTAGTGGCTGATATCCAGAAATTCCTTTATTTACAAAATTAATATTACTTTTATATTTTTTAATAGGTACTTATATGATATATTTTCAGTATTTAGTACTAAAACATTCAAATTTCACATAGTGAAACTCCCCTATTATGAACATATCTATAAGTCTTACAGATATGTAAATTTGTAAAAACTGACAAGATAGCATCAATTTTTGCTGATTAATATAAAATTATATTTTTTCGCGATCGCCCAGAAAATGAGCTCTTTCTGATTACTATTTAGACCAGAAAGTTCTTCTTCGCTGAGCTAGCTCGGAAAGTTGTCTATAAGGGATCGGAAAGTACTTTACCGATCCCGGGACTGGTAAAGCTAAATGTTTCCATGGAGATCAGTTGTTTATTTATTTTTTATTTGCTCGCAGTAAAAAATAAAATAATACTTTTTTATTCTTTTTTCAGGATCGCAAAAAAAATATTGTACCCAACATGACCTGAAAGTGTCTATACTGGGCTCACAAGCTTCCAAAGCTCGCCTACGGCTCGCTCTGGAATATACTTGCTCACCCAGTAAAGTATCACTTTCAGGTCTTGTTACGTAAATTACTATTAAGAGTAATAGCTATCGTTGCAATTTTGTTCATTATTTTTACAGATTTACAGATCTGTAAAACTTACGGAGCTATTAGACCCTTTGGCTGGTGCTAGTACCAAGCCTTGTTTTAACTAAAACGCTATTTTAAAAAAATCAACAGCCATTGTATCTAAATTTCTAAATGTTTCCATTACAGAAAAAATACTACTTATTAATAAAAATAATGGCCGGTAGTGCGGGCTCGGTTTTAACTAAAACACTGTTTTTAGAAATGTGAAATTCAAATTTCAATATTTAATTTCACCCTTATGTTTAAAGAACGATTTTTTTAAAAATATTTGTTTGAATACAAACTATGTTCTGCTTAAAAATTATATTTTGATAAATTTGATGTAATTTGTTTTTATTAATAAATAATGAAATTTGACTTTTCTTAAAGCAGCGTTTTAGTTTTGATTTCTGCACTTTATTATCCTTTTTAATGTGTATTTTTTAATTTACTTGAAACAGATTTCAAGTAGGAGTGTAATATTTTTAAAAATTCTGCTTATTTCGTCAAAGTCAAAGAAGACTGATTAGTGTTTCTGGCACTGGCGTGGTTTACATGTTGAATAATCTAGATCTGAATTAGACAACTGTGTGATCTTGATGTTTGAATTAAATGTTACGAATCTAAAATAGGTCACATTTTCGGAAACCAATTTTTCGGTGGTCAGGAAAGTTTAGATCTAGAATATGATATTTGAATGATTTTCATTTATCTAAATAATTTTTTGAATAAATTCTTTAACGTTTATGTATTTTGCAGGGAGGAATAAATCTAAATATTTTTGCGTTCTATTAATACATACATGGTAACATATGACATTTTAACCATAGAGATATAATTATGTATTAAATAGTTAATATAAAAATATATCTAGAAAGCAGGTCGCGATGAGAAATTAAATATTTATTACGATTTCCTGTTTTTATTGATCGTTTTCAAGTTCATCCAACATTCATAATAATTACTTACCGGTTGTAGTTGAAACTGTATTCACAAGAAAAATTAAACTATTTTTTGAAGTTTTATTTTTATCAGTAATTTATAAACAAACAGTATAAATATTTACTGTGCAATATAAATTTTATAGGTTGAATACATTGTTGAAAATACGCCAAAAAAATATTATGACTTAAGTTTTTTTCAGATAAAGGATAAACTATAAAATACTAACTTAAAAAACACCCACATTTATTTCTACATCTTTTTAGTTTGTTGATCAAGTCATTATCCCGAGAAGTGATGAGAGTAACAAATGACTATGATATAAACAAAAGAAACCCGTAGAGAAGAAAAAGTAATATAAGCAACATGTAGTCGTAAAAACAAAACAATCCAGTATGATAAACTACAGTTGTAACGATATGTACCCGGTACCCAGCCTAGCTATTTCCATATGAAACACTGGGGCATAGATATAGAGTGTGACACAAGCTATAAGACGATGACATTTAAGATAGACACAAGATATGTGTATACGAGGAATTAATAAAACAAAGAATTATTGATAATAGATAAAGCTATTTGCATAAGAAATACTGGATCGTGCATATACGGTGTGCTACTAGATATAAGGCGATAACTTCGAAAAAAGAACGAAGGCATACCTATACTTCGTTCCAGTTAGGAATACAGTGTGGCCTTTTCAAACTTGAACTCTGATTGGCCTAAATCGCGGGCAAGTTTACATAGAACTATTTTTGCTTGTCTATCTCTTTCGCTGACATTGCATAGGTGTACAAAATTATCGCAGGCACTAATACAAATTTACAATTTTTAATACCTAATAATACGAAATAATAATACCGGGGGTAACACGAAAAGTGGGCTATAGGCGTTTAACATGGAAAAACAGTTTTTCCCTGCGAAAAAGTGGCCCATTAATTTTAGACAATAATGCTTCAAATAAATATTGTAGAGAATTAAATTCTACATTTAATGCAATAATCACATTTTACTTTACGAGTTATATAACCGAGCAAATTGAATATAAAATTTTATAAAAGTGACTTCTTTATAGTGTTAGCCATGGTATTGAAATAAAATCTCAAACAAATGTAATGACATTTTGGGTGGGACTCTGTAACTCGTCCGTTATCAAACGGTACCGTTATCACTATAAAAACGTATTTTTTATAAGATAATTGGTAGATTTACGCCATATTTGTCAAATAAAATGAGATCTTTCATGTAACCATAGTGATAACGGTACCGTTTGATAATGGACGAGTTACAGAATCCCATCCTTTACCTGTTAAAAATTATAAAATATAATTTGCATCAAATAATACTATTTTAAAATTCCTTCGTGCGCATTATATTCTCCATTTTCAATAATTATGACTCAAACAGAGCATTTCTGACAAGTAAAATAAGTCACAATGTAACAAATACGTTTCTGACAGGTAAAATGTTTCTCTGTTCATAGCCTACTCCGAGTTAGGTTTTATTGGAACACACTGTATTTCCAACATATTTAAAATAAAATTCTAAACTATATGAACCATATGAGTTTTATTCTTAATAATTCTAGCAGGTTGTTGTTAATGATAATGAATGTTTGGTGAAAAATACTTTCCTCTGTTTCGAAATAAGAATGATATATTCTAGCACGCATATTGATGCTGGAAGAAGTTTCATTCTTTAACGATTTTTGGTGATATTCTGCTATTTGGGATTGGTATGACTGCACTAAATACACAAAATATATGTATTAGCGACGGACAGAATGCAAATCAATGTTACCAATCCAACTATTCTGTCAAAAATTGCGCTAATAGAAAATGTTATATATTTTTATTAAAGCCTAAACAAAGAAAATAGTATATACTACTCGTTACAGAAAGCTATTCAAGTAGCGAGCGCCGTATGCGAATTTAAAACTCGTGCTTGAATACGTTGCCTTCCGTAACTTATGTTTTACAATATTATTTTCTAATTTATCATCACGGCATGTTACCCATTTCTGAGTGTGCCACAATCTGCTTTATCGCAGATAATCGGTAATGATGATGACATATTTGTACCGTGCGGGCGCTTACCAGGAGTCACCTCACGAGCACTCATTGCTGGCGTGGAGAGTGCACCACAGGGGTTACTTTTATGCCATTTAAAATTCGAAATATTTAGCGTCGGTCAGGATCGAAACCGGTTCCCCAGGTTCGCGACCAGATACTGGCAACGCGGCCACGTTAAAAATTTATTGAAAAATTCAACTGTTATCTGCTATATTGGCAATATGTCATTAGATTTAATTTTTTTAGTATAGTTATACATACCTATTAAATTTAGTTGCAGAAAAAATATTGTGTGCCTCTTGTGCACGAAATATGTTTAGTGCTCTCGAGTGATTTGTTGACTCGCCTAACTTACATTCTCACGTACTAAACATATATTTCACGCATAAAATTTGCACTTAGATGCCAGGCCTAATGTTTTAGAACTACGAGTAGTGTATAGAAAATAAAAGACAAAATTGCCAAGTTAAGTCCAGTGTAGTTACTATTTGGATAGGGGACGGGGACCACAGTAAATATTCAATAATATAATAATTAAAGACATCATTACTCTTTCTAATTGTAGTATTTCTTTATTTTTGATTTTGACCAGGTCATAAATCATCTATTTCACTTTTAGATACTACTACTGTAGATACTTAGGGCCGGTCTTTTAATGTCGGGTTAAAATTTTAACTAAGAGTTAAATAAACAAAATGGGGTATTCCACTCAAATTTTTTTATTATTTTAAATAAAACTTCATTCAGTTTTGAAGCAATTCATAGTATAAAAAATCTTAATTGTTCCTAGTTTAACAGTATTTTATTATCGAGAAATCGGTGTAACGTCACATTCCCCCTATACTTGTCTTTCTCATACACACTGCACTGGGTACGCTACGAGAGAAAGATAACAATATTCTATGACGTCAATTTCCCCTTTTAGCAAATGTGAAATATCTCGTAAAGCAATTATTTAAAAAATGTTTTCATTGTTTTAACTATTATTTATTGAGCCATACTTTAAGTTAAATTGATTTTTTTTTTTTTGTTATGGTGGAATACCCCATTGAAACGAGATGAACTGCCATATGACAGATTTATGATTGCTGTCAACAAAAAGATGCAATACTGTTTACTTAACCAGATATTGAAAAACCGGCTCATATTTTATATATTTTGCAGACGATGTCAAGAATATTGACATTAGGATTAGGAAGTGAAAAATATACTACTCAAGAATTTTATACTGCTATACCACATTCTTGAATACATATTCTACTCTACACTCTAGTCTACAATCTACTATTAGATGATCCAATTCTCCTTGATATTATGTCCTGAACTCCTGAGAGACAAGAATAAGTGCCGTCATTTCCTTATAAGTTGAGACCGTATAGAAATGTGTTCGGACAGCTGTCGAGAGAAGAGGAAACCCCGTTACCTGGTAAGGAGGTCGTTACCTCGATAACCGTCTTGCGGAACACAACACACACATATACATATACATACATAGCACAGCCGTGCCCGTGAGATACGCATATACAACCTCTCTACTAAATAATATAAGAGAAGACAACACAATGAAAATAATATGTATAATAAATAAACAACATTGATATTAAAAGAGAAATAACTTTGACAGATGTCCTATATTTTAAGGGCTAAAAAGAATAAAAAGTATACATAAACATGTTTTTGAAACTAATTAAGAATTCTATCTTTTTTTTTTTCGTTGTTCAATTTTACTTAAAAAAATCTGATGTGGCCAACACAAAACCTCCCGCTATTTAATTTTTATTCATTTAAATACATACCTACGGATTTACTAACGCTGCAAACTGTTCCATTGCATAAAACTATTGCTTTATTTACTATTTTCTTTTTAAAATGTCACTATTATTAATTTGAAGTGATTATTTCTTTGACAGTGACATTTACTGTCAGTTACATTAATTTGAAATATGAACTGTGTAACAAAGGAATTGTGTTTTTGTTAGGCTTCGGGACTTGTAAAAAAAAATTATTTTTAAATTTATCTGTAAAATATATAGAAAAAGTATTAATGTATTCCTGTAGAAAATTCAATAATCTTTAATTTTCTTAATGACAAAATACGAAAAAATGGCATTTAATGGTATTTTTGAAAAAAAACCATTATGAGCTTCAGGTAAAGTGCCATTTCCGGTTATCCGATTTACACCAAAATCTAATGGCTTCTTTACATATTAGAATAGGGTATAAATACAAGGTTTCAAAATTTTCTGAATGATAGTATTTGAGTTAGAGCTAAGACAAAATCCCTACACATACACACATACATACATACACACACACATACATACACACATACATACATACATACATACATACATACATACATACATACACACATACATACATACATACATACATACATACATACATACATATATACATACATACAGACATCATCGAGAAAATGTTAAAATTGGATTCTAGGGTCCTTAAAACGTGGTCATTTACTAAAATCTCGATATGTGATTTTTAATACGATCCCTATACCTCCCTTACCAAGGGTAGCGGGAGGTAAAAAGCATATTTCAGAGAGCTCGGTAATTAATCATTGCAGTACCTACACTGTAAAAAAATCCTCTGTAAAATTACTATAATTGTTATTGGCGTCCAAATTGCCTAAGTGAATTATAGTAAATTTACAGTTAAATGTAATTTTGTCTACCATTTTTAAAATTACATAAACATAAATTCCATAAAAATTTTGATACATACTTTAAGTAAATTTACATATTAATAATATACATAATTTTTTTAAAACATAATTTAGTAAAAGTACATCTTTTTCATTATATTTTAAATAAATTTCACGTAGAAATAGATTATGTTTATGTTTTATTTTCCCCGGGCCTAGAGCCTAATTTTCTACTCTGCCCAAGTCCATTCCCGCTAAGCCTACCTAAAATCATGTAAATTCTATAATATTAGTAATTAACTCTAAATTTGTAATAAATAATATGCAATATTTTAAATTTACTGTAATACATTTAAAATTTACTCCTATTTAATGTAAAAATACATACTAAAATAAAAACATTGAGTTTTTACATAGTACTTATAAAATTTGACAAAATTGTTATAGAAATATAAATGTATCATTGTAAAAACACAAATATTTGTAGTAATTACCTCTAAACTTTTAATAAATACAAATAGTATTTTAAATTTACTATAATAAATTTAGAATTTGTCCATAGCTCCTGTAAAAATAGAAACTAAAATAAAAAGAATTGAGTTTTTACATAGTTCTTACAAAATTTGACAAAATTGTTATAGAAATATTAACATATCACTGTAAAATTTCATATATTTATTGTAATATGAATATTACATAGTAGTTCTAGTAATTTTTTTATATTTGTAAGGGTGCATTAGCAAATGTATAGAATTATTTGCTATGTAAATGTATGTCTACATAGTTTATGTAAAACTTGTTATTGCATACATATTATAGTAAAAAATTACTATAACTTTTCGACAAAATCGCTAATATTTTTTGCAAAAATACTGTAATGTTCATAAAAACCTATTATTTAAAAAAAAAATGATAAATCGAAGAAAATATAATTTAAATAACAATATATGTAGAACAAAAGTACAATAGCGAACTCTAGGTGTCTAATATCTAATAAAGAATTTTAAAAAAAAACACTAGTCATATTTCACAAGTTTTCAGTATCTGTACTCACCTCTCGGTCATTATTCAGATGCCAGCCTGTCCAGATAGCAACCACAGACGCGTTTCGTTCTTGTTGAAGCTCATCATTGTGGTGTAATTGTCACCTCTTTGCACAGACAATTCACCCACTAGGCACGGCGTTTGTTTTTCAATAGCTGCCTGAGCTTTATGGCGTTCTTCGGTAGATGACAATGGCACTACATGTAATTAATTACCTCTTAAACTATCTATCTTGTATGAGATTTATACCTTGCGTCAGTTACACTACACTGATGAGCTCCAGCAAGAGTGAAACGCGACTGTGGTTACTAGATGGGCACGGCCGGCATCTGAAAAATAACCGAGAGGCTGATTCAGATGCTGAAATCTTGTGAAACTTGGCGAGTGTTTTTTTCTAATATATGTAGGTAGTTCTTTCAGAAAATATTGACTATGGAAATTGTAAATAATATAAATATGTCATCCGAACTTATTGCCCATTTCTGGATGTGCTAATCTGCTTTTTTCGCAGATTTTGGTAATGGCGAAACTGGAGATATCTGCACTGTTCAAAGCATTTATCAGGCGTAAAGCCGTTGAGGAGAGAACTATAGATCACTTTGTGAAAAGGTACAAAATTTTGAAACCCGAATTTGCAGAGGAAGTTTTTATTTAATTTGGCTCATGTGAAAAAACTGAGAGCAAACAACTCCTGCATTTTGCACTAAGTATACGCATCGGCTCACAGTTCACTAATTATTCGTGATTGTTTAGTTATAAGCAATATCATCATGATACCGCAGACCCCGTATTCAGCAGACATTATTCTCTGTGACTTTTTTTTCTTCTTGAAGATGAAGTTAATATAGCCGAAGAACCATTCCACAAATGTTTTGTAGTTTGAAATCAACATTGACATAAGTGCATCATATTTAATGGGGAATAGTTTGAAGGAGATAATGATCAATAAATTATTTTTTGGAATAAATGAAAATTCTATAGTAATTTATTTTGCACGATCGGATTTTTTTTATTGTTTACCGATACGGTTTCCAAGACAGTAGATTTTAGTTACAAATTAGAGATCGGTAAGTGGACAAAAACAACGATCAATGCTTACTTTAAAAATGACAACTAAATTTTTTTATTTTCATTATTTTACCTCCCGCTACCCTAGGTAAGGCAGGTATAGGGATAGTGCTAAAAATCACATATAGAGATTTTAGTGAATAAGCACGTTTTGATGTCCCCAGAACCCGATTTTTTTATTTTTACAATGATGTCTGTAGGTATGTGTGTGTGTGTGTGTGTGTGTGTTTGTGTGAATCGTGAGGACACGATTACTCAAATACTATCAATCAGAAAATTTTGAAATTTTGTATACTCATTCTATACTAATGTGGGAAGAGCTTATTAGTTTTTAGTGTATATCGGATAACTGGAAGTATCATTTATACAAGCTTTTAACAGTTTTTCTTGTAAAAAAATCATTATATATATTAGCAACTTTTACCAATAGAAATTAAATATAATGGCACAATCTTCAATAGTACGATAATAGCATTTAGTAAATAACTTGAAATAACTTGAAATATTAAATTGTAAAATAATTTATTTTTGTACATCACTTTGCCTCTGCGTCAAACAAAAACAATACTTTAATAACAAATTTGACATATTTAAACAAATGTCACTGTCACGAAGCAATTACATTAAAATTAATAATGAAACTGTGTTAAGAAGAATTTAATAGTTTAAATATGATTCTAATGAAATTAAAGTTTGTAAAAATAATATACTTTCCACCATACATAAATATTAGATGTACAGGATAATTCGATTTAAGATTGATGTTTGCAGCATTATATATCAAACAGCTCTCAATAAGAACGTGATTTTAAAGTGTCAAAAAATAGTTTGCAACTACACATTTACGAAATGGATCATGTACGTCGAAAAATTTACACAGATTGCGTTTTAGAGCATAAGGAAGTTGGTGCTGATTTTGACAATGTGTTGGTATTTGCTCACAGATTTTTCAGGAAAAATATAATAAAATATAATCCAAAATTTCGTATTACAAACTTTTCTACTTATTGGAACAACAAAGTAGATTTTGTTATAAACGATCAATCGGAAGTGATACTTTACTTAAAGCTCATTGCTATTTTAAACATGAAATTGGCGGAAGTTCATGTGCTGGCCACATCAGATTTTTTTTAATTTTGTGCGTTGATCGCGTAAAACAGTTAAATTATAAATAACAATAATAAAATGTAATATGCATTGCGGTCAGTAAGTGCTCTTCTCTTCTACCGGTATTGGAACATCCTCAACTGGTAGGCAACACTTAGGGTCACTTTTACAATTTCCGGTTAGAATTTTGACTGTAAGTTAAATAAACAATATTAAATCGGATTATTGACAGTAATTATTAATTTGTCATTTGACAGTTAATTTTTAACCGGAGATTGTAAAACTGGCCCTTATACTGCACTTAATATTTAAATAACTACATAAAACCTCATACGATACTTTCCATGTAAAATAAACAATTTTTTCATATACACAATAATCTTTTGAAATGTGTGCCTTTTATATTTATTGGTGATCAATATAAAATTTAAACTAATTATAATAGCGAAGAGAGAACAATTTTATCTGATTGAGAAGTACTAAACTAAATTGTATCTCCTCTCTATATACAACGTCTTTCTCCCGGTTCAACGGCCTTATTTCTTGGTCACTGTACCACGAGTGAAGTATTTGTGTTCGTGTAGGATCTCAAGTGATCTCAAATGTCTTGTCTGTAGCTGTAGCCGGATCGGATCGAATCTCGGATCGCATCGCATCGCCTATCACAGACACAAACGTGCGTGACCTGGGCACTACACTCAAGAGTGGGGTGCAGTCTTACTGGTTTTAAGCGGATAAGTAACCTATACCAATGTATTCGAACAGATAAATTTCCTACCAAAACGATATGCAAAATCTAACAGCTATCTCATAACGGATTTTTGCACATTGCTGCTTTTCGCGCACAATTTGGACTGACGTTATCTGTGAATGTACAATAATATCAGTTAAATTTGGGACACACGATTTATGGCCCCAAAATTCTAAATAATATTATGATGTTAGTTCTTTTTGAAATATGAATCGTATTTTAGATTTATGAGTTCGAAGACAGAATCGTATAAGAATTTTCAAATATTTCATTTAGCGCAGGTGTTTAATGTCATCCAGACAAATAATTGAATAGATCATAAAAGTAAGGTTAGAATTTGAATTAGGCGCGAGTTCATAGTTTGAATTCCCTAGTATAGGTTTCATAAGCGAGTTTGATTTTGTAGACAAAAAATCTGATGTGGCCAACACAAAACTTCCCGCTATTTAATTTTTATTAATTTAAATATATACCTCCGTATTTACTAATGCTGCAAACTGTTCCATTGCATATAACTATTGCTTTATTTAATATTTTCTTTTTAAAATGTCACTATTATTAATTTGAAGTGATTAGTGTTTTGACAGTAACATACACATGTAGTTACATGCATTTGAATTATGAACTGTGTAACAAAAGAATTGTGTTTATCTTAGGCTTCGAGATTTTTTTAAAAAATTGATTTTTAAATTTATATGTAAAATATATAGAAAATGTATTAATGTATTCCTGTAGAAAATTCAATAATCTTTAATTTTCATAATGACAAAAAATGGCATTTAATGATATTTTTTGAAGAAAAACCATTATGAGCTTCAGGTAAAGTGCCATTTCCGGTTATCCGATTTACACCAAAATCTAATGGTGTCTTTCCATATTAGAATAGGGTAGAAATACAAGGTTTCAGAATTTTCTGAATGATAGTACTTGAGTTAAAGCGTTAACAAAATCCATACACATACATACATACACACACGCGCGCGCGCGCACACACACACACACACATACAATCATCATCGTGAAAATGTTAAAATTGGATTCTAGGGACCTTAAAACGTAGTCATTTACTAAAATCTCGACATGTGTTTTTTAGCACGATCCCTATACCAATAGAGGCAGCACCGTATTTACAATATGGCCGGCGTAGTAGGTAATTGACAGTGTAAGCCATATGAAAATAAAAATAAACCTATAAAGTTCATAAATTTTTAAATGTTAACTAATTTGAATTGTTTAAAGGAAAGTATTTGTTCTTTATTTATAAGGAAATATTTAGTTATATCGGCCTTTTAATATATTTTAGATATATAACTTTCTTGGTGCCGACAAGTGTGAAGCAAACGGAAGTAAATCACTAAAGTATATAATTTTTTTAATGAAAACAGATTTGAAGTACTAAATTATTTAAAGGGAAGTATTTTTTCTTTATTTATATTAAAATATACAGTTATACCGACTTTTTTATATACTTTAGGTACGGATAACTTTGTTGGTACCGATAAGCAAGTTGGTTTTCAAGAATTATTTGGATATCTGGAGGCAACGCATTCTTCAAAAAAATTATGGAAGGGGAAGAAGTAGTTAATAGTGTCTTCCTATTTTTATGTGGAGTTGTGGAAGTAAATTTAAGTAACTGTAAGCTAGTTAGGTTATGTTTGCAGATCAATGCTCTTACTGCAAATCCCCATGAAGTAAATGGAACCATTTATTTATATTTTATATTTATTTTTTTATATTTTAACCTTCTTTTCACCATTTTTGGGAAGGCAGAGAAAACTAATTCCCATTTTCTTTCTCGCGCGGAACTCACACCAGTTTGTATTCTTCATTTTTGGTTTGAATCTAAAATCCATACTCAGCTTCTTCAAATAAAAAATATTTAAGAATGGGTCAATAAAATTAAGGATATTAAAAATAAGATAAAGTATAACCCACAAGATGCAGGAAAATAGCACAAAATCAATTCAACGACAACACTGATACGCTACGAACAACAACTTGCCACATGTCACTTTACCCACTGGACAACTACATAATTATGCCACCAGGTGGCTACGGGTTCATTTTCTTCGCCAACAGAACATGTAGCATGCACCCATGTTGTAGGATTAAATCGAGACATACTTTCATTGACTTTGTAGTGTCGCATTTTTGTTTAAATAATTATAAACTGTATTGTACGAATTTGGAAATAAAGACCCGGTCTAGGTGCTACATATATTTTGTTTTGCATGCGTAAGAGATATAATGATATCAGATTTCTCTGCCTTTAAAGTTGAGCAAATATTTTTCCCATAAGAAATATAAGGGAATCAAAATGATGTTTTCAGCGTTATGAACTGAGAATGTATTTGGCGCCTATGTTTGACCGTTAGCTGAGAAGTCAGAATTCACCATCCCTATACGCTAGCCGAAAAGTCAGCGTTCCCTCATCCACACACGCTAGCTGAAAAGTCAGCGAACCATCATCCACACAGTCTAGCTGAAAAGTCAGCGTACCATCATCCACGCACGCTAGCAGGAAAGTCAGCGTTCATCCTTCGTCGTCACAATACTTCTTGCAAGGTAAGCTCAAATTCGCGGGGCGGCTTCATCAGGGAAGAAGAGTGTTGCCTATATCCGGCAGCAAGCACCGTAGACCAACTTCGCCTGCCCCTCCGTCATTCTGCGGGCCGTATCACCGTTGCCGCCAACATGAAGCAGCCTTCAAGGACCCTATAGCCGCTGAGTCCGCATCCCAAGCAGATCCACGTCGCCCAATGCTGCATCACCATTGTCGTTTACGGCAAACAGCCTCCAAGAATCCCTTTGCCACCTGGTCCACTTTCCTGAGAACTGACATGTCCGATGGCGGCAGCACCATCGGACCGATCAGCTGTTCCTGAATTGGTACTCGCAATGTTGTGAAATAGAATGAAAACAAGAACAATTTTTTCATTTAAAATGAGGCTAGGTATCATGGAACATTTTAAATATCTGGAAGCAACAGCTAATTCTATATGTTTATTGAATGTATTTATAATTTTATATATATTTTATCAATCGAAATTGATGATTGCAGGTGAGCGAATTATAAACGCTAACCACATACTATTTATAACTGCGAAGTCACATGAAATCAAAATACATTTAGCGAGTTCTTCAGACAATTTAGATGCTGGTGCTGATGTATTATTAATATTATCCTCTACTACTTCATTTACTGCATTGCAATGTCACTGGCGTTTACTGTTCTTGGGTTTACACGTTTGGTTTGTCGTAGTAAACGTTTATTATCAGGAACTTTTACTTGAAATACGAGGAGACAAAGTGATGGTACTGCAGTTCTTTTTAAAGTTTTACGCTTAATTGTATCGAAAAATACATAAATAATTAGAACGAACACAACATGAAGTTTTTATTCTAAGACAAAATCTGAACATTGAATTTTTTAGTCTCTAGGAAATATGTAATCATCCGATTTAAAATGACGAGAACAAACTTTCATATGTTTCGTTATTTGTTTTGCACTAGAAATTGCATATTCCCATGCTTTTCGTCGATAAATATCCATTTCAACACCTACACTTGTCGTAATTTTAACTTTATTTTAGCCACGTTTCGGAATATTATAAAACCCAATGCCTGTGTCTCGACCAGATCTTGAGTTGCATCCGAATACACAACAATTTTTCCCGTTTCTATTCACATCAGATGATTAAACCACATGTAACTCAAGCATACAGTCACAATGCAGTACTAAACCGGAAAGTTCATATTTTTCCCAGCAGATGGCATATCGCAGCTTGTCAGTTGTTAATAAGCGTTGTTGCCAACGCCACCCACGGACGCCGCAACCTACAGCTTACGTGCCACCAATTTGTCGTGTGCTGCTGTGCTGCTACTATCGCACGTGTTTGTTATGCAGTACTCGACTTTTTATATTTATGATCACTGAACGAATGAAATACGCCTTTTTGTTTCGAGGACGATTTATTTAAAATAGTATAAAATATGAAGTTAGTTTGGAGGCTGTTTGGCGTTCGCGATATCAGTGATGCAGCGTTGGGTAATATGGATCTGCTTGGGATGCGGACTTAGCGGCTACAGGGTCCTTTAAGGCTGCTTGGTGTTGGCGGCAACAGGGATACGGCCCACAGAATGACGCAGTACTTGCTGCCGGATATAGGCAGCACTCTTCTTCTTCCCTAATGGGGTCGCCCCGAGAGTAGGAGCGTCCCTACAAGAAGTACTGAGACGACGAATAGTGAACGCTGACTTTCCAGCTAGCGTGTGTGGATGATGGTACGCAGACTTTTCAGCAAGCGCATGCGGACAATGGAACGCTGAATTTTCAGCTAGCGTGTGTGGATCGTGGAACGCTGTTTTTCAGCTAACTAGAGGTGATGAACTAAAGCTTCTCAGCTAGAGGACTCATGGATAATCTTGCAACGTGTAACGAGTTGGCTGTTTCACGCGCTTGAGCGCCATCTCTGTATTTGCCGCAAAGTTACAGTTGGCAATCGCGACCTGATTGCGATCTGGTGCGCGACGCAACAAGCTTTATAAATTGCAGTTGCAGTCAAACACAACATGAACATTTTTCATTTTTTGCCATTTATGGTAAAATTAGGGGCAAAGCAGCGGTAAAAGTTTGGAGTTTGTAAACTGGCTCTACTACCGCGGGGTTGCCGATACCGCTACTCCATCGTTAATTTTTGTAATTTTTGTTATGAATGGTTACTATCATAAACATAGTGTTAAACTTTTATCTCTTCAATTCCTCGCCATTACTTCTACCGTTTCTACTAATTTTTTATTGTGAACCTTACTTTACGATTTTCTCGTTTATAGAGTCTGAAAAGCTTCTGCCTAGATTATACATACGAGTACATTATAGTAATATAATGGTATTTTTCAAAAGGGTAGGTAACTTATGAGTTCCATTCCATCTGTCCCATTCCATTTGCATTATTTCTCATGAAATTGAAACATGAGCAATGCAATATTGCTGTGTTTGTACGTGCCTCATCTGGCCCTGTTGTTGAGTTTTCTATAGCAAGTTTTAGTAGGAAAATTAATATAAGAAACGGAAGTCTAAGTATTGTTCAGAATATTGAATTTATAATTAATGTTTCCCGGGTTTACTGTACAATAAACACAACAAACTCTAAGACTCCCGATTAATGATCCTTATGCCCATATTCATAATTTTAAAAGCTTCGTTATAATTTTTATCCAATAAAAGCAGTCGACGTTGAAAGAAAAATCGAAATGTAATTTGTCAAGTTTGATTCTATTTGTCAAAAATTATAACGAACCGTTTTGAAACTTTACGAGTTTTTATGAATATGGGCATTAAAGTCATAAATTAGACGTATATCTCTGTTACATATTCAGTCGCAATTTCGCATTACACATTAATTTCATAAATAGAGAAAATATAGCTGAATCATGATACAATATTTACCTCTCGCTAAGAGAGGTATTGGATTCATGCTAAAATTCGCATATCCAGATTTTATTGAATAAGCACGATTTAAGGTCCCTACAATCCGATTATAACATTTTTAAAATGATGTCTGTGTGTGTGTGTGTGTGGATGTATGTGTGTATGTGTGTGTGTGTGTTTTTTTTGTAGGTTTTGGTAACAATTGAACAACCGGAAGTAGTAGTTTCTTAGAAAAAATCTTCTAAATATAATTTTTTGGGAGTTTTTTTTATTAAATATTGAAGAACATAAAATTCTCCATCTAATACACTTAAACATTTTAGTATATCTTGTTTAGATTTAGAGATAAAGACTTTATAATTTATAGAGTAAACTAATCGCAGAGGCCAAGGCACTAAGGAAACCAGTTGACAAATTCCAATGTTTATAACATGACACATGTCATTGTCAAATATCAACAGTTTTAGTGACATTCTGATAGCTTTTTCTGGGAAGTATATTTAACTTTTCTTATTGTTTTATTAATTAAATATTTGAAATTATAGGTAAAATTGTGGTAAAATGCATATATCTATCAGAAATACCGCCAATCTGGTTAATGAATTGGAACAATATTTGACATTTAGAAACTTCCTCATAAAATGAAAAATAGATATAGTTTGAATTATATGTGTGCAGAAGACATGCTAAATATAGTAAGAAACAATATTTGAGTAATGTTCTGTAAGATTTTGTTATAAAACGACGATTCGAAAGCGAAGTGCAATACAATACTTATATAGCCTAATATGGAAATGGCGAGAGGTCTTGTGCTGGCCACAACAGATTTTTTTCTAACGCGATCTTGAACATATTATACTTTTCACTTTTCCCTATATTATATGTACGTAGTAAAAGTCAAAAAGCAAGTAACCCACTATTTGTTATACAGTATGTTGAAAAAATACAAACTCGGCGTACGTTATGAACAAAGAAAAGTATGTCTTCATTTAAAAGTATTTAAATGTTAATTTGACGAGATATTGTCCAAAATGTTATCTAAAGAAATCAAAGGTTTTCTTCTTGAATCTTATTTTAGAAATGGAAATAAATTAGAAAAC
Organism: Ophonus ardosiacus; assembly: GCA_943142095.1. Classification (NCBI taxonomy): domain Eukaryota; kingdom Metazoa; phylum Arthropoda; class Insecta; order Coleoptera; family Carabidae; genus Ophonus; species Ophonus ardosiacus. The sequence continues at coordinate 17,895,652 of OW964825.1, read as the reverse complement.
GGCAAAAGAATTATTCTTTTGCTGCCTGTTTCTTGAATTTCAGGAAAATTACATTCCATGATCAATTTTGACAACTTGACAAAAAGTTTCTCTGTTCATAGCCTATACTATGAGTTAGGTTTTTTTTAACTACGAGAATTATGATAAACGGTAAATAAAAATATATATCATTTTTTTTACCTTGCAAAGAAAAAGAAACGATTTTAACATAAGTTATTTAGATCAAGAAGAAGATGAAAAATTCAAATTTGTGATCTTGAGGAGGCTCGTCGAATCAAAGGTGCAAAAATTGAGTTTTTGGTTATATTATCGGAAACAGTAGCCCGTATCAAAATTTTTCAAGAATACAAAATTAAAGCTCGTAAAAAATGGGTTCTTACATTTTTTTACCTAGGACGAACTCTCAAAGAGTTATGTTCAAAAATAGTTAATCAGAATCACAATTTATGAAAGAAAATTACGCTCCAAATATAAACAATATTAAATATTTTATACTTATGTAGTCTAATTGGTTTTGTAATTTATTATAAGTTTACATTCGTCGTGGCATCGAAAGAAAAACCTAAATTATCGATGATTTTTAAAAATTTTTGTCAACGCTTTCCTATAAATTCATCAACCACTCAGATACGATACCGCGGTTTGAAAATTTTAATACAGCTTGGAATTCTTCTTTATATCATGCATTTAAACGACTTTTGCTCCCATGAGCGGTTCGCGAGTTATTAACAATTTAAACTTACATGAAATTTCTCTAAAATTTGAAACATGTGCAAATCCGTTCAGATCTCATTTTTTTCATTGGAAATTTCAACACGTATTAAATGCGCAAAAATGTTTATCTTTAAACATGTCGAAATTTCAGAAGAAAATATAAAAACTAAGCCGATTGATTTGCAGATGTTCAAAATTTTAGAGAAATTTAATGTATGTTTAAATTGTTAATAACATCGGAGCAAAAAGAAGAATTCCAAGGTGAATTAATTTTTTTAAACCGCGGTATGGTTTCTTTAACCGGGTCAGAATGGTTGATGAATTTGCAGGAAAGAGTTAACAAAAATTATTTAAAATCATCGATAATTTTCTTCTTTCGATGCCACCTCAAATGTAAACTGTTATAAATAACAAAACCTATTAGATTGAGTATTAAATACTTAATATTGTTCATATTTTGAGTGATTTAATTTTCTTTCATGAATTGTTATTCTGGTTAACTATTTTTGAACATAACGCTTTGAGAGTTCATCCTAGGTAAAAACTGCAAAAACCCATTTTGTACAAAAATTAACGATGTTTAATTTTGTATTCTTGTAAAACTATGATACGGGCCACTGTTTTCGAGAATATAGCCAAAAACTCATTTTTTGCACATTTGATCCAAGATCTTTTTTGGTCTCCATTGACTGGACTAGAAATAATTAAATATGTAGGTATTTGTCATGTTTCCGAGAAGACAAATTTGATAGATAATATATTTTATCTTTTATGTTAGTCGATATTTCACGTCTATGCTGATATGGAATATATGGCTGGTAGTGATAGGTACCACAAGCCTTGTTTTGAAAATGCCAAATTTCAATATTCAATTTCACCCTTATGTTTAAATAACGATTTTTTACCTCCCGCTACCCTAGGTAAGAGAGGTATAAAGATCGCGCTAAAAATCGCATATAGAGATTTTAGTGAATAACCACGTTTTGATGTCCCCAGAATCCGATTTTAACATTTTTACTATGATGTCTGTAGGTATGTATGTGTGCGAGTGTGTGTGGATCGTGTGGATACGATTACTCAAATACTATCCATCAGAAAAATTTCTAATTTTGTATACCCATTCTATACTAATGTGGGAAGAGCTCCTTAGTTTTTAGTGTATATCGGATAACCGGAAGTATCATTTATACAAGCTTTTAACACTTTTACTGATTAAAATTGAATATAATGGTACAATCTTCAATTCTACGATAATAACATTTAGTAAATAACTCTAAATAACTTTAAATATGAATATATAATATATTTTTATATATCATCTTGCGTATGCGTCGAACAAAAACATAATTTTAATAACAATTTTGACATAAAAATGTCACTGTCACGAAGCAATTATATTAAAATTAATAATGAAACCGTGCTAAGGAGAATATAATAGTAAAATATTTAATTCTAATGAAATTAAGATTTGTAAAAATAATATATTTTCCATCATGCATAGATAAATATTAGATGTACAGGATAATCTGATTTAAATATTCGATTTTTGCACCACTATAAATTATTATTAATTTTCAACTACACATTTACGAAATGGATCATGTACGGCGAAGAATTTACAAAGATTGCCTTTTAGAGAACCTGGAAGTTGATGCTGATTTTTATAAGAATGCGTGTGTGACGATTTTTCCTTAAAGTCTATTAAAATATGATCCAAAACTTCTCAAATTTGGTATTTAAAACTCATATGTAATTTGAAACAACATATTAGATTTTAACCATATACGATAAATCGGATGTAGTACTTAATTTGGAGTTCTAACAGATTTTTGTGGAAAAACAAAAACATAATCCAAAATTTCGTATTACAGAATTTTCTATTTATTGGACAACAAATTAGATTTTATTTACAAACGATTAACTGGAAGTGACACTTTAGTTAAAGTTCACTGCTATTTTAAACACGGAATTGGCGGGAGGTCATGTGCTGGCCACATCAGATATTTTTTTAAAATATTATTTTAAAGCAAGATGATATTTTTTGTATTATTTATCCAATATTTCCAAAAAAATTACATTGAACAAAAAAAATATATATGTTACAGTAGAATGTTATTACATAATAATTATAAATAATATAAAATAATAATTAAGCATATTGAACCAATTAAAAAAATGTACGCTTGTGCACCCAAGTTAATAGTACATAAATAAGTTAAACCGGATCAGTCCAGCTATATATTAACTCTATCACTATCAATTAAATTAATGCATCATTCCAATAAATAAACAGATAAATATAACAATGTACATAATTTTTTCATAATGTCAAATTTGTATATAAACATATCAATCATTTTATCTAATTATGTAGATAAATTCTTACTTAATATGTCGGTTATACATACTCGTATATTATGGTATTAAGTAAATTATTAAGACAGTAATAAGTAAATAATACAATTTAAAATTCGACTTCGTACAAGGCCACATACTGATTTTTTATTATAATCATTTCAACCTTCATTTGAATGGAATTAATTTTCTAAAGCCCCTGCGAGATACAACTACAATTCATACATGTAGTTTTGGTTGTATAATTATTACTTTAAATAATATTAACATTTTGTACGATAAAACTCACAATAATTATCATATAAACAACTATATTATTTACAAGATCGCAAAATATAGACTATATCCCATTAATTAACCTATCAATGGATTCAAATTTTCCAAAATTACTTTGTTTGAAATTAATTACAATTTTTGAAAGCCAATGTTTTTTGAGTAATTTATAAACTACTTCCAAGAAATATAAGCAATATTTCAAAATAACAGAAAAATATTGTTTTACGAATAAAAATTACTACTTGATTTATTATATCTTAGATAGTGTACTGCCCTATTTAATTATATAATACTCTTACATAATTAGAACAAAAAAAATTTTTATTAATTATATTTGGAAAATATTTTAAGTACATACCTAGTGTCCATAGAAAGCGGGGCATCCTTATTAACTTCTTTATTTATAAAGATAGCTAATTGAAAATTTATATGCGAAAACTTAACATATGTGACATTATATTTATGTACAGTATGTCCCCGGATTGAGTTTACAAAAGGAAAAAAATTCTTATATTTGATTTTACGAAAAAATGGCAAGAAATTTTTTTGCATGAATTAAAACGCATGTTTCATTTATTAAAACTTTTAATTAATGCAATGTTATGTTATTATAACGTTTTTTTCGTATTTTTTCCTCCTAATAACACAGTTATTGCATTGAATCTAACGTTATTTTAGTTAGCTTTGAAATATTGACAAATGGTTATTAATTCTAATTCCAAATAAAAAGAAACAGCAAAAATCAAAATACTTTTTTATTTTATTCAATTAACTCTCTTTTTTCTTGTTTTAACGTTAACATTTCTTTAACAAATTGTCTCTCTATTTTGAATAATACCTACCTTCTTACTTTATGATAATAAGAATTACTTTTGACATTTAATCATTTGTCAATATTTCAAAGCTAACTAAAATAATGTTAAATTCAATGTAATAATTGTATTATTAGGAGAACAAAATACAAAAAAACGATATAATAAAAGAGCCTTGCATTAATTAAAAGTTTTAATAACTAAAACATACGTTTTAATTCAAGCAAAAATTTTTCTTTCCTTGGCATTTTTTCGTAAAATCAAAAATAAGATTTTTTCCTTTTGTAAACTCAATCCGGGGACATACTGTATAAATGGTAAACAAATCACTTCCGGTTTAACCGGAAGTAACATCAACTATCTTATTTTAAATGGAACATCATCTATATTTATATTTTTTTTTAATTCTATGTTAAATTCTGAATACAATAGTGTGCCACAAGTCAAATTTTGCAGCAAAAAATAATACATAAGCATTCAAATTAAAACAACAAAATTTGACAGTGACTTTATTTAAAAAATGATAAAAATCGTTTAACTTGGAAACTGACAGCTCCACATTTATTGAAATTGTTTATTTATGCAAAAATTAATAAGCATAACTATAATTATAATTATAATTAATTAAGTTATTATATAATTGTTTGAATATTTTGTATTATTTTCAAGGCAAAATATAACTTGTGGCACATCATTGTACTCAAAATTTAATGTGGAATTCAAAAATGTAAAAATATACAGGTGTTCCATTTAAAATCAGAAAGTTTATGCTACTTCCGATTAAACAGAAAGGGTTTATCATTTTAATAAAAACGATAGCACACATGTTAAGATTAGACCATTTTCAATTAGATATCTATATAAATAAATAAGTTAATAGGGGTGCCCTGCTTCCTATAGACACCCGATATCTCGATACCATTATTTTGGTAAACTTATTATTAAAAAATTTATTTATAGGTAAAATAAACAAATTGAATGATCAATATTAAATCAAATTAAATTGGTATGTTGTTTGGTAACAAAAATTTTACCGGCGAAATGACACATATTAATTTGATAGTCACTCGATTACATATAAAAGGAACAGGTGTTCATCTCAAAATTTATTGTTATATAATAATGTAATAATGTATGAATTTAATCTATAAATAATAATATTTAGACATGTTAAATATAAATATAGGGACTTGGTGCATAGTACAAAGATATGTATAGAAACAGATTTCAAGGTTAATAAGTATTTATATTTATTTTAATTTTTAAAGCAAAATCGTAAAATTAAAACAGAAATTAGGTTAATGCCACTATAACATAAAATTAAATTCATTTGTATTATTTTATATATTGGAACACATATATATATATATATATATATATATATATATATATATATATATATATATATATATATATATATATATATATATTAATTTATTTGTATTTTATATAATATTAGTAGTTATTAATAAAATTGGCGCGATATTCTTTACATATTCAAAAATAATAATAAAACAAAGCAACAATTAATTATTAAATAAATTAAATGTTAATTAACTGTCAAAAATAAACTAAACAATGCTCCACATATAAAAATAAACAACACACAAACAAATAAAGAAACATCTGAACAAATCACAAATCTTAATCAAAAAACGCACCAAATCACTGCAAGTAACCTAACTTTGGTTCTCTTCAAAAATGAGTGAAAATATTGAAAATAAACTTACTCCAATGCCTGACGTCTTCCATGATATGGCTCCATATACTAATGCTCATACTCCCTTCTATTCACTTGTTCATCAACACTCTACGAAGTTTAAACAAAAACTGTTGTGTTTTATCTCAATGGAAACGTTCGCTTATCAATCACGTGTCTAGAGACGAAGCCTGCTTCGATTTCTACAAAGTTTATCACAGAAAATGTTGATGAATCGAGATTTTTGTTTCGAATTCATAGACTTTGTACTTTGTAGTACATCGAAGTGAAGAGGTTATATTTAGCACCGCGGCGTTTAAAGATGTTGATGTTTTGTTAGAGAAATACTTTATACAAAAAACTGACAGTAAATAACCTTGTAGAGAATGAAGTCGGATTATGAGAGCGGGATATTTTATATTTTAGATACAATCTGTTTCCGTATATGCATATAAAATTGTTCCTGCATACCTACCAAATTAGCAATAAAAATGACCTTTATTTTATACATAACAATAACAATGCTCCGTTTTTAAACTAGGAGTCATACTTATTCAAAACAAAAAGTGTATGCAGCAAATTTCAATTATTGGACTTTCAGTCTCAAATGTATAATACATATAGTATAAAAAAGTTTTACAATAACTATTTGTTCTTTTAATTTGATATTACATAGAGAAATTTGCATGTTAATCAGAATGACTATATCTTTTCTAGTGCGTGAGAATGTCATTCAAACGCATTTGTTATTTAGTTAGTCTGGCAATCATTACGACTATATAGTACGAGAAATACGAATTTGCAACAAATAAAAGTGTAAGGTTTTTTTTCTAATTCTCTTTAGATAACATGTAAAAGAAAAATAATAATCATATATCATATTAGAAGCTAGCTATAATTTTTTTACAATAACGCAATAAACAATAAAAGCATTAATGGCCGGTTTTATAAACAACACGTAAATTTATAAATTGACTTCCAAAGTAAATAAAATTTATTCCTTCAAATGACAGTGGAACTTTTGACAGTTAGACATAAAATGAATAAAACTGATTCGAATTTGTTAATATTATTATGGAAGTAACTTTATTATGTTCTTTATAAAACCGGGGTTAATTCATTCAAAATAACAAACAGAAAGTTGACGTTATGAAACGAAATTTGGTAAAAAAACATTTTTAGCCCGATTCACAAAAAAAGTTTAAGCTAATCCTCATTTTTGGATTAGCGAATTCTACTCTAATTTTGACAGTTTATATCTTAAAATATAGTCTAATCTATTCCTAGTATCTACCTTTATTGATATCATGAAAATTAAATTTTAAATGCCGTAATAGAATAGAATTCACTAATACAAAAATGAGTTATAGAGGAATTTCCGTTTATCCCTACAATTGGTAACATTACCTACAAAACAATTAATTTGACGTTTCACAGACAATTAACGTTCAATTAACTGTCATAACGGTGACATAATCTCTTTAAGCAAAAATAAAATCAAATACAAATTCATAGATTTCAGTAAAATTATGGTCGAAGAAAAAGTATAGTGCATTGCTCGAGTTGTAAAACAATTACGTACGAATGGATTACACACTCGCCTGACGCGTCGTGAGTAACTCTTCCATTCGCACATAATATGCATCTTACAACTCTATACTATTACGTTACTCAGTTATATAAAGATTTTTACAAAACTCATTTTGTATCAATTATGAAAAAGAGACATTTCAAAACGTTATAAGGTTCGGTAAAATTCAACATTCAACTTTTTAAAACGGAATTAGATAAACAATCGCCCCAATTCTGTAAGAAAGTTGTTAAGTCTTAGCAACATTGCTATAGCAAATAACCAATAATAATT